>JAPTHN010000072.1:1028204-1628204 GCA_026936325.1 Platynereis dumerilii
AATATGAACCAATTAACCAATGCTGTACACATGCATGGCAAGTCATGAGTTACTAGATTATTGGCAAGAATAATGTTAAAGTATGCATTTATATTCCCCACCTAAGCTTATAAATGTCTCCCACGCTATATCATTTCAAGACAAAAATAATAATTTGCAATTACGACGACTGTCACAAAAGCTACACATATTCGGAAATTATGTAAGTTGGAAATTAAATGCACAAAAATGTGTAAATATAGAAAATTTCATGAAAGTATAGTCCATAAATAGTAAATAGTAAAATTTATATTCACCAGTAAAAATATCAATCAATATCATGTAGGCCTATACAATTTGTTAAATATCAAATAATTCCTGAACATGACAAAAATATCAATTGGTATCACATTGCACACTTTCTAAAACAGCTACTGTACCACATAATCAAGATGGCCAATTTTAAAGCACCTGCATTGAATTTTGTTGTCACTAATAATATAAGTTTAATAGCTAGATTTAAATTGCATAACATTTATTCTTTAGTAGACTAATAACCACTCTGCCTGATTTTGAGAACACACATTTAATTTGCTTCCATTTGCCAGGCTCCATGTAGAAAGAGAAGACAACTTCCTCCTTCTCTGATCCTGACAACCAGACTTTGATATCCGGTGAACCATTCACCGACGAAGCCATTTCAATCTCCGTAATCCTGCGGGATGAAAACGGCACCTTCTTATCCAGCTCTCCGATAATACCAACTTTTGTGCCTCTGTAAAAAAAATTTTAATATTAAACACAAGGATAAATTGATGTATTACACAAACTGAGGTGAATGAGGGCTGTTTAATTTGACTGCAACCACAGCAAGGATCTTCTAAATATGCAGATTGTTTGTGTCACCAAGCAAGCGGCAGGTTTAGCCACATAATGTAAGTAGGTCACATTAAGATTATAAATTAAGTTTATTTATTCAGTTCAAAAGATTGAACTCAATGGAATAAACTCCGTGGTTTTTTCACAGTGTTCACTGAGAAACAAAGGATATATAAATATATAAAACAGCATCCAACTGAGACATGGGCTCCAAAATGGATTGCACAAAAAACAACATGCTAAAAGATGATTGCATAATTTTGCTCAGTCAAGCCTTTTTTCTAAACTGTCAAAATTTGCAACATGTGTGGTAATGAATTGTTGACACTTACCCTAAATCAATAACAGGTGTCGCATAATACAAGCAGAAGACATGCAGCTCTTTACAATCAAGTTTCAGGGGCTGCGCATTTGAAAACCGACTCAGCTTAACGTCAGGCACTTGGTTATTACTGTACACAAAATACTCCTAAAAAAATAAAATCAAAAGAAAAATCAAATACCATGTCACATAATATCTTTAATACATAATACATGGAAGGGACAATAGGGTATCTTTAAATTTCTTTCTCAAGCTTGGACATATTAGTTCTTGAGTTAATGTTTACTGTTTTTGCAAATCTGAGTTGAAATAAATATTTGTATCTTGTAATATCTTGCAACTTTAAGGAGATTCCCCATAATATACTTTCATAAAGATCAATAGACCAATTTCACTGCTGCTTCTCCCATTCAACACTAGGGGAAATGGGGTGAATACTCAAATCTCATTGGCTAATGGATTTCCCGTCCTTGCCTCTGATTGGTCCAGCCAGGTGACTCCAAGCTGGAGTATTTTAGTGCATTTTAATGTAACTTCCAAAGCTTTATAACTTGCTCATTATTTCAGATTGAATTTTAAAAGTTGTGTTTTTGAATTAAGAGTGTATAAATTTCCTGTGTGTGTGAAAAGCAAATTAAGAAATGTGGATTCGCAAAAAAGTTATTTGGGGTCCATGTTCAGGCCATTCAGTGAAATAGGTCTATTACCCTTGCTTAGCTGAATAAAACCTGTCAAACTTAATAACAAATATACCTGTTCGACAAATCCAGCTTTAGCAGGTGTGATGGGATAACTATCTTCAATTTGCGAAAGTTCAGAAGTGAAAATTATTCCGAAGAAAAGACCCGAGATAGAAGAATACGTTGTCATCACAGGGCCACTGGGTCCGGAGCCATCTTTAAACACTTGCTGAAGGTAGAAATTAAAGTTTCAAAGTCTCACAGTTACTAGGGTAAAATGCATCATTAGCTCTAAATGTTAGAAAGTCAGCTGTACCTAAAATTATAATGTGACTAACTGATTATACCATTGTAAATAAAGTTAACATGCTAAGAGGTCTGAGGCAAGGTCAGACCCAACAATAGTCATACAAACTAATATTTGTTAAATTTTTTAAACATATTCTCAGTTAATCTCATTAAATCAAATCTCGAAAGGTCCATTTTTTAAATACAAACCTGTATAAGTTGAGCATCGATGCTGGTTGCAGGTTTGTCAGGCTTCAGAAGAAGCCCATCAGCAGTGCACAAGCTGAAATGATAACAAAAAAACAAGTGGGAGAATCATTAAATTTGCTAAAGTCGACATCAAGTTATCAACCTTTATATAATGACAAAGAGACGGATGATGATTGGGGCTTTACGTCTTGTATTTGTGCACTTGGTAGGCTAGGACAGGAGGGGACATGGCAATGAGGCGAAGGATGATCGAAACAGCCGTCCAACATAGGCCCAAGTGACCCTGCAAGAGCAGGATTCGAACCCTGGACCCAGTGATTGGCAGTCCAGTATGCTACCACTAGACCAACCAAATGCAGGTAAATCATAGGTCTGTATCTATCTGCAGACCTGGTATTACCATGAATCTTTTGTGACAGTCCTGCCTATTTTGATATTCATCAATATCACACAGGTACTTACCTTTTCAGCAAAGGCACATTAGTGTAATTTAGTCTGTCTCCAGGTCCTACTGGTCCAGTGCTTAGTAAAGAAACAACAGCCTCCCTTTCAGGATTCAATTCCACAAATCCTGAGAAAGAGAAATGTAAAATGCAAGGAAGTTATGGCAGTGCAGCACTCATGGCCAGTTCTAGCCATTCACAAGCTACCAGTCTGCATTTCTTACAAGCACTTCCTTATCATCTCACTAGTGACAAAAAACTTGTCTTAGAGATGACCCCCCTCTTTACTGTAACATAGTAACTTGTATGTTTCAGGAAGAAATAAATGTCTTGAATCTATACAATATCCATATTCGAATAAATAACTCAGTTTAAAAATATATTATGTCCACACTGGGTTTCTTAGTATTTACCTGCCTGCAGATATTATTGTCTAATTTCTTGTCATATCTACCTTGAGACTCCATGCAGAATTCTAACAACTTGATTACAACTAAATTTTGTATGACTCTTACCACCTCCTGGCTCCGACTGCGATGTCCAGAATGTGTCCTTATAGGGAGCAAGGCCAACAGCATCAGCCAACATGGAAGAGACGCCAATCATCCACTGTTTTGGTGATATGATGTAGTCTATACTAGAGCGCACCTGAAATCGACATGATGTACATATTACATGATTTAGCACAATATCTTCTCAGGAATGAATTCTCACTACAAGCTTATATACATGTATTACCAAATTATGTTGCAATCATTGCACCTATGAATGTTCTTCTTCACTTTATTATGCACAGAGCTGAAGCTAAATCTGATAAAATGACCAGCTACCAGAGGCTAACATACATGTAATGCTGAGGTGATAAAGCACAGAATTCACTTAAAACTTGCTGGCCCTACCCGTCGTGCTCAAAAGTTTGTATTCCTTGAGAAAAGACACCAGATTCACACTTTTCGGACAACTGCAAACCACTTCACAATCCACTGTAGCCTAATTTTGTCCAATACCTATTACTTGAAGTTGAACAACTCATTCTATTGCCTTTTGAACCGCTATATTAAGGCACCCTCTCTTAGTATGCAACTGTGCATATAACTGGGCTCTTACCTGTGTAACAGAAGGTATTTCTAAACTCTGGAGAACATGGCGAGGTAAAGCCATACAGTATTGAAGTCGAAGTCCAAAACGTGATGCTGCCTCTCCCATCTGCATCAACCAGTTACGACCGCCATAGACATTGTCATGTAGAACAGATATTCTCTCTACCTGGTCAACAAGCCAGTCCTGCAAAATAAGTTATTTCATAAGTTGATGTATTGTAGATCTGATTGTCTTTCTATAATTTATAACATAGATGAAAGCTCATGTCTTTTCGGATAATAAGTATATAGACAGATAGATAAGACAGAATGCATACCTGCTCATAAACGGCCAAACCCCACTGAACTGCTTCAGAGAAAAGATCATCCCAAAATTTCTGCAATATGAATATTTTACTCGTCAGAGCAACTTATCAGGCATTACCTGTATTGTTTTGAATAGAGATTCCCAAACATATACAGGGATACCAGAAATAGCAAAGAAATAATAATAAACATTGTATAATATCATTGTAAGCGCAATAAAGCTATTTCAACAATTATTTTGTGAAATAAAACACAAAAAAACAAAAAAGAAATGGGTCCCGTAGTTACAACATTCAACTTCAACCAGTACCGAAGTCAATTTCACTTTCTCCATCAATATGAACATACTATTTCTAAAATCCTTATTAATGTTTTCAAAATAGACAGGAACTCTTGACAAAGTAACCAACCTGTTCCAAAGGAATAGAATACGCTCCATCGATGGAGAAGTCATACTTTCCTCCATTTTGTTTTGCATAAACTGTGAGGTTCGACCTGAATAAACAAGTTAAAGCATTAATAAAGTTCTCAAGTTTGGAGAATTGTATAATGCATAATTTATGATACATTCAACTGAAACGGATTCTTATAACAGACTATCTAATTCATCTAAGACATCGAGACAATTCAATTCAATTGTGCATTACTATGAAGGTAATTCAATTCAATTCCATATTCCTTACCAATATCTATTGTGAGCAATCACCGTCCTTCGAGTTATGTTGTAGATATACCTGGAAGGGATAAATGTAAACATGTGTGTACATCAACAATTCAATATCTGCAGTTTCACAAGTACAACTCCATATTTCGAAATACAATATAGAATGATTAATTGATCATATACTAAATTTTCTAAATATAATATATCAACTTACTGTAAGCCATGGGGAAACACTTTCTCCAGTGGTTCCCAAGAGATGGCACCACCATAGCCCACTCCATCGTTAGGGTACCACCAGTCGTCATATTGAAGATACCTACAAGAATCCAGGGATTCAACAATCGACCTAAGTGATATTTAAGATGGTGTTGCCCTAACTAGTGAGCAACAGACGTCCATGAGGATGAAAGGAAGGGCAGTTTAAGTAACTGTGAAATGCATAAACAATTCACAATATCGGGCAGTCCAACGCTACTTCAGTTTCAAAATTTTGGACAAGACCGGGCAGTCTCCACCTCTGAAGTTTTCAAAGTTTTGGACACCGCCTGTAACTTATCTATAATACGATTCACCAAAATCTAAACTGTCAAGACCAGAACTACCCAGAACTTTGTGAAGTAGCGCATTAATTTCGAAGAAAATCAGTAGCTTCACACAATTGTCACAATGACAGCCAATTCGACCATATGCTCTACTTACACGCAGATAAACAATTTTCAAACAGCCTTTGATGAAACTAATTACTTTGAAACAACAACCCTTACTCTCACAATTCAAAACCTCAATAGGCAAAATTCAAGCCAAATATGAGCAAACTAATAAACAGCACTCTTATCAGCAAGCAAACTTGCTAATATCTAAATAAATAACAAAATGCTCCATCAACAGATTATATTGAATAACCTTGGTCACACAGTCTACAAACTGTCCATAATAAAATTCACCAACACGTAACTGTGAAGAAGAGAACTATCCACATACTAGTCAAGCATTGCATTGATTATGAATTTAAAAATTCCAGGTTACTGACTAACAATAATATATGCACGAATACTCGAATAGCGACCAGCAGGAACTGTGAACCCACAATCTGCTTTTGTAAAACCTGAACTTCATTCAAGCTAAATCCAAAATCTGCATATCAAACAACAAAAATTAAAGCAAGAATCCCAAGTTGCAGATCGAAGATATAAATTATGACTTTCTAAACAACAGGCCCACCTGTTAAAATACAAGCAACAAACTCAATAGACAAACAAGAAATCCGAGGATTCAAAGCCTGGTTGTATGATATGAGCGAAGCTCACTTAGCACAAGGACAGCTCATTTTGTGTGGTGCTCCTGTCTACAGTGACTGCCTGAACAGGAAGTGCCTGTAGTTGCCATAAAAGTGGAGCTAGTAGTTTAGTCAGAGTTTAGTTTGGTAAATAATTAAAATACCTCAAATATTTTCCAAAATAGCTTTAAAATTTCAGTCTTGTTGTATAACAACCTCAAATGACATATTTCAGGGATTTAAATCAACATGTGTATCAACATTGGAAATAATTATTTCCATACCCTGATTCTAAGAAGTGACTGAAAATTAAAATTCAACACAGAAGTTAATGACTTAAATGGCTCACCAAGAAAAAAAATCATAACAACACTTAAGTTTACATAATCTTCATTAACTATCAACAAATTATGTAACAGTCTAATAGTAAACAGTCATCTCTGAATAGCTATTGTTTTATTGATCTCAGTTATGTAATATCAACAATTTAACATAATAGATCCAAATTTATAGATCCAAGTTTAACACAGATTTGAATTACACAGCTGTCAGTGCAATCTATCTATCTATCTATCTATCTATCTATCTATCTATATATCTATCTATCTATCTATCTATCTATCTATCTATCTATCTATCTATCTATCTATCTATCTAATCTTATCTATAAGCTTCTATAGATCTGATCTTATCTATCTATTCTATCTCTCTGCCCATTTGCCCAGTCCTCTAAAAAGATCAATTTGCCTTTTGTATGGAAAGTTGAAGATAGTGCAGTAGTTCTATGACAATGCTGCGTGAATTTCATGGCAGTGCCATTTACATATTATTGTAATATAGGAATTTTTTTGTGAGGACATCTGCGTTCTCAGCCGTTACCAATGAACAATTTACAGGGAAGAAAAATGCAGTTAACTTTTACTGTAAGACCAGAAAGTGTGATGGCAGTGTACACAGTTTGATGAAATATGTATACACCATGAGTGAGCAATTTCGTTTAAACAGAGGAAGAGAAGGCGTCAGATTTATTTCAGCAATTTATTTGAATGTCTGAATATGCAATAGGTATGCAAGAGAAAGCATTGTGAATGACCAATTGGGAAATATATTTTAACTTTGAAGCACAGATTGCATATGAATGTTATCGAGTGTTTAAATGAAAGGTCACTCTGAATGGGCATTGGCTTTAAAAGGTATTCATGAGTCACATTAATTTTGTTAAGGTGTTTTCATGAAGGCATACTTCACCGAATTTAGACCTCTATGCAGGGCGAGTCACAGGTGTCTTTAATCCTATATTAAATTTGAAGGTTTTTACCACATTTTCTTTTTTTATGCACGTTCTCAATTCTCAACAGATAAGGCCATAAATACACCAATCTTCATGTTTTCAATCGAACTAATGATTTTTTACTTTACAGCCCTATCTGTCACCTCTAACACCCTATCCACACATTTATGCTATCCCCACATCTCTATTCACGTAGTCAAGGTTCTCCCTCGGTTCCGAAAAGGAAGACATCAATAAATGCAAGAGTGTCTAGAACTATGCCACATAGCTGAGAAGCATTGATAATGGGGAGAACATTTAATATCAAGGGGGAGGGGGCTTGCAGTTTTTTTAAAATAAATAATTTCATGCTCACTTTTTGTGAAATCAATAAATTCTTTCTGGGCACTTTTGAAAGACATGGTTCAGGGTCCCCACCGGACAGGGAAAACAGGGAAAATGGTGAAAAAAAATTCCCTGCAGGGGAAAAATCAGGGAATTTGAAATTTGACCTCAAATTCATGGAAAACACAGGGAATTTGGTTTTACATGTGTTAATGCGTGAAAAAAGCCCTCTATTTTAAGCAAAAATCCGTAAAGTCATAATTTTTGGTTTCCGATTAGCGACGATAATGCCGCGAAAACACAACACCAAGCCCAAATAAGGTCAGGGAAAATGTCCGATGTAGCAGTGAAAAATCAGGGAAAATACAGGGAATTTGCTCACCAAATTTCAGTGGGTACCCTGATGCTTTCCTCAGCAATACCTGTCCCATTACAGTGGGTAATTCTGAATCTGACGGCATACTCACATATTTTTTATTTTCCTTCTTACCTACTCAATGGGTATTTCCTAGTCAAATTTAAACTCAATTAGTTTGAGTAAACAAATATATATGGACAGACACTGGCCAGGAACTTCCTTACTATTTCAAAGAGACATGTTTCAGTAGTTGTTCAGATACCAGGTATTACCTGAATTATTGCATTAATTCAGAATTAAAATCATTCATACTGCTGTACAGTGGTTCATGGCATTGCCTCCCATGGCAAAAACACAGTAACTATGTACACAGCAAGACAATCATCAAGAACACAATTGAATTCATAACTTATAATTATTAGCCAAAGATATATATGGGCATGTACATACTCTAGCTAGAAAGTGTGACATGAACTTGCAAAAACAATTCCTTTTGACACTTTTTTCGTACAATTTTAACAGAAAATTAAAAAAAAAAATTTTTTTAAAGATGAATATGGTGATGCAAATTTGTTGATGGCTGAAATATGTTTAGTAGTCGATGCCATGATTACCTGTATGGAATGTCCTGCTTCACCGCATCCTTGTACACAGCCAGTAGAGTTTCTTCGTAATTCATACCAGGCTCAATCCTGTGGTAGTAATAAGCACCTGAAAAGTAGTAGGAAAATAGAGTTGTAACTCACAAATTATAATACTTCTTCTTCTTCTTCTTCTTCTAAATTATATCTCGCCTCTGGAAGGCGAACCTCACATGAGTAAAAGCAAGTCTCTATTCTTCGATAGATTGGAATATTTCTGGGCTTGAGATAGATTGGAATATTTCTGGGCTTGAGAAAAAGCAAACTGGGAGCCTAACAAAGTCAAAGTCTGATTATCTTCAAATTTACCTAAATCTTGACATTGCAAATCTTTCTTGTACAATATATTTTAGGAAGCCATTCCAAAAGTAATTTTTGCTTGTAGCTTTTAACAGAAATACTCTCTCAGGACTCCGGACCATAACAATTGTGAGGCAAAGCGACGACAAAATGTATTTTTAGGCCCAAGGCCCAAGGCTAATTTGGGCACGAAGCCCCTGTAGCCTGGTGAGGCAAAGCAATAACTAATTCTCACCATTATCAGTGTAATAACCCAGGTATTTCACAGTCGGATCTTCGTATCTGCTCTTTGCATCTTTTTTGTAATAAGTTCGGAGAATCTTTCCCCATCCTTGCATTGCCTGGAAAACAGAAATGTCAACATCCAGGATAGTATTTTAAAGTTTCTTGCACTGTGAAAAAAAACACATGAATGACTTTGCTCAACATGATCACATTTGAAAATTTTATAGAAAATCTTTGAATTACATTTTTCATCATGCAAGACCAAGAACTTCAGTGGTATACTTCATTGTATGAGCGAATCACGCAATTATAAGTTTTAAAGTTCACAAAAATATTTATTTACGGATCTTTATAAAAATTTGCAAAACCGATATTCATGGTTTACACGACAACTATGTAAGAGTTTTCTTTTTTTGCAAAATAAACTCCAATTAATTTCAGCTGATTTCGCTGAATGGGAAACAAAGTCAAGTTGCCATTTCTGCCCTACAAAGGTAAGGTACAGTAACTGTATTTGCTGTACTTTACCTTTGTACTTCCCTACCATAAAGGTGGGAACCAAAAATTGTAAAAATTCAAAAGCAACCCTTTAACCCTAGTTAGTCCTCAACATTTTCATAATAAAGTTAGGAATTTTATGATTCCCTTCTCAGCTGTAAGGGCTACGAAGGTGAAGTACAGAATGTCCGTTACTGTACTTTACCTTTGTAGGGCAGATTTAGTCAAATGGGTATTTTTAAAATAAACAGAAACAGTCATGTAATTTACATTCTCTGAATCAAGGCCTCTGATGCCACTAACGTACTAGCATTTTGCGAGAAATTACTTTACCTTGTTGATTCCTTTGTCAGTGAAATGCACAATTGTTCGATAAGTAAACCCGCCTGGTATTTCCTTGACTTTTCCTCCGATTCCCCAGGCAAGTCTTGTAGTATTAACATCATAAGTGGATGTGGCGACCATAAATTGGTCAAAAGGCGAGATAACAGCGACTTTTCCAGTGTTGTCAAATAATACAAGGGGGCCGCCTTCTATTCCATCAGTATAACCAGGCATGCCCGCATGAAATCTATGAGAAAAATTTATGAAATTGCAGCATTTTTAAAAGGGTTTAAAATATTTCATTTTCTTCAATGGTTTGTGTACTAAAAGATCTATGTAGATGCAATGTCTGAACAGATTATTAAACAAGAAATCAAAACTTTCTAGAGATTCTCCAGTCTTCAATGATATAACATGTATATTATTGTATAAGGAAGAAATGGATTGAAAAATAAGCATAGTGCAAGAAATAGTTTCATAGTTTCAGAAGTGAATTTTCCATTACATTTAATTGGATAGTAAATAAGAACTTCATTAAGAAGGTACTCCATAATTTAAAAGAACATGACACAAGACATTTGACTACTCCATTCTGCATACTCACGGCTGAACAATATCATTTAAACAGAAGAACGTCTTGGCATATGTCAACATTCCCAGCTTCACAGAGGGGTCAGATTTTGACAGATCAAATGTCGGGTAAGAGGTTGACAGGTGGTTGACACTTCCCATTGCAGTATGTATTAGCTCATCAGGAAAACTCTGAAATGTTCAGTTTAAAATTCTTCAATTTTATAACAAGGAGGCACGGAGCAGACCTGTTTTCCCGATCAGTCAAACTTCTCAAATCTTCATATCAGTTAGACAAGTTAGAATCCGAAAAGAATGTGTCTAACCGACTTACACCTCATTGGCTTCTTAAAATATATGCAAATAGCATTATTAGCTAAATATACCAATGAATTCTTTGTTTATGTATGTTTATTTAATGCACTATTTGCAGCCAGCTAACATGTGAAACTGTGGGTTCTAAATCGCCCAGCTTTTCACAGCTAAATACATGTAGTATCTTAGTATTGCTTAGTGAGGTCGAAATTAATTTATTTAAATTGGCAGTCGCATCCAAGGAGTAGATAAGGAGAGCCAACATCTTGTCTGGTGTTTTGGAGAAGACAGGAAGGCCATATATGAAAGATGTTGTTTCATACTGAGATATAACTTATCACATAAGGATTGAAAAGACTTTGTGTGGGGCCAGGACACACTATATGAAATTTAATTTCAACTTCATGTTCAAGTCTGGTATCTTGTATCTGATACACAACACAGATATGTACCATATATTTCACACCAACAGACAAGGAATGTGATGCCACAATTGATGAGTCAAAAACAACTCATTCTAAAAATTTTAACAATGACCTCAACACAATTCCTGCAACAAATAGTGCAATTATCGTGATTATTTATCATTCCAATAAAACATCATGACAAAGATAATAGATATGTCTGCTTCTGGGACACATATAAACACATTTGAACATTGTTAAATATGTGCATAACTCATAGGCAAGACAACCAAACAATGTAATCTTATCACAACTTATCTAATCAGTCTTGAAATATCATCACAAAAAAAAAGTTTATCTAATTTCTGCTGAAAGATATTAACAGGTAAAGCACACAATGCTGCGTCAGTTATGTCAAATGAACAAGCCGACTGAATGCAGTAATTAAATCAAAACTATGGAACTTTCAGAATTCCAGAAAAAAATATTAATAATAAATTTAACTGCATTGAGGGAATATTACTTCCCTACAACCTCTTCATAATAAGCAAAAGGGGGTGTCTAGATAATGTGCTCCTTGATCATATTTGTTACAATCAAAATATCAACCATCATTAGCTGATTTGCTAGTACACTAATGTGACCAAGAGTCAATTACTTATCAGGAACTACTCAAAACCTACTGCTTTGTCATAGGTCACACATTTTACCATAACAATAAAAATATCTTTTTCCAATCTTGACTAATCCAAAAAATTAAAGCTTTCAAATTAATATTCTACATGTACATACCTGTTCAAATAGATGAAACTGCGCCTCAGAATAGGTCTTTACGGACAACTCGACATTTTCATAATGGCCCTGCAGATTGTAGAAATAAGTAGTTTTGTTCCAAGATCCAAATTCATCTTTTCCATGGCTCTGACTGGAGGATTTTAACTTTAAAGTGCCGTCCTCAGTAGAGAAGTATTTGTAGAAAGCTCGGATTTGGGCAGGGCCACTCTTTAACCATGACTTTCCACCTACATTTAGCTGGTATGACCCATCGCGGAAGAGGTTTACTCCTGAGTCAAAAGCAAGGCAACCTTGCACGGAAACTGAAAAAAAAACATTTTAAAAATTATGATAATATCAATTTTATTCTCAGATCCGCATCTATAACACTAAAAGCACTGTCTTCAGAAATAGATCTAATTAAGCTGACTTGTTCAGTTTTTGAAACTTTATTGTGCTATCCTTTTCAATGCCATTTCTAAATAAAGAGCAAGAATTTTTTTTCTCAAAAACTGAAAAAGAGTTTACTGATAAGGTGGTTGTTCAAACGACGTGCATTGCAGGTTTCTTGGACCTTAAAAAGCACTTGAAATCCACCTGGAATAGCAATGAATTTACTTTTTTGCAGACTCATAATATCTATAGTACATAGCCTATTATAGGCCTATCTGAAATTCTAAATGATAGTTTCTTAATAGTTTTGCAAACTAACTATGAAGTCTACCCTGTTTGGTTCAATATTTGATACCTGTAGGGCTTAACTATAAATAGACACTTTTTTTTAAAAACCTCGATATTTTGCCACAATAGACTTTTCCAGTAACTAAATAAGAAGTGAAAGAATTAATGCTTTAGAATTCGTCACATGACATTGTTACATTATCTACTAGCCACTAGATATTTTAAGGTTGTGCTGCCCAAGATGAATGAACTCTTGACCATGTCATCATGGGATCATTTGAGGTAATGACACAATGACACAATTTATTTGAAACAAACAACACCAGTTTGAAAAGATCTTGCAGGCCTTTTGAAGTCTTATGTAAATAACAGAACTTTAAACCTAACTCAGGAAGGGTCGAAGGGAAAAGATTTTTTCTTTTCCTTGGCGGTTTCAGTGTTGAAGTTTAATGCAATATTTTGTTAGTGGTAACTTATAAATACCCCCATATATAAATACGGGTGAATGTGATGGATAAGTGAATTAAGTATATAATGTGTTAGATGATGAAAAGTTTTAGATGTGGATAATGAATGTATGTGTGGCTTGTTTATGAATGAATTTTTGGATAATGCTTCACAGTTTTTTTGTTTTTTTTTAAAGTTTTTTTTAAATACATTATAATTTTATTGCAAATAATTGCGAAGTTGATAAAGGAAAATATGCCTGCATTGGCGTCAGCCTGCCATACATTTGTGTTGTTGTAAATAGAAAATGTAAACATCCTGTATATATGTTCAAATTAAGGTCAATAAATAAATACTTACTTATATAATATATAACTATAGACACAGTTCAAAAATGGCCTATGTTGCCACAATTGACTTCTCCAGTAACTAAATAAGAGGTAAATTAATGAATGCATTAAAATTCGTTCATGACATTGTTACACTATCTGCTAGCCACTACACTGCAATAGATAATAGATATTCCTAGGTTGTGCTGCCCAAGATGAATGAACTCTTGACCATGTCATCATGGGATCATTTGAGGTAATGACACAATGACACAATTTATTTGAAATAATTTCAAACAAACTACATCAGTTTGAAAAGATCTTGCAGGCCTTTTGAAGTCTTATGTAAATAACAGAACTTTAAACCTAACTCAGGAAGGGTCGAAGGGAAAAGATGTTTTCTTTTCCTTGGTGGTATTAGTGTTGAAGTTTAATGTAATATTTTGTTAGGGCAACTTATAAATACCCCACACTTCCACTGTGACCAATCTGACGATGAATTTTAACTATTTTTTCATGTCACATCAACTGACGCTCTGCACTCCTGGCACTGCTTGGTGCCTGGGCCTACCTCAATCATCTATGCTGCTATCAGACAAATATATTCACCCAGAATTGGTTTTTGGACAATTTTTCAATAAACTCATATAATGATAGATCTAAACATCTGAGGTCTCTGACCTGTGTTCAGAATTTTAATTTTATGACATTAACTGATATATATGAGCAGTATAATTACAACATGCATAGGCGTATGGCGAGCACAATTTAGGGGGGGGGGGGAGCCACATTTGCCCGAATTTCAAGATCTAGATTTAACATTGTTTAATACCATCATATAATATATACATAAATAATATCGTTTTATTGACATTTTCTATATCATTTGTCATTAGAAAACAGTGAAATCGAAAACTACTCTACATCTACACACAATACAAGAAAATCCAATACAATTTTTAAGTTCATCAGTTTACAGTCAATTAAGGTGACTCATGTATGGTGGTTTGATCATACAGATTTTTCTAAAATTTTGCACAGTTACTCTATGGGACCCATACATTCCAAAAATGAAAAACAAAAAAATTTCACCGACTCGTTTTGTTGCCATGGCAACAGTATGTTTGGCCTGATGACTGCTTAAGAGTCATAAATTGAGTTTTTGGTTATGTACCACAGAATAAAGCATTACATGTATTTGTCACACAAAAACGTCAGAAATGTCTTCCCATGGATGTAAACCAATACATTTTCCACAAATTTGAAGAAAAAGGTTAAAATACTTTTTTCTGTAAGAGCTCAAAGGGCACCAATACACAAATTAATTGCTGAATTTGTATGCATCAATTTTGGCAGTAATCAAATTTTAGGAAAACGATCATACAGATTTTTTTAAAAATTTGCATATATCATAAACAAGTTATTGTCAAACAAATGGCCAAAAATAAAAAAATTTCACCGAGTCGTTTTCTAACTGCAGTACCATGACTATGCCAATGTCTATTTAAAGAAATAAAGACAATTTTAGACACAGTTGACTGAAATTAGTTGAGAAAATTCTTTGGATACAGATGAGAAGCTGAAACTTTGAACTAGCATAGAGTAGGTGTTACTGCATTCAATAAAAAAATAATTATGCTTCTAGCTGCATTAGATCTAATTTAAATAGCAAATTACTGGCTGCCATGCTGTTAAAAAAAAAGAGAGCAGAAAATGGTGACGTCACAACTTTTTCAGGGCCTGCAGCAGTTGTGACGCTATGTTGCTAGGCAACCAGGCTGCTCAGAAGTATGTGCAGTGTACCACGGTTGAGTCACCTTAATATATTAATATATATATATATAGGCCTACCATTTCAAATAATATTGTTTTATTGACATTTTCTATATCATTTGTCATTAGAAAACAGTGAAATCGAAAACTACTCTACATCTACACACAATACAAGAAAATCCAATACAATTTTTAAGTTCATCAGTTTACAGTCAATTAAATATTAATATATACCATTTCAAATGAAATGGCTGGAAATCGTTAATTTTCAATAGTCTGCACATATTTCCTAGCCTTTTTGCCGAATTTTACTGTTTCCCAAAACTTCTGGGGGGGGGGGGGTCCCATACGTTAACATTCATCAGGTCCAGATATTCATTCAACTTCAACATGTTCAAGACACTGGTTTTTACTTTTATGCTGAAAATAAATTCACCTTGCTCCAAATTAGAGTGAATGAAGCAAAATCTTGCTGCAGATATGGTGCCAATATCTTCATGTAATGATAGCACATTAAATCAAACACTGTCATATTGTAAATACTCACAAAACAGCAAAATAATCACACGAAGCCAAAGATGCTGCCTCTCCTTTCTCTCTGCCATTTTGGACATTTTTGACAGGTCATGTGACTTGTTACCAAAAACTCCAGGTGGCGTCTAAATAGGTGATGCTGACACCACCTGGTGAAAATACAACCGGTTGAGGAAAAATACATAGAATTTTGAAGAGAGTCATCTGGCCCACTGACTGTTGTATGGTAAGACCTCTTCATTTATATGAAAACTGCTAAATGTATTGATAAGACCTATAAGTGATTTATCTTTTAAAGGATGTAACAATTATATAAACACGCAGTGCCCGATTTAGGAATGTGCGGAGTGTGCGGCTGCACAGGGCCCCCACATTTAAGGGGGCCCCCACACAAGCAGATCACGCGTAAATTTATAGCAAATTCATATTATAGTTCACGCGAATGATGCCGATCTGAGACATAACCTACTTGTGCATCAAGTAGGGCATTATGAATGATTAAATTGTGGGGGCCCCAACCTTCTTAAGGGCCCTCCAATGTAATTATATTTCAAAATTGTTGTCATTTTTTACCAAAAATGTTCCCACTCTGGGGGGCCGGGGCCCTCCCACTCTGGGGGCCCCCTCTCACTCTGGGGGCCCCTCTCACTCTGGAGGGCCCCCTCCCACTCTTGGGGCCCCCTCCCACTCTTGGGGGCATCTCCCACTCTTGGGGGCATCTCCCACTCTTGGGGGCATCTCCCACTCCAGCCTCAGTCCTTCAGGTGCCCCAGGTTTAATGTTTGATTTCAAATTTGTAGTTTTATTTGTCAAAGGTGTTCATAGATTTTTATTTTGCTGTTGTGAATATACATGGGTTCTGAAATTTCTGACATTTTTAAAAGCATCATGTACAATTAAGAAAATACTTAAAAGAAAAGGTCATCATGTTCAGACATGCCAGTAGATATATTTACAGATAAATTCAGCAATACATGATAGTGGAACTTCTATTGCAAGATGAGACAATTCTTTCTGCATTTGTGATTGTGCACCTCCACTGGTCCTTGATTATCAATGTTAATTCTTGGTTTGATTGCAGGCCTTATAAAGGTTTTCTGCCATCCAGGTCAATCATGTGCAATAATGTTCCTTTTTTGGATCGAATGTGAGTCCACTGTTTCGTCCTGGCCAACAAACCTCAATTTTATTAAATAACTCGCTATAAATGGGCAACACCTACAGCCGCGTGCCATAAAATCATTGTTGCCTCTAAATAGCCCACACTGGTGCTGATGGGGCGTAAAACACAAATTCACTCACTCACTCACGCCATAAAATCATTATACATTGGCATTTTTTGCTGTCTGTCTAAATCTACAATACTTATGATAACCATTTAGTGACCATTCATTAAAATTGTGTGCATGTGCTTCTGATGCGCAATGTGCAACATTATCTTTCATCATGGTGCCTTTCCACTATAGGGTTAACTAAAAACACCAAAGTATGTACTTAATAGAATAAGTCTGGTTCATGGGAGAACAGAGTAGGTCGGGGCATGCGGCCCCCCTTAACTTCGAGGTGCAATTTGACCTACTTTTTATGGGCGATTATTTGAATGCTTATGCTGTCAGGAAGGGATCACTTGACTCTACTAATAACTAGAGAAACAAATGTCTACCAATTTTACCCCACCCATCGGGCAAGAAGCCCCCCTATTATAATCCTATGGCAATTTTTTTTGCGAGAGCATTCAGCCTAAAAGTTATTTCTTAGGGTTCTTCTATCCTTTTTAAGGCATTCTATTCACTTTTTCTGAATTTCAGAATTTTTCTGTTCATACTTTTGTTTTTTAATATTTTTTTTTTTTTTTCAATTTTGGACCCAATGTTTTGTCTATTTTAATTAGCTATTCTATCAAGTTTTAAGGTAAAGTACACATTATTAGATGGTTCCTGAAGCAGCTTCGACCCCCCAGTGAAGGGGACGTCATGCCCCATATCATGTGGGGCCTCTCGCCCCAAACCAACATATTTTAATTTGACCTCTACATTTTTAACTAAAATGCAAAAAACATGATCCAAATCATATTTATGTGATGGTCATAAAGTGAACTTAGTGAAGCAATGTAGATATCCATTATACTTTTAAAAATTTCCAAAGTTATTTCTGACAACCCCTTTCAAAGAATTAGTCAAAGTTACAAAAACCATGCACATTTTTTTCTTCCTTTAATTTCTACTATGGTTTGGTGCTGTTTGTCCTGAAAATTTGTGATGTCACCTAAAAAGCCTCAAGCTTCAATCCCATCAATAGATAAATGCCCCAAAAATGTAAGTTTGGATATAAGCCTGGGGGGGCCTCTCACCTAACCCGGGCTTCTTGCCCCGACCTACTCTATTGCTATGGACTGCCTGACGCTACCTGCCCCCTTTCAGGCATTTACCATATTAACAAGACAGAAAAACCTTTAAAAAAGATCTCCCATCTCAATAAACATATTAATCAGTTTTAGTATTTTATTGATTGATTTAGCCAAATTACATGCACGTGCAAGGACAGAGTCTACATGACTCTTCCAAAAGTTGCAGAAAGATCTCAACGTAGCGAATTTCGGGGGCCCCACAACTTCTCAGCACAGGGGCCTCCACACTCCTAAATTGGGCACTGTAAACACGATAAGGAAGAAACAAGGCGAAAAACGTTCAAGTTGGTACCGTATACATACCAACAAAAAACTTGTCACAAGTGGGTTTATGATCCAAGAGGAAAAGTGAAGGAAAAATGAGAGCACGTGGAAGACAAAGGAGAAACTGAGAAAGAAACAGGAGACACAAAGAAGAAACAAAGAAGAAACAAAGAAGAAACAAAGAAGAACAAAAAAGAAACAAAGGAGAAACAAAGGAGAAACAAAAAAGAAACAAAGAAGAAACAAAGGAGAAACAAAGGAGAAACAAAGAAGAAACAAAGAAATTAAGAAACAGAGGAGAAACAAAGCAGAAACAAAAAAGAAACAAAACAGAAACAAGGAAGAAACACAAGAGGAACAAAAGGAGCAACAAAGGAGGAACAAAGGAGGAACAAAGGAGGAACAAAGAGAAACAAAGGAGAAACAAAGGAGAAACAAAGGAGCAACAAAGGAGAAACAAAGGAGAAACAAGGAGAAAAAAAAAGAGAAAAAAAAAGAGAAACAAAGAGAAACAAAGAGAAACAAAGAGAGACAAAGAAGAAACAAAGGAGAAACAAAAAAGAAACAAAGAAGAAACAAAGGAGCAGCAAAGGAGAAACAAAGGAGAAACAAAGGAGAAACAAAGGAGAAACAAAGAGAAACAAAGAGAGACAAAGAAAAAACAAATGAAGCAAGAGGGGAACAAGTGGATGAACAACCAAGACAGAAACAATGAAAAAAGGAAGAGACATCAGAGAAAAAGAAACAAAGGAGGAACAAGAAAAACAAATGAGAAACAAGAGGAAAAAACAAGGAAGAAACAGTGAAGGAAAAAGGCAATTGAATGTGAAGAAGAAGACACAGAGGAGAAATAAGGAAGAAGGCAATGAAATATTAATAAAGGCGAAACAAGGGGAAATGGAAAGAAAGAAAGGAGAAACAAGTGAGAAATAAAGATAAACGAATGGTAACAAAGGAGAAACAAGAGGGAGACAAACGTTTGAGGAGAAAAGGGAAGAAATAAGGCAGCAACTAACAAACAAATGGAAACGAAGAAGAAATGATAAAGAAAAAGGGGACTTTTCTAAACAAGGGAGAAAGAGAGAGTTCTTATGAAAAAGAAAGATACAAAATCGAAAGAAAGGAGAAGCGCTCAAAAGACAAGCAGGGTAGAAAAGAAAGTGACCAAGGAGAAAATTAGAAACAAGGGAGAATAATGGAAGAGTTAAAAGGAAGGGTGAACCGAAGGAGAAACAAAGTCCCGAGAAATAAAAGAGAGACAAGCAACAAACAATTATGGAAAGACAAGGGAGAAAAAAGAAACAAAGTAGAAATAATGGGGAACACAGACGAAACAAGAAGGGGAAAACAAAGGAGACAAAAATGAGAAACAACTTCTAACAAAGAAAAAACACTGGAGAAAAAAGGACGAGAAAAGACATTTAATTTTTTAAAAAAAGGAAAGGAGAGCCAGGAAGTGGAAAATGAAACAAATTTAAAAATTACATTGAAAACAGAAAAGTACATTTTGAGGCCTACATTTCCATGGGCAGGGGAGAAAGAAATGAATGCTCAGAAAAAAAGGCATAAGGAAAGTCTTGCCAAGAAAAGAAATTCAGAAAAGAAACGATAGGAAAGCCAGAAAGTGGAAAATGAAACAAAAGTTTTTAAAATTTCCTTGAAACAAAAAAGTATATATTTGAGGCCTTAATCTCCATCGAAAGTAGAGAAAGAAAGGAAAGCTCAGAAAAAAAGCCCAATGGAAAGTCTTTTCAAGAAAGGAAATTCTGGAAAGAAATTAAACATTATTTTTAAAATTTCATTGAAAAAAAAAAGTTACATTTTTAACTCTGGATTCCCCTGACAGGGAAAGGTTTTTTCAAGAAAAAAATTCTGGAGAGAAATTCGGGAAAGCCAGGTGCAAAGCAAAACAAAATTTTAAAATTTTCATTGAAAAATAAAATTTTAAAGCCTGAGTTCCCCCTGAAAGCTGGAAAGGAGAGAAAGAAAGGAAAGCTCAGAAAAGAGCTCTCAGGGAAAGCCTTGTCAAGGAGGGAAATTCTGGAGAGAAATTAAATGAAATTCAAGTTAGTGAGTTGAAACAAATTAAAATTGCCCTTAAAAAATTGTTTTTATAGCATGAAAATGGAAGGAAGGAAGGAAGCCGAAAAGAAAGGAAAGCTCAGAAAATAAAGGACACCTCAGAAAATTAAGGAAAGCTTAGTAGGTGGAGAGATTTTTAAAAAATGAAAGAAAAGCCTGGAGAGGGGAAGGAAACATTAACAAACTGTCTGGGTTTCTGAAAAAACAAGCCTGTATAGCCTAAGGTTATTAGCCTGGGAAACAAACCTGAAGGAACATTTTATGAGCAAAAGAGAATTAATGACTGTACTGTGGTGATATCAGAAAACAAGAAGGAAGGATCGAATGTGTAAGGAGGGTTGTGAGGGAAATAGTTTTTGTTAAGTAAAGGAGGAAGAAAATGAGAGAGCAAAGTGGAAGGCATCTTATTGAAAAAGATAATAATTGTGAGGAAGGAAAGGGAATATGATTACATGAACGATACAATTGAACTAAAGGGAGTTGTTAACCTTACCCATGTATAATGCACTTCAGCAGATTCTCTGGGTGCATGGTACACAAAAATGTGGATCTGCATGATCATACTGCTTCTTTTTAAAGTTCTGCTGCAAAAGCAACTGTAATCTTGGCTCTATGCATCATTTTAGTGAGGTGGCAATTTCAATATTGCTTTCATGTCCATTGTCATTTGGCTTACATCTGTGGGGGCTAAATTAAGAAATAAGTGTGGCCAAAAAGAGACCCTTGCTTGACTCCCACACAATTTGCACAACATGGTCTGAATGAATGATTTCTGCATTCTCATTGGTCACAGCTACGTAGTGTGTACATGGATGTGCTCTGATTGGTCAACCGACAGCCAATGAGAATGCTGCAACAGCCGAATGGAAGCTTTGGAGCTCTAGACAGTGGCTCCCCCACCAAAGGCTTGCAACTTTATATGGGCAGGGGAATCAAGTGAATTACAGTAGAATTCATGCATTAATTGTTATCAAAAGCAGCAGTGGGAATAGTTGCAGCACAAAACATCAAGTAACACCAGGAAGGAATATTCACAAAACGTTTTATATTGGAACTGTAAAAGAAGGCAACAAGTAACATCACTGAAGAAAACTGATTTAAGCAACTACACACCAAGAGATGCATTTTACTTTATGAAATCACTATTTTTGTGGATTTTCTTATTAAAAAACAACTACCTCTTTTTATCAGTTACTGAAAGTTAACAAGGACTGTCAACATTTTTAATACCAAAAAGTTTTTTGGCACAAAATTTTCGAGAAGCAGGAGTTTACTTTATTAAGAAGCCACTTTAAGACAACAAAAACATAGTTTCATGTGTTGAAAATAACAGAACATCTATAGAAAGAATATTCCTAATTCTTTAACAAATTTTATTGACTAAGAACTCATGATGTGTAAAGTGTTATACATGCTCCTGGTGGGACTAGCCATCTATGTAGTGTGCACAGTGGCAATGGGAAAATCATCTCTGAAGGATTATTTCAAATGTCCGCCCTGTGATGAATCGACATGTCCCTTGCCGGAGGGCTGCACTGCAGTGGCGAAAGAACCCGGGGTGTGTGGATGTTGCTTTACTTGTGCTAGAGGACCCGGAGAGCCATGTGGGGTTTTTACGGAACGGTGTGCTCCAGGACTAAGGTGCCAACCTCTCCGGGTAGACAGAAGATCAGCGACTGCTTGGGAAGCTCTCTTTAAAGGCAAAGGAATGTGTGTCCCCTCATACGGTAAGTGTTTTTTTTTTCTCTTTTCTTTAAATATTAGGAAAAAAAAATCAGCGATCCATCAACTTCTTGTTGTATGCAGACATTGTAGATAGGCTTACAGCTGTTCCAATGGGTAATTAGAGGACCATTTTACAGTAAAAATAGCACTTTGTGTCACATTGATTCAGAATTCTGAGTCATTGCTGACTATGTGGCATGATAATTTAAGACAATAGGATTACTCAGTTGGTGGTTAATGAACGAAAGGATTATGAATCTGATTCTTACTCTAAATTCCGTCACATGGCATAAAATTTACATCATGACTTATCGAACGTTCTCTGCGGAATATGCTTCCCATGTTAAAAGTATGATAACGGCACATCATCACAGCGAAATGGTCCGATCTTTATTCATAAATAATAGAACAGCTCTAATGGAGACCACTTGGTGTAAGTGGAGATTTATGTTCTTTTAAAAGATGTTTGCTAAGGCAAGGCAATATACATGTATGTATATAAAAAAATATATATAGTCCTGTGGTGATGCAAACATGACCATGCACTTCTTTCAAGATATTGCTACATTTAGGAATGTGGCCAAATATTTATTCATTGTAAGCTACAATAAACTTTGTTAAAATGCATTATATTACATTGTTGAAATATGAAGATTTTCTGCATTATTTGTCAGATTGGGCATGCTTGCTGTCCACTGGGTTGTTAAATGGGGAATGGGAGAATCTCATCAAGACAATAGCTAGTACTTTTTAATTCATGATGCTGATGATATTATGTCATGATCGTACCAAATGTTACTTTCGAGAGACCTTTCATTTGAGGAGACTTATACTGCTTTATTGGTACCATAGAACGGGGTAAAGTTGGCAATCCGGGGGTAAAATTTGCAAACTATTTTGACCCACTTAATGGAAGAAATGCCAACTTTCCTCACTGACACAGGTATCTTTGGCAAAGTTGGCAGTTGCCATACGTATCAGTGAGGAAAAGTTGGCATTTCTGCCATTAAGTGGGTCAAAATAGCTTGCCAACTTTACCCCGGATTACCAACTTTACCCCGTTTTACGGTATCTGACAAATGGAAGGCATATATGTCTTACATGTATGTATCTGACTAACTAAAAGAGATCAAGATTACTCTTTTAACTAAGACAAAGTGGACTGATATGCAGTCTCTACAGGGTCTTGTTAATGCGTTAACCAGGTTATGGTGCACAAATGGGAAATGGTCTCCGATTACAAGTCTGCCTTTCTGCAGTCTCCTTCAATGTTTGTCCAACCGCCTCGTGGCTTCGGCATGTGGCTATGTGTGTATAGGCCTACAACTATAAGACTTACTTTATTTTTCTAAAGAGAGAAGGGCTTCTAATGACTGAAAACTCCATCTATTATCTATAGATCCTGTTATTTGATTTGATTTTTGATTTATTGAATAAAAACATTTACATGTTAAAAACACAACAGGGGGGCGAGGTTATGGAACATATATGCTCCCCCTACCGGTAAAATAAACATTTCTCAGATACCTTTTAAATATATGGACATTATTACTGTTAACAATATTTCGTTGTAAGCTATTCCAGTTATGAACTATTCTTACAATAAAGAAGTTCTTCCTTTTTTCCGTCCTACTAAACGGAACAAATAGATTCTTGTTATGACCTCTTAATCGGTTCTGAAATGCGTAATACTGATGTATATTCACATTGGTTTCATCAGATAGTATTTTAAAAAATAGAATTAAATCAGATCTCATACGTCTCAATTCTAGATTATCTAATTTACAGGTAAGCAGGCGATTTTCATAACTCATATCTACACTTTGTACTATTCTTCTAGTATAATACCTTTGTACTCGTTCAATTCTATCGATATTACATTTCAAAATCGGAGACCAAATCTGGCTCGAGTATTCTAATATTGGTCGCACATAACAAGTGTATAATTTCACATAAAAATCCACATCATGCTTTTTAAATACATTAAAGATAGTTCGGATGGTGTAGAAACTTTTTTTTACAATATTTGAACAATGCATTGTGAATTTCAGGTCATCCTGTATAATTACTCCAACATCATTAATAAATTTTACATTCTCAATCTCGTTGTTGTCTAGTATATAAGTATAATCAACAGCACCAGATCCTATTCTCAAGTGTTTGGTTTTTTCTGGGTTTAATTTCATTTGCCATGTTTTTGCCCATAAGAATATATTATTTAAATCCTGTTGTAATAAATTACAATCTGAAGTATTTTTTACAGCTCTAAATATTTTCGTATCGTCTGCGTACATGCTAATATTGCTGTGCGACACTACACTTGGCAAATCTGCTGTATATAAAAGAAAAAGAATAGGACCAAGAACTGTCCCTTGAGGGACACCAGAAATGACTTTAACACTTGAGGATAGTGAATTATTTACTTTGACATATTGGTATCTTTCAAGTAGAAAATTTGGATATACCATACATTGACAATTTGTAAAGAAGTTTGCTGTGACACGCAGTGTCGAAGCACTTTGAATAGTCTAAATAAATAATGTCAGTTAACATTTTCTTATCAAAATTTAGGGTCCACAAATTCATGCATTCTAACAAGTTTGTAACGGTAGATCTTTTTGGTACAAAACCGTGTTGATCCTTAGGGATCAGACTATTCTTATACATAAAATCCAATAATTGAGGTCTTATTATACGCTCCAGAATTTTACTGAAAACAGATGTTAGACTGACAGGTCTATATTGTGAACTTTTCTGGGGGTCACCCTTCTTAAAAATAGGAATTATGTATGCCATTTGCCATTCCTCAGGAATGGTCCCATCTAAGAGGGACTGCTTATAAATCTTACAAAGCGGAGATGCAATATAAGCAAGTATTTTCTTAATAAAGCCTGCTGTAAAGCCATCTGGGCCCGGTGACGAGTTAGATTTCAATTTCAGTATAATTTTAATCATATCACGAACAGTACAGGTGAATTGTTCTAAGGGAGAATTGCAGTCAAACACAAATTCTGGTAGGACATTGTTGTCTTCTGTGAAAACAGTCCCGAAATAATTGGAAAATTCATTAGCTTTTTCTAAGTCTGAGATGGCCATACTACCATCAGTTTTATGAATACTAGGGATTGAGGCGGACACTTTGGTTTGGCTCTTGACATACCCATAGAAACTACCTGAATTAGCTCCCTGGGAGAATAAGTTCTTCTCATATACACATTTAGACCTAATAAATTCTGTGCGAAAATTATTGGCAGATTTCTTGTACTCAGTGTGAGTTACAATATTTCTATCTTTAACATATTTGTTCCACCTTCTCTGCTTGACAGCTCTTAACCTTTTCAACTTATTGTTAAACCAAGGAGAGTGCCTGCTATTTTTTGGAGTAACGAATGGCACAAAATTATAAACAATAGTATTCATAATGTCTTTAAATGCTGACCAGTAGTCAGATGTAGAGTTACAATTGGCATATATTTCATCCCAGTTTAATGTGGCGAGAAAAGCATTTATAAGCTGAAAGTCCGCTTTTTTAAAGCAGGGCTTAGCAATGGAGTTTGAGGGCATATGCATGAATGAGTTAACATAACAAAGGATAGATACATGGTCACTGTTTGCAAATGGAGGTTCAGGATGAATTGAATTTACCAGACTCCTATCACTGCATAGTACTAAGTCTAACAAGTTATTTCCTCGTGTAGCGAAATTAACACATTGTTCAGCACCTAGTTGGAAACATGTTGTAAGAAATTCTTGAGATAACCTTGACCTGGCTAGTAACTCAGACCATGATATATCAGGAAGATTAAAATCTCCCATTAACATATATAATTGGATGTTTTGCAAGTAGTTAAATATAGTATTATACAATTCAATAGAGTCATCAATACCAGTGTCTGGTGGTCTATACACCAAAACGTACCTAATAAACGAGTTACGGTAGTATTGTACATCAACAATAACAATTTCACAACCACCTACGATTCCCTTATAAACAAGTTTACATGGAATAGAGTTTTTCACAGCAAGTAATTACCCCAAACCTCTACCTGATCTGTCTATAACGGATCACTCTAAAAAGTGTCGGGACATAATTGGTTTTTTGAAAAACCAAATTTCAATGCAAAAAACCAACATGGATTTAAAAAAAAAACATTTTGAATCTGAAAAACCAATTTTGTCTGAATTTTTTTTGAGTGATGGCTTGAGAGTACCAATAACAATGCGTGATTTTATTTCTATGCAAGTAGTTGCTACTTTAATTTCAAGATAATTATTATTGATAGGCCTACACCATGTCAGCTCAACTTATCGATAAAAAAAAACACAATATTGTCATCGTGCAGGTTATAGTGGACACAGCATATTTACTTAGGCTGCACATTCTTTGAAATCAAACATAACAAGCCATCATCCAAGCCTTGCCGTTCTTTGAAGAATCAATTTATGTGATTTATCACCAAACAGGTGCTCTGTATACATACTATCTGCACTGGCGAAAAGGTTTGTGTGAAATGACAAAAAGAACATTTAATAGCTGGTGTCCATCCAAAATATGTCTCTGTTTTGTGTAAATTCAGTCAATAGGGTGCGCATTTTTGACGTTTCATTGATCAAATCGCACAAAAATTTGATTAAAACTTGACAATTTCCATGTCTTTTTCCCACAAAATCTTGTTTGATATGCACAAAATTTTGGAGACACACCAGCTAACGTTCGTTTTGTCTGTTTTACACAAACTCTTTTTTCAGTGTGTCTTGTGTAAAATATTTCTGTATACTCTGTTTGGAGCGATTAATAGATTATGGAACTCTCTTCAGTCCTAATATTTAATTCATCTTATAATTTGTATGATAGTAAAGTATATATTACTGAAAAAAAAAATACTAACATTTTTCATAGCAGTTGATTATGATTTTGTAAGCCAAAAATAACAACAAACCTGATATATAGGTATACAAACAATATTTATTTCCGTCTCCTAGGACATTGCATCATCTCTTAACTCTGAGGCATTGCATCATTCTTCTCTTTCTGTCAGGTATAGGAGACTTAGGAGTGGGTTGGACAGGTGAGCAGTGTTCCTAAAAGTTGGCAAATTATGAGTGTAGACAATGAGAAAACGTCAGTGATGATCAACAAACTATTTCTCTGACTCGGGCTAATGACCGGTGGTAACATCATTATGGCCATGGAAATATGAGCAATTGCCAGAAGGCACCAAATTAAAAAAGGCACAACTTGTACATAAGTTAGGTGATATCCTATACCTTCCATATTATCAGAACAAGTCAATGAGGCTCTGGATGAAGTTTTGCGTCCCTCTATCCCTTGGCCATTTACTTATGAATTCCCTGTCCCTTTGCAAAATGTACCTAACAGTACCTTTGAATTACCTGTCCCTCATCTTTGCATGAAGTTTTGTATCCCCCTGACCCTTTGCCATACACTTTGGATTCTTCTGAGTTCTTGTCTCTTGGCCTTTTCACTCTAGATTTTGGCATTGCCCATCAAGACCCTCCCCATCCCATCCTGCAGTTAATCAATGAATTTGTCACATCACTCTATGGTGTAGTCATATGTCTGCAAATACGGATTGATACTCATGCAACATGTTAAAAGTGAGGTCCCACAGTAGCATTGTTGTTGTTCTGTAACAGTTGATTGCAATCATTCAACTTTCTGCTGCTGCACTGAAAAAAAAGGTTTGTGTGAAACAGACAAAACGAACGTTTGCTGGTGTCCATCCAAAATTTTGTGTAAAATTAAGTCAAAAGGTATGTGTATTTTTGACGTTTTGTTGATCAAATCACGCAAAAAATTAGTCAACATTGACAGTTCGCTTGCCTATTTCCCTCAAAATTGTGCTTGGACACCAGCTAACATTTGTTTTGTCTGTTTCACACAAACTTTTGTTTTTCAGAGTGTCACACATTGCAATTGTATGCCTAAAAAAGGATTGTATGTCGTTAAACTGTGTCATAAACCACAAACATGTATGAGTAGTTGGTTACTCTAAAAGACAATCTAAATTTAAATGAAATCACTGTCGCACTTTCTTATCCTTTGTGGAAGTACATTGTTTGCAGGTTTATGTTTTATTGTCTGTCTCTGTTCGGGACTGTCAAGCGGCAGCAGAATGCTGACAGTCCCTGGAAAATCGAATTGAGTCAACAATAATTTGATCTGTTTTGGACAGATCACGAGATCAGGTCGCACAACAGCTGTCCATATTACTACGCCAAACTACTTTCACAAAGCATGGTTGCTGGCAAATATCCAGGCCACTGCTTTGAATGAAAATGTTAAGAAATCATGAGACAAAAAGAATGTTCTTGAAACTTTAGCATAACCTTTGCCTGTGAAAGGGATGATTTTACTCATCAGAAGTTTGATGGTATCAATCTACTTATGCCATTTAGTGCATGTTAAATTGCGGTCAGAAAAGTGTCCAAAAAGAATGCATTCTCACTTATTCACGTGTCCATACAAAGCCAATGTTTTTGGTCTGTGATGTCAAAAATGCTCAATTGTATTTATTCTGTTACTTTATGGAAATTTATTAACTAGGACAACAATATAATTCACAATTTCATAAAAGCTGTGTTACACTCTGCAAAATGTCTTGTCCTTGCCACAAGTGGCCCCCTCTATACTGGATATATATGTGTGCTACAATGTATACATCCTCCATGATAAAAAATAATTCCAACTTATTTTGGTATTTACAAGCTGTTTGCTTAAAATTGAGGCCAACCAATGTCAGATTAGACGCTTACAGTGATTTTGGAAATGAACTAGACCATCAATAAATGATGGAACTGTCCTGGTTTCTTCCACACTGTCCTGGTTTCTTCCAGAGATCGAAATTCTGTTGCCCGCTCACAGGAGCTCGCGAATTTCACACCCTAGGTGGAAGCAAATAGCGGTCATCTTGTAGACAGTATTGTTGTATTGGTCTCATTGTGATCACTTTATAAATGTCAAGCTGTTGCCCAGGGGCTCCTGTTACTTGGTCATTAAGCTCACTTTTGTTTTGTTGAAATGTAGCTACTTCCGCTAAGAAAGATTTAGGAAGGGCTTGATCAACCTATAATTTCCTCTTATGCAGCATGTAGTTTGAAACTTGAAGGTTATGTGTGAGATTGATTGTTGGTATCACTTAAAGTTGATGAGCACCACACATGTATGTGCCTTGAAACTAATGATTGATGCCTTGATAGCTGGAGGTGTAATATCTTAATTCAACATTTTGTTATTCTTCTGAGCCAAGTAGAGTTTCTGTTGTTATACCATTCGACACCTCTGTCAGCCAATCACATGCCAGTATTACAGGGAAGTAATTCCTATATTCTTTGTTGTCCAGTTATCCTCTCATGTTTGAGTGTTTGAGTGTTTGTCTCACGGTATAAGCAAGTTATTCACCATGGGATCAGGAATATGCGTTTATCACACTTCAGGCTAAAGCCCTCGGGTGATAAATCACATATTCCCTCTCCCATGGTGAATAACCTATACTTATTATAATGCCCTGTGTCGCAAAAAAAAACAGCTCCATTGAAATTAGATTTTAATGGCCACCAGATCTTAAAAGTTTTTTGTTGTTGTATAATTTTTTGCCAACTCTTGTGATTAGACAAGATGAAAGAGTAATGACCATCATTATACATATCGTACCATTAGACACCTCTGTCAGCCAATCACAAGCCTATATTTCATCGCGATAATTACGTATATGTTTCTTTAAAATCTTAGAAAACGTATGACGTTGATTGTTCACCAAGGCAACAAAATCAAAATGCGGAAATACTTGTTGCTTAAATACATGCTAATTATATTACCAGTTGCATTGTATTAGCACATTAGAGTTAATTCTCTGATAATTAACAAAGTCATTTGTTAATTTGTTATTCAGTGTCGTCACAAACCACCAGATTGTGTTAATTTTCATACGAGTATATAACAATGACCTTTTTCAACAAAATGATTAAATAGATGTATATTTACCTGAAATCATGACTCGTGTTGCTGACTTCTTGTTACAAAATTATGTATCATATTTGTTGGAGGATGCCAATTATAACCAGGTTGTGTGCTAAAATTTATAATCCTATCTACTAGTCAACTGAGGCAAAATAAATCATTTTGAAATTGATCCAGCAACCAAACAGAACAAACAATTGTTAGTAGAGCTGCTTTCCGCAAAAAATGGCCAAAATAATTACGAGCCGGACAAATGCGTGAAATTTTCGGCATGTGTACTTTGGGACTTGCCGGACAAGAATTGTACTTTGAAAGCAATAAAGCATTATCAGAGATTGATCTGAATACATAATGTATTCATGAATGCACGACAAAGATTAGTCCCTTTCAAAATGTGTTATGACTTCACTATTAAAATTTGTTTTCCCTTTCTCAAATGAAGATGTTTCAGAAGGCATATATATGGTAATTCTTTAGCTGAAAAGGGGGGCCTACTGACTCCGAGGTGAGAATAGGTGTACACTTGAACATACTGAGTACCCCTCCGCAGGATTGTTTGCATGCTTGTTCTTCATTGTTCTGATCAAACTGTCAAGCTATAAATATTGCCACGGGGCTCCGGTTATTTCTGGTCGTTTTCCTCACTTTTATTGCAATGTTGCTACTTCCGTTTAGGACGAACTTGACGCACATGGCATACATCATTTCCCCTCCTACTGCTTGTAGTCTGAAACGTGAAGGTTATGTGTGACATGGGATCGCTGGTGTTACTCAAAGATGATGTATCATATGTACCTTGAAACTAATGATTGATGCCTTGATAGCTCAGAGCTGTTTGCGGATTAGCGGCCCAAACAGCTTCAAAATTAACTTTCAACTTGATCGTGTGATGTCACTGGCTTAATAATGTTTGGTTTGTGGTTAATCTGTTGATTCGGTGCTTATCGTATCGAGCAGCACAGGTGACAATAAACAAACTAATTAAATGACTTAAGGTACTTCATCAAATAAGAAGGTTTGGAGACCAACAGAAAACTGTTAATGACGTGGCACAGCCAGTTTGCAAATTAAAAATAAGAAAATTGATTTTTCCAGTTGACCACCAATCTGCAAACAACTCTAAGGTGTGATATTTTAATTCAGCATTTTGTTTTTAAGCTTAGTAGAGTTTCTGTAGTTATTATAATGCCCTATTTTGGAAAAAGACAACTTCATTAGAAGGCAGATTTTAATGACCACCAGCCAGATCTTCTTCTTTGTTGTTTAATTTTTTGCCAGCTCTTGTGATTAGACAAGATGAAGGAGCAAGGGCCATCATTATCTCCTGGCTTTGGCATATCAATTCTTAAAGTTGCCCAAGGGCCTTGTTTTCAGCTCCAGATTCTTGAATCTTGATAGAATATGTGGATATAGCAACTCTTAGCAACTCCCACATTCAGTTACAGTCTGTAAATTTGTTATGCAAAAAGAATGGACTGTTGCATTGACCACCAACACCGGAGGGTGCTATGGCATGGGAACCTTGGGCAATGTTCCTGTATCCTCTGCCCATGGGCGCTGCTCTGTGGCTGCCCTGAGCTGTATTCAGTGGAAGGCTCACCACAAATTTCCCCAAACCAGGGGACCAATAATATATACAATACAATACAATACAATACAGTTGTGAAAATGGAGCTTTGTGAGTCATCATCCTGATGATTTGTCATGATCATACGCTTCAAGCCCAATACTTACAATGCTAATTTAATTTAAGGAGATTAATACTGCTTGTTGCTCACACTCAGCCCGTCACAGCCAAACAAAATGATTATTCATCTGATTTCTACTCTTAAAATCAGTTATAAATGACAAATCAAATGCATGGTCGAAATGGCCGTCTCTTGATCATGACTAGTCAAACACCCTCTATGGTTCCCATATATGTATGATGATGACACATCATCGACTATTATGAGTTACAAATAAAAAGCGCTTTTTCTCAGTGAAATGCATGACACATTTATAGACTGTAAAGTTCCAAAGAAGAAAGAAAAAAAATATTTTTATGGGATATCTGCTTTCATGTATGTTTCTTACATTATTATGATCTTTGCTAGTCTATACATCTTCCAATAACTCCAGATTGCTGTCATAATTTTGAATCAATAGTAGTAATAGGAAGCTGAGATTCCTACTTTTAGATCATCATACGAACATGACACTTGTTGAATAAGGACTCACTGAATTGTGTCTCATCAAAGTAAGTTTTTCCTCACCCTGAATGTGATTCTAGCACCAAAATGAGTCATGACAAATTTGTAAGATTTCTCCGCACATTTTTTCTTTTGTACTCATCTGGCACCTCAAAACGATGGTCAGAATCGCGGAGCATAGGCTATTATTAGGCATACACTTCAATATGTAGGCCCCCACCGGGCTTATTGTCACAAAAAAAGGCAAATGTTACACTTTTTATTAAGAAAAAACTAGTGGGTAGTGGGTACATAAGGATAAAGCTATATATGTATTTCTTTAAAATCTTTAAAATGGCTGACGTTGGTGTTGTTCACCAAGGCAACAAAATCAAAATACGGAATCACTCCTGGCTATATAATACATGCTAATTATATTATCAGTTGCACTGTATTAGCAGTTCACTGTTACTTCTCTGATAATTAACAAACAATGCAATTGGTTAATTTCTCAATTTGATGTCGTCACGACCCTGAATCCATCGGATTGTGTTAATTATGATATAATAATGACTTTTTGCACCAACAAAAAAGAATTTGTATATATTTGAAAACAAGACTGGAATGCTTCAAGGATGGGTCATATTTGATGGACCATGATGGTGAAACTGAACAGTCTCAAGGGATCTGTTGAAGAACTGTTTTCAGGTCCGGCTTTAGGTCAGAATGGGCCCGAGGCCAAGTAAAGGCATTTGGTGGCCCAACAGGTGAAGCGAGGTAGCCAGCGTGCGAATGACTGTGATGGTGATACAAGAATATGCTGCAAAGCTGGCCAACCTGACTAATGACCATGTATTGAGAGGTCAAAGAGTCAAACCAACAACTTTTTTAGCAAAAAGGTGAATGTCCTTTGACCTCAATTATTTTCAATTCTCAGAATAAAATCAAACTGTGTCTATTTTAGGTCATTTGAGTTAACCAGCACGCGTAGATGTTCTGTGTTTCTTTCGCAAGATACATTCTAACACTGTGACACAAGATATTCCCCTCAGCTTATTCTAAAAAATAATTCTCAGACAAAAACCTTAATTGGTTTTTGGGCTTGTCCTCCATGGGTTTCTGGAAATACCCTATATACAGCTACAATGCACAAATGCGGTTGGCAGTGTTGGGGATAACCGAAATTTCATGCAAAAAAAAACCAATCACCTGTAAATCGAATTTACAAAGATGGAAGATGGACACGTCTTGCAAACAGAATTGAAAACATTGGTTTATTGTCTGTTTGCATAGCATGACAACTTGCATTTGCTTTGATTTAATTGGGTTACAAGGAGCAACTAAGGCAACCTGCATTTTCAATCATATTACCATGTTTTTGGGCTTCCACATCACGCTAAAACAAACTTCTTTTTTTTCAGGTTGGAACATGCACTTGACAATCGCTAATTATCAATGAAAGATCACATTTAAAAAATCGCTCTAAAGAATTTATAACAAAACTGGTTTTTTTAAATACCATCTAAGTGCTGTTGTAATCAAATTATTCTGCTGTGTAAGCTTGTTTAGCATATATTTATTAGACAATTGAATCTCAGCTTTTTTCGTTGGAAAAGCTAAGTGCACGTAAGTTGTAACATACACCGGAAAATTATAACTTGTGTCAGAATATGCTTGCGAAAGGAATGGAGAATGTCTGGTGCATGCCAGTAAAATTGAACTGCCCCAGAAGATGTGGTGAATGACTGTTTTATAGCCAGTGAGTTAATCAATTTTGATGGTGACACAAGAATATGCTGTAAAGTTGCCAACCTTACTAATGCGAGGGCAGAGAGTCAAACCAATTACTTCTTTAGCAAAAAGGCGGGAAATACCCTCCGACTGCAATGGCATGAATGCTGTTGGTTTTTCATCCAAAATTGTATCCAAAAACTTGCGTATTCAAGAACCAATTTTGTTTTAAATTCTTTTGAGTGTATCTAATGTGATCTTTCATTAATAAGTACTGTAAAACGGGGTAAAGTTGGCAGTCCGGGAGAAAGTTGGCCGGCTATTTTAACGCAATTAATGGCAGAAACGCCAACTTTCCTCACTGACACAGGTGGCAAATTTGCCAAAGAAAACTTGTGTCAGTCAACAAAGTTGGCATTTCTGACATTAAGTGGGTTAAAATAGCCGGCCAACTTTTCCCCGGACTGCCAACTTTGCCCCGTTCTATGGTAGTGATGGTCAACTGCATGCATGTATAGGGTTCCAACCTGAAGTTATCGTCACTGTATTGTGTTAGCGTGATATGGAAGGCCAAAAACTTGATAATATGTTTGAAAATGCAGGTTGCCTAATTTGCTCATCGAAACCCAATTAAATCAAAGCAAACGCAACTTGTCATGCAATGCAAACAGACATAAATCGACGTTTGCAATATTTTGTTTGTAAGACGTGTGTCTTCCATCTTTTGAAATTCAATTTACAGGTATCTAAGTGCTGCTGTAATCAAATTATTCTGTTGTGTAAGCTTATTTAGCATATATTTATTAGACAATTGAATCAGCTTGTTGTTTTGTCATAGAATATTGCTTCTTGTATTAAACTGCTGGCGCGTGGAAAATGATGCAATAAAAGTTGCAAATTTGCAAAATTTAATAGGAATATCAACATCATAGTCTGAACAAGCACAAAAAATCACCTGATGAATAGAGAAAATACCTATATAGACAGGTGAGAGACAGACGGATACATACATTTTTATACAAGCATTGAGGAGAAGTTTAGATAAGCATGCTTTCCGCAGTTCATTGATGAATGATCATAGGAGGATCCAGGGGGGGGCACAAGAGGCGCGCGCCCCCCCTTTTGTCAGATAAATCCTTCATATTGCTATTTGGAAAAAAAACTTTTTTTAGAGACTCCAATGTTATAAGTATTGCCGCGCCCCCCCTTTCGAAAAATCCTGGATCCGCCCCTGATGATGATTTTTCAAAAAAGTTGTATGTCAATTTTGAGTGGGTCTGTTCTCCTTAGTGACCTCTGGTTATCACAGGGGCTTCGGCGCCAAGTTCATATGTCTATTTGTATAATAAAACAATATAAACAATATAAAATTGGCGCAAAATCCCCTGTGCTGGTTATGTGACAAATATTTCACTGCCTCATAAATCTTAGGTAGCATGTTAGCAGCTTCCATATTTCACATCACCAACAACATGTGAAATTTCCAAGCAAAAGAAGTTTGCCTACAGTAAAGAAAATGCTTCTCGCCTATTTACTATAGTGCTTTAAAAGAGCTTAGTGGTTTTCTGCCCAAGATGCACGGTCACTCCATGCAGTAAGTTTATTGCGGCAGCCCAGACATTTGACATAGTTCCAACACCATTATATTTGCTTTCAATTAAATTGTGAACTTAAAATTGTGATGTGAGTATATTTTCGCATCACAAATTGTGCCATCGCATGTATTACAAGGACTTTTTTTTAAGTATACTAGCCACTATTTGCCAGTTGGGGAAATCATGAATGTGACAGTGAATATGTTATAAAGGTAGAGGTAAAGGTAAAGGTAGACATTATTTAACGTGGGTAACCAGACTAAGTCAGAGACTTATTTACAGCTGGGCCCACGGCACCAATTAATGTCTGATGCGAACAACAATGCCGTGGAATGACATGATGGCCAGCCTGGGGATTGAACCCAGGTCCCTCGCTTGTGAGGCGATTGCTCTACCGATTGAGCTAACTTGGCTGACTAATAAAGCTGGTCAACCTTACTAATGAGAGGTCAGAGAGTCAAACTAGCAACTTGTTTTGCGAAAGGTGAATTCAGGTACCTTGAGCTCAATTATTTTCAATTCCCAGTGGCCCATCGGAACATACTAGTATAGTAAATTCCTTTGGCTTATATTATGAAATTGGAAGATGCAAATGTATGCCTGGTCTATTATTGAGAAGCCTTACAGTATGCTGGTTACAGCTGGTAAACATTGTTTTGTTCAACATTACCAATTTTGTTACTTTGTGGGGTTTTTTTTTTTCAATATTTGTTTGGAGGTTTACGTGACCCTTTCTGAAACCTTTATATTTCAAGTTTTTAGTTTGTTAATTTTAAATCTGTTCTTTTGACGAACTGAGAATCTGGCGCTATTCCTAGCTTTATAAGGCATGTGATTCCTTCTGCTGACTTTTAAGATGTATTAACGGAAAACTCAGAAGTCTTTATTGGTTTTTCAATATTTCTGTCTGTTATCATCTCTCTGAAATATTGTAACTTCCAAACAAATTAGCATGGAATATTCTCATATTGACAAACTGTAATAACAACGCAGAACTATGGACGATAATGAAAATAGATGTTACAGTAATAACTAGGAAGTTTGACTCGAATCTCTGTTAATATTGTCCCTTCTTCTTCTTTCTTCTTCTGTGCTTTGACTCAAAATATGGTTCCTTCTATACTAACATTTTCAGTGACAAATTGAACTCACATTTCATTGTAAGAGATAAAAGGTCCATTTTGACCCATATTTACAAAGAAAATGGCCTCAAGCCAGATGTCATGAAATGCATATTGTCATTGGACAAAAAAGCTCCTGATGGGAGCTGTTCACCTGCAATAGCCAAATATATACCGAAGTTCCACTTTTAGGTAATGGCCTTTCGTTTGGTGACGTCATAAGATAACATTCCAAAGATGAGAGGCAGGTGGCCTTAAGATTTCTTTCGCACAAAGGTTAAATGGCTCTTGTACGAATTGCAATAGAATTCTTGGAAGTTATAGAAATATAAGATGCATGTTAAGCTCATTCTTGTGATTGCTGGGGCATAGATTTGTATGGCCATACACAGTAGGGCATACCCGTATAATCCTTCATGTGAATCCAACAAAGGTCTACAGATTTGGCCTGTTTGATAAAATGAAAATAAATCTTTTCTGTTAACTCCGAAAAGAATATTAATTTACCGCTACAAAAACATGGATGAATGACACACGGGAATGATACACCTGAGGCAGAAACCAACTACGACCAGCAAAAAATATAAATTTACAAAGGAAGACGTTTTCTATAGAACTTTACATCTCAGGTAGCCTGTGTGATGACATTCTGCTGTTTTAAAATGTAAGTGATGTCACTGTCTGTCCTCTCTTTTACATTGATATAAATTTGTCTCTAAAAGACGTGTGACATCATTAACAAGTGATATCATATATGTATATATATATATATGTATGACTCATTCCCTGACATTCACTTACATGTATAACATGGTCAGAATCAGATATGACTCAGTTACAAAATATGAGTCCTAATATGCACTTGCATTTTAAAGTCTGGGAAGGTATAGGGATATGACATCACTTAGTGCATTTTAGTAATCAATTGCATTTCTCTTTACTAGAGCATTGATAAGGGAGCATGGGTTCTGCTTTATTAACTTGCATATGTGCACTGAAATTATATAATGCAGTGTCCAATGGGCCAGCACAATTTCTAGGGTGTCTCATTTCTAAGTGAATCTGATTTAATTATGCAGCCAGACCAGAGGGAGTATTTTCTTTCAGAGTTATGTAACATATCAGAGACTCAGTTTCCAGAAAACCTGTCCATAGACACCCCTCTCTTTATCTTTATAGATTAGTTTGTAGTAATTAAATTTCTACATTAAGTATTTTAAGTCATATCGAATTTGCCAACAGATTTCAAAATTTAACAAACTTCGGTTGTAAGAAGACATACACATAACCTTTCAAAGTATTATATTTCCGGATATACATTTCCTACATCCTGTGACACCAAGCATGTAATGTGATAGGATGCATACATAAAGACTCACAAAGACATATACAATATATTTATTATGGTCCCGGGATTATGGTAGATGCCACACAGTGCACACACCCACATTCAAACATTCAGATTTTGGGCTTGCTTCTAAAGTAAAGTAAAGTAAAGTAAAGTAAAGTAATCTTTATTTAACGTCGGATATTACAAATCAGAAACATAAGCACAAGTGCTTTTTGCCGACAGAAATAAAAACAATGAGAATAGATATACAAATGACGAGTGACAAGATTATGTACAGATGAAGATGATACATATATGACAGCTGATGGTCAGGTAAAAGTTGCTAAAAACAATCATATTCATAACAGCATCTAACATTCATAATAAAAAATGGATAAAATATTTAAAAGCTTCTTAAAAAAGAAAACTTTTTTTTTTTTTTTAAATCTTTAAACCTTTACACAAAAACAACATATCACAGATAGGAAAGCAAATGCATAATCATTCAATAACATGTTTACTCAGTTCTATTTTGAAAGAGTTGAAATCTATTTGATTTGTAATAGAATTAGGGTTGGCATTCCACAATTTACTAGCTTTGTATTTTATAGAGTTTTTGCCGTATCGCACTGTATTATAGTTAGGCTGTCGAATAAGAACTTGTTGTCTCAAATCATAGCATAATTCCTTTATCTCATAAAAATCAGAGTCGAAAAGGGGTGATAAATTGTGAATTACCTTATAGACATGTTCTAATAGCTTCTTGCTTCTGTTGCTATAGAGTGTATTTATCTTAGCTTGTTTCAGGAGAAATGAGTATGAGGATTGGAAATCATTGAACACTACTCTTAATGCCCTTTCTTGAATTTTTTCCAGTTTCCGTTCATTTCTGGTACCACTTTCATGATAAACTAGAGAGCAGTAGTTGAAATTGGATAAAATAAAGCTGTGCAGGATTTTCAGCTTACTTTCCTGACTAAGTTGCTTTGTCAACCGTCCAAGAATGTTCACCTGTTTAGCAGTCATCTTGCATAAACTAGAGACATGCTTGACAAAGGACAAATGCCTATCGAGATGCACACCTAGAATTTTGATACTCTCAGAGGGTGTGATAACTTCATCATCAATATTAAATAAAATGCAGTCTGTTTTAGACTGTCTCTGGAGTGTCATACACTGAAACTTTTTAGCGTTTGCTTGCATATTGTTAATGCTAAACCATGATATTGCTTTCTTAGAGCATTCTTCAAGAGTGTCTTTCATGATAGTCACATTTTCATGTCTATAACATAAGGAATTATCATCTGCATAATTGTAGATATCGCAATAATTCTGCATGTATACTACAAAGTCATTAAGAAAAATGTTGAAAAGCAGGGGTCCAGTTAGTGACCCCTGGGGCACTCCACGTTTCATTGATTTCCATGAGCTATACACATTTCCAATCTTGATACATTGAGGTCTATCAGTCAAGTAACTCTTAATTAGTTTCACAGAGCATTCAGACATACCATAAGTATAGAGTTTTGCTAGTAGCAAGTTATGAGGCAGGGAGTCAAAAGCCTTGGACAGGTCCATTGACACACAACCAATATAATGGTTCTGGTCCAAGGCTTCTCTCCAATCCTCAATTATCCTCAGTAACACTTCTTCGCAACTATAATTCTTACGATAAGCTGCCAAAGAGGAGGAAAGAAATGAATCAAAGAAATTTGACATTTGATCGCATATAATGGATTCAAAAATTTTTGAAATTCCTGTTAAAACACTTACTGGCCGGTAGTTGCTTTTATCAAGAGGATCCTTTTTCTTATAAACCGGTGTAACAACTGCCTTTTTGAGAGATTGAGGGAAAACTGAAGAGCTCAGACTTTCATTTATTATGTGAGTTAAGCTGACACTAATATCTTGGCAAGCAAGCTTTAGAAATCTACTTGATATCTTATCATATCCCGGAGCCTTACACAGCTTGAGTGATTGGCACTTTTTTACCACTGTTTCAGCAGTGACATTTTTGAAGACAAAATTTTCTTGTGCATTATGAGTGGATTTGATAAACTGTACACTTTGGTGGGAGGCAAAGTGTCTGCTGAGTTCTGGTATGCTCATGTCTGATAAATTTGATGATTCTCCTAAACTGTCAGCAACATCTATAAAGAAGTCATTCAAGAGATTACACACTTTGTTTGGATCAGATACAACTGAGTCATTGTGGTTGATTGATATGTTAGAATTTGTTGATGAGCAATTTGTGAAAAACGGTTTCACAGCTTTCCAGAAAGATCTATCATTGTTTCTTGAAATTTTGTTACAATGATTGTCAAAGTATTCTTGTTTAGCTTGTCTTTTCAATTTAGTAACATAGTTTCGTTGCTTTCTATATTTGGACCATGCATTGAGGCTACGAAGTTTGTAATATTTTCTTTTCAGCATAGCCTTCACATTAGTAGCTTTCCTTAACTCTCCATGCATGTAGGGTACCTGATTTGGCTTTACCTTCTTTGTTTTGGTTGGAGCGTTTTTCTCAACAATACAATCAAATAACTTTTCAAAATACCACATTTTATCATCAACATCATCAAAAATCTCTGCAACTCCAAATGGAGCTTGTTTTAAATCATTTATATAAGCGGTTTCATCAAATTTTTTCATAGAGCGGTAGGTTATAGTTTTTGGAAACATTTGGGGGGCTCCCATTTTCGTGGCAGCGCCTACTAAATTATGGAAATCGCTTATGCCAGTTGTAATATTCATAGTCTCAGCTACCCTATTGGGAGTATTCGTCAATACAACATCTATCAATGTAGGAGAGGCAGGATTTTTGAAACAAGTTGGACCTTTGATGATGTTTTTGACATTCAGTACATTTAAAGTTTCAGTAAGAGCATGGGACACACAGTTGACATTGACATTCATATCACCCATAGCATAAATTGTTTTGCATTCCCGAAGGCATATAGTACATACAGTCTCCAAAAATGAGGTAAGACAATCATTATTCAAGTTCGGAGGATTATAAACAGCAATGAAGAAATCTTTTCACCTTTTAAACAAGCTTCTAGAATTATATGTTCAACATGCGTGTCGTTAGTATATAGATCATGACGTACCCTGTGCGGCAAAGATGATCTAACGAAGACAGCTACTCCACCTCCTTCTGTGCATCGTCTGCAAATATTCAGTCCCCGAATGAAAACGTATTGGAGCTTCAGAACAGTTGAGATCAGAACTAAACATGTAAACAAGCCAATTTCCCAAAGGAATCTATGTAAACGAGACTTCATCTAGATGCTTACACCATGCCAATCATAAAATCAAGTTATCTGGGGCAAATCTAATTCCATGTGTTTGCATTGCCAACTGATTAATCTCAGCAAGGAAGTTGAAGGAAGCACACCTTATAATTCACGATAATAATATAGATTGCAGCACTCAATACATTGACAATAATATAGATGGCTTCATTTAATACATTGACCCTTTCATCGCCTCTGTACATGGTCATGTCGGTCAGGCAGTGAAATCGTTGGTGCGGTTAGGGACCCCTGAACATGAGCTATGCTAACGAACTACTTGAGCAGTTGAGCTTCCCAACACTTTGCCCTAACTGTAAATTACTCAACTCAGCCTTGTAGATTTTATAACCCAAAAGCCTCTTAAAGAACCTTACCAGGTAATAATATGGCTACTGATTCAAGTAAGTCTCAAAATCAGTTATGTATTATGCACATGTAACTTCATTTTACAGTTGGTACTATCCATTACATACAACAATCAAAATGGAGTCTGTTCACATCAATTCCTAGTGTAAACCATGGTGATGAATGCATGTTACACAATGGGCAAAGGTGGCAGCACTATCAGTGCAAAATGTGGCTGTCTGCTTGTATGAGGGTTCCACAAAAAAATCACTTTTTGACATTTTAACAAAGTGTCATCCACTGCTTGCAGAGCAAATGAATAGAATTAGACCAACTTGACTTATCTAACACAGTTTACAGATTAAAATGTCATAAATAAGAGAGTAATCATCCTCTTTAGCCTTCTGTTTATTGCAGCTGGCTGTTCCAACACATCTGCCTCCCCCTGGGTCAAATTTCTGTGGGCTTCAAACATGATTCAAACCTTTCAAATGCCACAATACAATTCACTATCAGTTCTCTAAATTACTTCTGTTGACTTCTTTGCGGCAGAAATTTCGGCACAAAGCATGAGGAAAAATTTTATAAAATTATTGTGATCACTTCCTGTGATAGTATGTTTGCAAGATTAGCAGAACATTGGGGCCCAGTCTGCATGGGTTGCAAATGATTGTAGGTGTGATAACTATTCTATTCACTGATCTCCATGTGTATCCTAACATTGAGGAAATAGCACAACAACACTTTGAACACGACTTTAAGCTGAAATAAACATAACTGAAATACACAAAGTATTTGTTGTTAATGATGAAGAGTTAATGCACTTATAATCCAAAATGGTTTGCCAATCAATGTCAACTTGGTTCATAGTTGCTTTGTGTTACATAATTGACTGTTTCAGTTTTCTTCACTGTACAAGTAAAGCACTTCAAGTGACAAATCCCTACACCGTGTTCCCAATTATTATGCAACTATCCTTTTTTGCATTGTCTCAAAAAGAAATAACACTATTTGAATATTCTTTTCACATAATGATAAGTGTACCGTAGAGCCAATATCCTGCCAATTTTGTCCAATTCCATAGATTCAGTTGGGAGTTATGCTATATAATGATGTTTTGGGGTGTTCCCAATTATTACGCAAATTCTTGGAAAAGCATCCATGGCCACTCAAAATGACCTAAACTAATCTGAAGATGCCATCAACATATACCCCATAACACAAAAGAAAAAGTATAACCATCATTTCAAACATAGATGCTTTCATAGCCAAGAAATTTGTGTTATTCGCATGCATTTAAATAACATTGAAATTACAGTTTTATTGCAATAAAAAGCCTCTGTTAGCCAGACAATATGAAAAATCATTACCTAAGTCATTTTCCACTTTCCTTAGGTTTAGAACTCTCCTGTAAACCAATGGCAATTAAGTTGCACCACTGTATTTGAGAAATATCTGAATGAATTGAACGCATCCAATTGCCAATGCTATTCTAATGGGAAACAGAAGTGTGAGTTTTTGATTTGGTATCATATATTTTGCAGAGATACTAGATTTGGTGTTTCTTTGCACAGTATGACCGTGGTGTGCTATAGATATATTCTAAGCTGGAATTTTATTTATATTAAATTTTTTAAGAGCATGGGAGGCTAATTTATTGAGAAAAAAGCCAATTTCGAGGGTTATTCAATGCAGTTGTATTAAATTGATTTCTTGGTCAGTGAGTCAATGGAATTGGACAAAATTGGCAGGATATTAGCTCTATGGTACACTTATCATTATGTGAAAAGAATGTTCAAATAGTGTTATTTCTTTTTGAGATATTGCAAAAAAGCATAGTTGCATAATAATTGGGAACGCGGTGTATAGAACCTCCCAGGAGTTCATGTCAAAGCTTATGAATATTTATATATCTCTAGCTTTGTAGGCATGATGTTACTTCTGACCTCAACCTGAATCAGCAAAATAGTTTTCGTTTTGGTGCTGCAGATTGGGGGAAGAAGCATACGTAAATCTGTGAAAAGATGTAGACGTCAGCCGTCTGCCCTAATAAATATGTTTTTATGAGCCCTTATGTATGCACCCTATTACGTTACATGCTTGGTGTCACACAATGTATCATTTGCACCCATCCCAAGTATAATCATATTGTACCTTCCGCAGTGATGCTGAGCCCGATTGAGAGATATTAAAGATGGTCAAACACGCTATGAAACAATTATGGAAAACATATTAGATGGCAAATAAGAAATAACAAAGAATTTGTCCCCTTTAATGTTCATGTCATAACAAATGTGTGGGTTTTTAGTACTCTGCAATGCACAAATTGCACATGTTTACAAAAGATTTTCCAAGAATTCTGTCGCAATGTAGGTACGGTGCTTGTCTGGAAATGAGATTTTCACTTTTGAATCACAAAATACCAACTATTCAGTTTAGGACTACGGTAATCCACCTAATGGCTTCACCATTGTCTACTGAAGATGTACGTACCACGTTTACTCCTTGTGTGGAATCTTCTCCATGTCCAGCACAGACTTAGACAAGGAACCACATAGCAAAAGAAAACATTCTTTCACCCAAAAACATTTCCTTTCACCAGAAAAGCTGTATTTCTTTAATCAGGGGCTAGATTAGGATAGTTTACAGAGCTCTTACTACCTCCCGGGACAACCTCATAACTTAAGCCCCTTGGAACAGTTCAGAAATAAAACCGTTTATGGTTCATTTAGTGTCATGAGGTAAAAGATCGAGAGAAAATTGTCTCCACCCCCGCGAACCAAGCACAAGGCAAGTCAATCTCAATTATCTGCAAAGAGAGAATCTGATGTTGAATTGGTCTTAATTACACTTTCAGTGTTCAGCCACCACATTAGTTTGTAGGCTTGCCTGAAAACTACACATTTTCTTTCTAAGGATATATGGGTTTTAAAAGGTCTGTCTGCAACAGGCAGCGTTACAGGTCAATGTCTTTACTGTCTGGAACTGGGCCATTCTTCCGTTGAAATTACCTCTTTGAAAATATGTCAGCCCAATTTCACCAATAGAGTTTCAACATTAAACCTGGTCTAGTAACAGAATGGCTGCACAGTAGGAATAAGACTTAGAGCTCTTAGCGTAAAAGCATCCAAAGAGTTTCAAAATTGACATTCGTCACTTGCTAAAATAGTTTTAGCGATTTGTTGTCGTCAATTACTTATTAATCAGATAACTCAGCACTTATGATATCTAGGAGAACAGTAGTTTGTATAAGGTATGCCCCTAATTAACCTAATAAGGAGATTGGGAATCCAACAGCTAACTGTGAATGACGTGACAAAGCCAGTTTACAAATTAAAAAGAAGACAATATTCTGTGCAATGGACTGCCAATCTGCAAAGAGCTTAAGACTGGTAAAATGTGTAATTTGTTATGATACCCACAAACATTAAAGGAGACAAATTCTCTTAATTGTAACGGTTAACGTCTTATTTGCCTTTTAATTATTTCCCTTAATTGCTCCATTGCATGTGAAACCGTTAAGATCATTGAAAATCTCTTTTGAAATCTGATAGGTCAGCGAATATATCATTACATATCCAATGGCTACAAATAATACATTCTCTGGTGCATGCATGTATGATGGAGTGGAGGGATAAACATGATAGAGGCAGGACCCATAGGAAGTGAGCTTGCAGTGGTTTAACAAAGTAATTATAAAACCTGCATTTACCAGGTGTTTATTTTGTAACAACATAATGGACACAGAGAAAATAGAAAATCAGGGGAACAACAAAAAATAGAGGACGAAATTAAAGACTATGTAATGCACAGTGCAATAGCCCTGTGATAAATGAATTTGTCCAACCAAAGTCCCAAACTAAATAACTGTAGCACAAGCAAATGAAATTTGATGTTCTATAGTTGTAAATTGCATCAGCTTCAATTCTCACCGGAAGTAAAAGAAATATTATGATTCTGCGGAGATGAAAGCTTTCAGTTCCATTGATTTCTTAGCTTACCAACTTTGGTAAACTCGATTCGAATAAAGATAATATGAAAAATATGCTAAATTCATCCAATTTGTCATGGGCTACAGTTATTTACCAAACAAAATCCATAAACGGATAAAGTGGTGCCGTTAACTTTAACGGACAGATCTGGTGGCACATTCAAATTCCGTGGAGTGACAAGGACAAAGTAAGGGAATAGCCCCTGTGGTACGCCTGTAAATGAAGTTGTAGGTGTACGTCGTAACTAATTTAACTCCAGAAAGTGTAGTGCTAATGCTGTGAACAACAATTTACCTCTACCATGGGCTTCAGTGTACTTTGACTGATCTCTTAAACATATAGAGAAGCATGTTATGACCATAATAACCAGTAAATTTAAGGGACACCCTAATGCCAATGCAGTAGCCTACAAATTACCTCAGAGTGTGATGCCAAAACCAGGGGCTGAATCTTTCGGTGCACTTTGGAAGAACTGCTGTAGAGTAGGGAAGCATGTTATGACCCTCATTATCAGTAAATATTTGTATAATAAACAAGGAGCACCTATTACCTTCTACACTTAATTTTATTTTTTAGTAAATATTGAATGTTTGTTCTACACATTTTTTCATTTTTATAGGTTAACAAATTTGTGCAGGTTGAGACTTTAGACTTAGTTTATCCTGAACTTCAGAAGTCTTTCCTTTCAAATAAGGAAGGAAACTGCTTGCCTAAACTGGCATAGGTGCATCCTTTCAATCCTGTGGTATTTCCTGTCTTGTTGCAGAAGCAACAGTCTAAAATATATAATGAGATAGATTCATTATAGATAGATAGGTCAGAGCAGCTTGGTGGCTGCCCAGTTAGACGACACAATCTGCTGAAGATGTGTCAATTTCTTGCATTTTTACAATAAACAACTTAAATTTTCCTGAATTACTTTAATTTTACAGGTGACAAGACTTTCATGTGAGCCCAATCTAAGCATTCTGCCATGATTATTCAGGACTTTGAAGACAAGACGTTACTTAGGTCAAATAAGCATATTGCAGAAGGGGCAAAAGCTTTCATTTTAGATATCTCTAGTCTACATCCGCCAAACACAAGGAAAGTAATAAACCATTGTATCTATAGCATTAGTAACAAGACTTGTATTGCGCTTGTTTTGATGAGTTCCAACTGTGACAATTCATTAAGAACTAATAAGTAAGCAACAGACAATAGATGTGAAGTGATTTGTATTATACAGAACACCTTGGAATAATTTTGGTGTATTGTAATCTGAACCAGTCTCCATCCATGGCAATAACAGCAGGAGTCGGTTAGAAGGAATGACAAATGAGAGGCTGTGTGCAAAAAAGTATGACGCACACAGTATAAAGATACCTTTTATGTGCACAGGTAATTTTACCTGCTTTGTAATAAAACAGAGTCATCCAGTTACACAAAATTTCTCAGCATCAAAGCTCTTTAATCAAGCAATCAGTTTCTAGAGAAAATTCATGGGTACATATTATGGTTTATAGGCATGTTGGCCTTATAGTCATGTGCCACAATGTAATGAAGGGGTATTCAAAGACTCTGCAAGCCCTCTGTGCTGTTAGCAATGACACAAAACACAAGATGCCAGAGGGAGTGGATGGGGGGGGGGGCAAATAAAGGAGTCACAATGATATACTACCTTCTTTGGTTGATGATAGAGCTATATCAAAAGTGAATGAGTGGTTCTTCTGTGTAATGAATATTCATGTTTGTGCCTCCACCGCAGGTGACCCAGGTTTGAATACAGCTCCAGTATTTGTTACAGAATATTCAGAATGCAGAGTTCACTTAAATTCGTGCTGCACATGACCTTGGTAATCTTCAAAGAACCACTGAATTCAAGAGAGAATGAAAAGAGAGACCAGATGCCATTGGTTCCACTTAAGTGACCAGTAGGCCTATGCTTCAAGATTCTTCAATTATGCCCTTTGAACAGGTTCCTCCTGAATTCTTTATCTCTAAGTTTCTTTAATCCCACACAACTATGTGAGATGTGACCCACAATAAACGTTAAGTTGTAGGATGTATCTTTCTTCAGAAAATCTGTATTCTTGTAACATGTGTACAAGCTTTGACAGACTTTTGGGTTATAGAAATAGACTAGTAATTCATTGGCACACCCTCAGTCCAAAAAGGTGCATGGAAGCATAAATTAAGAATGTCAATCTCATTGATCAATGCATCATCCCACTTTCTGGACAATGCAAAATCTTTACTGCAATTTCAACAAGTATGAGTTTCTGCAATAGGCCAGTGAAACGTAGCAAATAGGGTGCATATGATTGGTTGAGGAATTGAATTACATAGCAAAAATCTCATTTGAATACCATAAAATCGTATAACAAAGTCAGTGACGTGTCTCAACTTATCAAACTCAGCTGCTCACTGAAGCGAAATGATACGTTTTTCATTGCTTTCTACGTTCAACTTATAGATATGGACGACATCTGATTGGTCATGCACCAATCAGGCAAGCTGAAAATGCTACGTGGATAGTGAGAAAACTGGTTATGGAAACTCATACTAACTGAATCTGCAGTAACATACTTGTCGATTTGTCAAGGGTTTTGTTAATATTTTACAGTTTACATTGCGCCCGTAATTTATTTAAGTATTCTTGTAGGGGGCACTTTTCAATAATTCTTCAATTTCAACCCATTTTCATTGAACTGGCTCCACAATGCAACAGACATAGAAGATAACAAACCATAATTGATCCACCATCCCACACTGTGATTTTAATACTCGAGATTGACAATTTGTTTTCTTCAATTTCCAAAGAATAGGTTTTATGCTCCATATGTTTTTCTTGTTCTGCCTGTCTGAATACAGGCAAGAATAACTTTCAAAATAGAAATTCTGAATTTACAAAACAAGCAAAAACCTTGACACGCAGATGTTTCAAACTTTATTTGTGAAATATCTGCTTTTAAATACAGCGTAGCTAATTACATTTCAAACATATTTCTGAAAGTTATAAAACGAAATATCATTGATCACTTGACCTTTGCTTATTGAAACTAATATTCCGCACATGTCTGGAGAACAGAACGGACAATGAGCAATGATTGCAAGACAAATTTTTGTGCCCACGAAAAGAGCTCTTTCATCACTTGTGATTATTTTTATAGAAATATTGTTATTCACTGTTTTTTTTTGTTTTTTTCAAATATAAATAATACATTGGGGATAATTGTGTCCATAATGCTCCATTTTACAGACACATGCCCCTTTTTCCATAAATCTTTGGAGAAATTAAAATGATATTTTGATGTCAATAGATGTATCTTTACAAAAGTATTTTTCAAAAATCATTCTTTGGTCTTAAACTGGACACATCATGTTCAATAAAGAACCATTGGTTTAAGTTACTGATTTATTTTCTGTGAATTAAAATAGGTCTGTCAATTATTGTTCATTGTCCATTCTGTTCTCCAGACACGTGTGGAATATTAATTTCAATAATTAAAGGTCAAATGATCAAAGACATTTCACTTTATATCTCCATTGCACAAATTAAGTTTCAAACATCCGAGTGTCAAGGTTTTTGACCCGTTTTGTAAGTTCAGAATTTCTATTTAGAAAGTTATTGTTGTCTGTATTCAAACCGGCAGAATAAGAAAAAATATATGAGGAAATAATCTAGTTAGGTTTATTCAAATCACTGTGTGGAATGGTGGATCAATTTAGGGTTTGTTATCTTCTATGTCCATTCTGTTGTGCTAGATCAATGAAAATGGGATGCAATTCCAGAATTCTTGAGAAGTACATCTTACAAGTATACTTAATTTAATTGCAAGTGCAATATAACCTGTAAAATCTGTAACAAAACCCTTGATGAATCAACAAGTATGTTAAAGATTTTGCATTGTCCAGGAAGTAGAATTATGGATGGAAAAGTGGGGTCAACATTCTTAATTTATGCTTTCATGTACCTATTTTTGGCTAAGGATGTGACAATGAATTATTACTCAGTATCAATATATATATAGACTTTATATGTTACAAGAATTTAAGATTTCCCGAAGAAAGATACATCCTACAAGTTAACATTTATTGTGGGTCACATCTCACATGGTTGCTGGGGATTAAAGACATGGAGTGATAAAGAATTTAGAAGAGACCTGTTCAAAGAGCATAATTGAAGAATCTTGAATCCTACCAGTAAAGTATGGAACTGGTGGCTTTTGGTCTCTTTTGGCTCTTTCTTGAATCCATTGCTTCTTTGAAGTGCATCAAGGTCAGGAGCAGCACTAATTAACTTAAATCTTTACCCAGGTTATTCCGTAGTAAATCCAGTAGCTGTTTTCAAACTTCAGTACCCTGCGGGGGAGGCAAGAGCATCTTCCATTACATTAAAAGAGTCACTCATTGACTTTTGATAGCTTCATCATACATGGATCAAAGAAGGTTATTTTTATTTTTTTCAAGTAATATTTTGCTACTCTTTTAAATTTGCCTCCCTCCTGTCGGTTCCAACAATTTGCAGAGTCCTTCTGGCATTTTATGCAACAGATCTTAAAAAAAAATAAAGCTAGAACTTGTCCTCAACATCATGGCAGTCTTTGCCTGCATGGGGTCAAACTCCCGGTGCGGAAGCTGAAATTTTCAGTGGACCTTCATGAGCAAAATCCCTACTGGATGTCTTTTGGATGTGACTCTAAATTCCTTAAAGCTGAACATCTGTACAAAAATTTTAAGTTTTATACAAATAGAAACATTTTCATTTGGTACTGATAATTTTTAGAGTGAATGCTAATAACACAGAGGTTTCATAACATCTGTTAAGACCTCTCCATTACATTGATACATGAATATATATCAAGCATACACACTGTAAATTTTGAACTTTGAGTTAGCTTAATTGATTGAGTGAGATGGTTGCACAATTCCTTTGAGCCAAGTTAGCTTGTTGTTTGCAAGTTATAACAACATAAAGATTATCATAACTCAAAACAGCAAGCTATCATGGCTCAAACAAATTGTGCAACCATCTCACTCAATCATTTGAGCTAACTCAAAATTTAAGAATTTACAGTGTTCCCTATACACATCAAAGTTATCCTTATACTATATGCATCATAATCATACATTATTATGTACACAGTCTATCATTCATCATTCTTTGTAGTCAACTCCTGCTGATATTGCCATGGATCGAGATTGGCTCAGATTGAAATACATCAAAATTATTCTGTATAATAAAAATTACTTCACATCTATGGTCTGTCATTTACAAATTAGTTCTTGATGAATTGTCACAGTTACATATACAATGGTTTATAACTTAACTTTTGTTTGCCAGATTTAGACCAGAAACAGCTTTAAAAATGAAACCTTTTAAAACTTTCTGCAATATGCTTATTTGATCCAAATAAAGTATTGTCCCAAATGAGCAGGCCTTAATTATGGCAATGTTTGGATTGTACTCGCATAAAAGTCTCTCGTCACCTATAATATTCAAGCAATTCGATAAAATTCAAATCATTGATTGCAAAAATGCAAGAACATCACACTCCTTCTGCAGATCGAGCAGCCAACCAGCTGCTCTGATCTATCTAAAAATAATGAAAATATCGCATCATATATTTTAGACCTTTGCTTCTGCAACAAGACAGGAAATACCATGGGATTGAAAGGTTGCACCTTTGCCAGTTTAAGTAGGCAGTTTCCTTCCTTGCAACGAAAGACTTCCGAAGCTCAGGATATACTAAGTCTTAACCTGCACAGTTCACAGTGCACAAGTTCCCCAACCTATAAAATAACTCTTGCAATATGTGTTATGATGCATCTGGGTCAAAGTGTCGATCTATGTTGAAGACTACGAAGTCCACTGAAAGATTGTGCCCCTGGTCTTTGGCATTGATACTATAGTGTTGTCTGCTGCATGGGCACTACACATTCTAGAGTTTCTATCACATTCTATGTACATCTAATTCAATTTCTCATGGGGTACCGCAGGGGCTATTCCTTTACTTTGTCATTGTCACTCCGCAGAAGTTGAATGTGCCACCAGAGCTGTCCATTAATATTAACACCCCCACTTTATCTGTTTATGGATTTTGTTTGGTAGAAATAACTGTAGCCCATGACAAATTGGATGAATTTAGCATATTTTTCACATTATCTTTATTCGAATCGAGTTTACCAAAGTTCGTTAGCTGAGAAATCAATTGAACTGAAAGCTTTCATCTCTACAGCCATCATAATATTTCTTTGCGGTTAGGTGAGAATTGACGCTTATGCAATTTACAGCTATAAAACATCAAGTTTCATTTCCTTGTGCTACAGTTATTTTGTTTGCGACATAGTTTTGACAAATTTAGTTTGCACTCTGCACTACAATTAGTTTGTTCCTTATAATTACTTTTTTAAACCACTGTGAGCTGGCTTCCTCTTGATGCATGATTGCGGATTGGTCGACCAGCTTCTGAGTGCCAAACAAAGACTCTGCCAGAATTTTTTTTAAAGCGAGAAACCAAAAGCGACAGCAACTTGTGGATTAACAAGCATTTTTGCAATTGAAACAAGCATTTTTTCTTTAAGCTCTGCATTAGTGTCAAAAACACTATCTGATAACAGAAAGGATGTGAACATAACAAGTGTCAAAATCGAAACCTGATTTTATAAAGCAAACACCTGGGTTCACTCATTCATGGAATTGGATCAGTTAATTGATTCCATCAGACTCTTCAGCTAAAGTTTTTCTGCAAAGAGGGACACTGTCAGTCAGGCATCTAATGCCATAAATAGACATTTTTATATCTTTTCCTTGCTTCATCCCTGTACTCTATCATACATGCATGCATCAGAGAATGTATTATTCGCACCCAGTGGATGTGTAATGATGCATTGCCTGGATATGCCCACCTCTCGGATTTCAAAGGAGATATTCAATTATCTTAACAGTTCCGCATGCAATGGTGCAATTAAGGAAAATAATTAAAAGGCAAATAAGAAGTTGCAAAGAATTTGTATCCTTTAAAGTTTGTGTCTTAACAAATTACACGTGTTTCTGCTGATCTTAACAAAACTGCACTGTTTTTGGAGACTGAGGACATTATGGTCCAATGTAACCAAAAGAGCTTATTAGATCTCTAAAAGTAATCCCAGTCTTAAGTTTATTCTCACTGTGCTGTGCTGCCATTCTGTCACTGAAATTGGGTAGTGATAAACTTAGGAACTACAGTTAGACCAAGTTTAATGTTTAAACTCTATTGGTGAAATTGGGCAAGCATGCTTTCCAGATGTAATTTCAATGGATGAATGGCACAGTGCCAGATAGTGAAGATATTGACCTGAATCACTGCCTGTTGCCGACACACATTTCTTAAACCGACTCGAAAACCCATATCTATTGAAAATTAGCAGGTAGGTGGTTTTCAGCCAAGCCTACTACCTAGTGTGGTAGCTGAACACTGAACACTGAAAGTGCAATTAAGACCAATCCAACATTAGATTCTCTCTTTTGCAGTAATTGAGATTGACTTGCCTTGTGCTCGGTTCGCGGGGGTGGAGACAATTTTCTCTCCGTCTTTTAACCTCATGACACTAAGTAGACCATTAATGGTGTTTCTCCTGAACTCTTGAAGTTTATGAGGTAGTAAGAGCTCTGTGAAGTTGTGTACTAATTCCGCAGCCCATATACATTTAAATTACAGAAATATGGCTTTTTTAATTTATTATTTTTTTTAATGTTGTGGGTTAAGGGATATATTTTCTTTAGTCAGGTGTATGATATGGAGAGTGTAATTCCATTTTACATGAACATCCACCCTTGTTCCATAAATCTCCTTTACGTACAACTTACTTCCAACGTGTAGTATGTGGGTTTGGGTATAAAGGCCAACGTTTTCCATGGAGAATATCATCCTATATATGAAAAACACGGTTAAACACCTGTTTCCTTAATCATTCGCCTCATATTATGTGCTTCAATAAATGTAAGTGCAGAAGGGGCGATTATTATATCCATGAGGAGCTATTTATAGATCTATATTCACTTTTATAAAGAAAGTGCAACACATATCGAATGAATGAAAACACACGCCATTTGTTCTTTAATCATTTTGTGCATTACTTTTGAGCTACGCCTCCAGCTGCTCACCTATAAATTGAATCTATTTTGTCTTCTTAACATTCAGATCATGTAAAAGTTCAATTTGCTATGCCTTTTCTTCCATTCCCCTTGATTACATTTATGCTGAAGAGTTCAGTTAGTAGTTACACTTGTCCTCCTTTTTCTGAACCATTCAGAAAGATTAACTCTCATCCTGTGAATGTTTAACTCTTGCCAAAATGATTCAGACTTATCATGAGTCCTCCACATTATTCTTATTAATAAAAAGGAATTGTGGAGGGAAAAGTGAAGTTATGATAGATAGATACTAGTTGCATTAGTTTTGCAAATAGATAGTTACTGTTGTGTTGAGGACCGGACCAACCGTGATCCAGAATAACCTCGTCCGGGGAGGAGTTGGTTCGGTCCAGGGTGAAGGTGGTCCTGTATACTGGTACGTACTGTTTTTCGATTTACTTTGTATCAATGCCAAGTCTAAATTAAAATCACTGAAAAATGGTGAAAATAAAGGTGAGAAAAAGCTGGGGTTTTTTTTTTCCTTTTCACCCCAAATTGCCTATTTCGACCCTTACGGTTCCGCCCGGTCTGGGAAGGTTAAGAAACATTCCCGGTGCAGCCTTTTTGGTACTGAGCATGGTCCGGTTCTGGCAACTCCAATAGAAAGATTGATAAATAGATTAACATGATGGGTATGATATATTTCACATCCTATGTTTTGGTACTGATAAGGTTTTGTAGGACAGGTAGGAACTATATGGTGATTAGGAAAGGTGCACTCTTGGCACAAGAGGAAACATCTGTTTAACATGGGTTGCCCACGATGCGTCGATGCCCAGATAAGGATATGAACTTGGATACCAGAGAACTAAACCGAAATCCGGTCTTGACCACACGAAAAGAAGGAAACAGGAGAGTTTACACTACAACATATGTGGCAACTATGAATTAATATACACTCTTGATCAAAATGCTGGAATAATAAGGATTTTAGAGGTGTCAGGACTTCAAAGTTTGATCGAGAGTGTAGAATATACGCCGGCCAAAACAATTCTTACTCCAGAATATCATATAAATGAAGCACAATGTGTTTTTGACACTGATCTACACTTCTCGTTTATCCTTGAACACATTTGAATTGTTTTCATCATCATTTTATGACTTTATCTCAAGATTGCATTTTGTATGCATTAAAAACAATAAATGTGGGAATAATTACTGCCACCATGATGAGTCCATTGTTCTTCTTTGGACAATTTATATGTGATCTTATACAAGTTGATATCCTCTTTTATGATGAGCTTGCTTTGAGAATTCAGAATATAGATTTGGGCTTCCGAATAGTGGGTCAGATGCAGATTTATGGGCAGAATGAATCTGAAGTTTTTTAATTGATATTATCATGACTGATATACTCCTAGGTCATTGAGGTATCATTTGTGTCGTAACTGGTTTGTCAAGTGTGAGAAATCCCAATTATTCAACATGGTCCTGTTGTATATATTTACTATTTCCCATGCAGCTGACTTTTTGTTAGATGATCTAGAAATCCCTGGAAAATAGTTCAGGTTCTCCTAATTTCCCTGGTTTCTCACTGTGGGAAAAAATAACGAAGCCTGATCAGAGCATTGTCACTTTTTGACCCATGGATGCATATATAATGTTGTATACAGACTCACCACCCAGTCCTGTAAAACTATTCTGAAAATATTAAAATCCTTTTTATTTTATGTCTCTGTTTTAGGTACACCTTGCCTAGAACTGTCTCCTCGAACAAGTAAACTCTTGGGAGTGATAATGCACTTGATGAGGAACAAGAAATAGGTTGCTCCTCAAAGGTAAATCGGTAGTTAGATGCATTGTTATGTGGACAGTAGATAGATTGAAGCACATTGTACAAATGGTAGATAGATTGGAGCACACTGTCAATTGAAGCACCATACATGTACACTCATATATGAACTATAAAACACCGTGAAAATGGTATACATAGAATCACTATGACACTTTGTAGAGATGGCAGATAGACTAACACACTGTGCAAATGGTAGATACATTGAAGCACACTGTGAAAATGGTAGATTGATTCAAGCACACTGTGAAAATTGTATATCAATTAAACCACATTTAACAGATGGTAGATAGACAAAAGCACACTGTGAAAATGGCATATACAGATGGAAGCACATTGTACAGATGGAAGCACATTGTACAGATGGGACTAAGGCATACTGTGAAAATGGTATATGGTTTAAAGCACATTGTACGTATGGTAGTTAGATCAAAGCACACTGTGAAGTTTGACAAGAAAAATTTCAATATTCACTAGGAAGTTGCCCGTCGATTAGAGGGAACAGGACAGAATGTAATAAAATAGATAGTGAAAAAGATAGTTGATCATAGGTAGATAGATAGGTACATAGATAGATATTCACTGTCATATAGATTTGAAAAATGTTGAGTTGTCTCTCAGTTGGTTTAGAATCGCACATGGCAAAATTAGAAAATGAGGCCTGAAGTGTAAGTGAAGAGTTGTTGACCCATGGACCATGACAGTAGAAGTTAGGACACAAAACAGTCGATGATGTGAAGTTTCTAAAATGGGTGTAGCATTGGTTATGTAACTGAGATTAATACAGATTGCTTGTCCTGGGTAGATGCAGGAAAACAAAAACGACAGGTGACGACAGAGTACAGTGTTGCAGTGGTTCAATGTGGCATGAGAGGAATGGCAGAGCTGTTGGATGGTCTGCTACGTAAAAAACGAATTTTTGTCAATTAGGACATGAAGAAGAGTTGGATTGACCTGAAAAGGGGAGAGTTCCGCCTTACATAGCTGAGGAACATTCAGTGCAAATGAGAAGATGAGGCATTGAGTATAACTTGAGATAAATGCTGGATGCCATCATTTTAATAGTATAGAGATGCAGTGCGGGAGGACCCTTCTATCATGAAAATTGTACTTCGTGAGTCATGATGATGATGAGTCATGACCATACCATCAGTTTCAATAGCATTCTATTTTTAAACCTTAAGGAGACTTCTTTTATACTTGTTGATGACCGACAAACACAGGGAGAATTAATCTTGAATCATTTTTGACACACAACTTTGATCATGAATGAGCAAACAGCTTCCATACTAGTCCCCATGCAAAAAGTATAATCATGACACATCATCTGTTCTCATGACTCAAACAGTGAAAAATTTCACTCTTAAATGGTCTTATCCTTACCCAAAGCTGTGTACATTATAGGCAGAAAAATCACACAGCAACACTTCAGAAGACAAAGCACTCACTCACACTCATGCAACACTATCCTCCACCCACAACTGCTCTCACACTGTCACAGCTCAGCTACTAATTCAATAGCACTACCACTCAATCAGTGACACTCTTACTTTTTGTTGTTGCAGCACGATTAACTATCCACTTTTAAAGCTGCTTTTCAGTGTTTTTACTCAAAAGGCACTTGTAAGTGCTTCATAGAATTAGCCTACAATCCAAGCAGTACTCCATTCTCCATTAAAGGACAACACTGTAACAAATTGATGGACTGTTGTCGAAGAGTGAAAACAGGTCACTTTATCTGCGACGTTAGTTGATCACACAACAACTTCCGGTGACAGAAATGATAATTTCATAAGGTTTTTTTATGAGAAGCAGTAGAAAAGCAATCTTCACATTAGGTCAATATAGACTCAGAATCAAAATTTTAAAGAAATGCCGCTCATGGAAAATCACTTTGCACAGAAAAACAACCCTATTTTTATTTTTGTATGAGACAGACACAACTATCAACTAACAAAATATTTCCCAATAGAGTTTAGAATTAATAATGGTGTGCCGACAAAGCATTTGTGAATCTACTTTCCAATTGTTGTGCCTTTTCATGTGGTATAAGACAACCCCAGAAAAAGTTCCACTCATAAAACTGACATTTCATGAGGAGGTTTGTTGATTGTTTGTTCGACTTATGACCTGAATCTGTCCAAATAATGTACATCATTTCCGCTGCCCAAACAAAACCGAAAAAGGAAACAAGAACCCTGAAAGAGACAACCCCAAAATAGATGTTATTGATTCCTTCATAGCATTCAACTGTTTTACTGATGGTGTAGGTGGAAGTATGTGTCACACGTGATAGGTAAATCTTTTTTTAAAAATATAAAACAGCACAAATATGGACAAAAAATTGCCAAAAATAGGCATCTTTGTTGCTCTATTTTCTCTGCCACAGGAGATATTAGATTTTTCTTTGATCTGTTCACACAGTTTAATTCATTGTACTCTGGTTCTCTGTTTTTTGTGCACTAAATAAAGAATATATTTCAACATTGCAATACACCCTAGGCTAAACAAGATTAATTTTTAGATTCTTGGATCAACAGACCAAACCAATTTTCCGCCCTACAACAACAATTTTTGCTCACTCGTATATAACTTAATTGACATAATCAATATGTACCGTTTGCTCTATGCGAAGCCACCTAGTTATTCATAAAATCTTAAATTTTAGACAAGAATCCATGGTTATTGCAATATGACATAGCCAGCATGCTGTGTTTATGTATTAGACATCTTGCAATTACGTGAAATTATTTCAAGCTTTAAATACCTAGTAATCAAAAGATTTGGTGATTCTAGTAAAAAATGCACTAAAATTTACTAAAACTAATCTTCTAGAAAACTTAACTGACTGATTCCAAATTTCCAAAAAATGTGTATTGTGTGTACTATGAGACAGCATACTGGCTATATGGCAAAGTTTGTTGCTAACTCTATATGAAAACTGGCAAAATGTAAACAAAGAAAATCCTTAATTGGGTCACTTGGTTGGTACACAGTGTAATTAAGACTAACATTTCAGTTATTTTTTCCTTCCGATGGACTGACCTCAGAAAAGGTGCCTTAAGAAGATCTGAGAAGCTAATATCAGTAGCAGATTAGGCCACACATAATTGATTCTTAGCTTCGCAGACCCGCCGAGACAATCGATTTTCTGCCGACATAAAAAAAAAATTGAAAAATTTTTATTTTTTTTTTTGACATTATAAAATAAAAATTTTTCACCTTTTTTTTTGTTCTACCGACCGACCCTAGAAAAAGTGCCTTGAGAGGATCCGAGAAGCTAAAGATTAATTATGTGTGGCCTTAGCAGTGCATGAGTGTTATAATTGAGTATATCCCTGTCAGTCATCACCATTTCTCTTAATAACAGCATAAATCCAAAATTGTATTTACCTGAATTCATGATATTGAATAAAACCATGATATGACAAACTGTGATTAAAATCGTATTGTTACAAATTCATGCAGAATAAGCTCAATCTAATAATCCATTTAAAACTGACAAATTGAAAATATGTGCACCATCACAGTCTTTAATTACAATATGATAAATTTGTTCAAATGCATGAATAGAGAAATTCATGACAGGTGCAACCCTTTGACATTGAGGCCTTAAGCCCTTAACCTCAATCATTTAGCGAATCAAAGAGGCTCAGAGAATTGAGTCAGAACAGGCAATGTGAGAGCACTGCCTTGTACAGTATATATAAATTTACCATTGTCAATATCTACAAATAGCACTGTCTCCTCCCTCTGTCCTATTTTGCCTACCCAGTGCATAAATACAGGACCCAATCAGACAGTGTTCAATGTCAAGATTTCACCTTGTAGATCGTGCACTTGAAGTTATCCCATAGTAACCTTTGAGTGCATCAAATTGGTCAAATTCAAACCAGTTGGCCAAATTTGGAAATATCACACATCCGGAATGTAACTAAGTCAATTTACAGGAGAAAAAAGAATCTAGAATCATATTCCTGGAGTGATATGAATTATTTTTCCTTTCCTCCAATGTCTATGAAAGTTATGATTCCATTATGGTTCTTAAACCTCTAATATCTACATTAAATTGTACCCAAGTGTCACAGATAGTATATTTTAATTTGGCAGTGTTAGAAATATGTCGCTCTTCCAAAATAGAAAGTTGTGAAGGTAAACAACTTACTCAATTTAAATTTGTGCCTGTAGGTTGGAACACTTCTGTAATGGAGGTGTGTCATTATCAACAGGAAGGAGTTAGACAGTGATTTTATTTACCGTGAGGGTTATATGTTTAATGTGGACAAAACATGCTACCTCAGTAGGCCTGCTTGAAGTAAACAACAAACAACATCCTTGTCCAACAAAGTCTTCTTGAGCCAGGTACCCACTCATATGCTGGGTAGACAGTGGCAATGAGGACTAACAGAACAATCAACATCTGATCCTGATCTTACACAATTGTTATCCCTATAAGGTTTCTGACTGTTAAAATTGTATTAAAATGTTAGTTCAGTATATAACTGCCTCTGACAATTTTGCAGATTATCATATTGCATTTAATCACTTAATTGTTTATATGTTGTCTCTTTTCAGAAGAAAATATGGTTGGCGGCCCAATGAACGTACGACGAAACTGGTCATAGGATGCATTTCATGGAATTGGAAGATCTTTAAGCACAAACGCGTCACACCAGCCAACGGAAATTAAAATCGGAACTTCTACATGAACACCTCAAATCGACAACAACTGAACTTAAAATGCTGAAAATTGGAAGACCTTTGGATTAAAAAGTTTGTCCCAAAACAGACACGTAACATGTAACATTACCATCTGGCCTTTGCATTGGACTTGGACTTCATATTTTACTAGATTTTGTGACCGTGACCTTCATTTTATGACTTGACTTACTTCTCACAAAATGGCTGGATATATTCAACGACTTCGAGCTTCGTCCATCAAAAGGTGTTTCTCAATCAGTTGAAATTTGCAATTAATTTCAATTAATAATTTGACATAATTATGAACTTTAGTCCAAATAGCCAAAAATGTGGTTAAACTAATTATTTGATTACATACTCTTAATAAAATCACACTTCAAAGACTGTCATTAATCTAATTCCATGCAATGTAATCTGTGGACTAATCTGTGGACTAATCTATGGACTAATCTAATGCTCGTTCTTTGTTTTGTCTATAGGTTGTTATTATCAATTACTTTTAATCTGGGGAACCAAAAAAAAATCAATGCAATCAATAAAATGGTGCCTAAACACTGTCCCCAGTCCTGAAATATATTTTATGGTTGTTAATAATGGATTGAATATCTAATTAATTATTTAATGAATTATCTAATCAATTATTTAATGAATTATCTAATTAATTAAATACATTTGTCTCATCTGTAGGATATATCATATCCATGCAAATAGTAATCCATTAAACCTGGTGACATACTGCAAATGTGTCCAAAATGTCCATTGTACTGTGTTTCCACTGTATTTTCTTACTTGTAAAAAAGATAATTGTTGTTACCATATTCTGGAATAGTATTATTGTTTTCTATATCTGACGTTTGTTTTGCTTCTTGAGTCATCAACCAGGAACTTTAGAAAGTTTTTACGAATTGTCTCAAGTCAGACAACAAGGATAATTTTGAGTAAGTGAAATATTAAAAAATGAAGTATAAGGATGTCACATTATAAAACAAAGAAACATCTAGACCAAGCATCAATAAGAACTGCATTTTAGAAAAGGAAAAAAAAAAGTAAATTCATTATTGTTGACCAATAAGGACAGACAGAGGACATTTCGAGGAGGCAAAGGATGGCTGTACAACAGGTGACGTGGCCAGATCAGAAGATCAGACTGTTTCCTACCATTTAGAGCAAAGTGCACCTACTATATTGGACTGCCAGGCCGATCGTTACGAGGGATTTTTTGTCCAACTGTGCATATTTTATACAGACACATGATATTTGGGTCAGTTCAAACTGAGGTAATTCGAAATTGATCCCTAAAATATACGATAATAGAAAAAAAATATGGCAGATTCTGTTGCCGTGGAAACCAGTTCTGAGTCTTGAAACGTGGTCAGAGCATAAAAAAACAGGCTGTAACACAAATTTCTTGTCAAAACATTAATTATAATAAGAGGTTTGCAACTGGAAACATGTGAATAACAAGTGTCATCATTTCAAAACTTCTCAATGTGATCACTGTCCATAAAATCACATGAATATGCCAGAATAAACTCCACCCAACTATTAGCCCGGAAGTCAAGATTACAAACAACAACACCCATTGCCCAAACAGCAGGAAAAATCATGTCAAAGTCGAGAAACAAGTCTGACCTATACAGCTTCCTGTGTACCTATTGGATGTCAGTGGTATTCATTCAGTGACTACATGCTGTTGTGAGATCAATAATGCATCAGATTAACATAAAATTTTATCCTATCTTATCTTATCTTATCTTACCTTAATGTCTGGTGATCACTGATCAGGTAATAAACTTGTCTATTGTTCTTATTTACATAATAAGCATGCAATGAAAAGCAGGGGTCAGCCTCTTGATGGGCTGACCAAAGATATTCTAGGTCTTCAACTGTTTGGCTGCCTGACTTTGCACAATCTTAAGTCGGTCTTACAACAGAGGATCTGATAATGCAGGTACCACTGTAGTCTGTATATAGGCTTATATTGAAGCACAATGTACAGATGGTAGATGGACTAAAGCACACTGTTAAGTTTGATAAGATCAATCTCAATATTTAATGGCAGAGAGAGGACCATTTCATCGTGAAAATTGGACTTTTTGAGTCATGATAATGAAAAGTCATGACTATACGATCAGTTTCAATAACGTTCTAGGAAGCTTGCTTGTTGGTGACTGACGAACACAATGATAATATATATCTGATTGTCGTTGCACAAAAATAATTGATGACACCTCATTTTGATCATGACTAATCTAATGACCTCTATAGTCCCCATGCAAAAAGTATGATCATGACACATCATCTGTTCTCGTGACTCACACAGTGAAAATTTTCACTCTTTTAAAAATGGTCTTATCCTTACCCAAAGCTGTGTACATTGTAAGCAGAATGTCACACAGCAACACTCCAGAAACCAAGCACTCACTCACACCCATGCCACCCCAGCCTCAACCAACAATTGCTCTCACACTGTCACAGCTCAGCTACCAATTCAATAACACTACCACTCAATCAGTGACACTCTTACTTTTTGTTGTTGCAACACGATTAATTATCCACTTTTTAATCTGCTTTTCAGTGTTTTTACTCAAAAGGCACTTGTAAGTGTTTCATAGAATTAGCCTGCAATCCAAGCAGTACTCCATTCTTCATTAGCGAACAACGCTGTAACAAATTGATAGACTGTTGTCGAATAGTGAAAACAGGTCACTTTATCTGCGAGGTTAGTTGATCACACACCAACTTCCGGTGACAGAAATGATAATTTCATAAGGTTTTTTTGTGAGAAGCAGTAAAAAAGCAATTCTTCACATTAGGTCAATATAGACTCAGAATCAAAATTTTTAAGAAATGCCGCAAAAGGAATGATCACTTTGCACAGAAAAACAACCCTATTTTTATTTTTGTATGAGACAGACGCAAATATCAACTAACAAAATATTTCCTAACGGAGTTTAGAATTAATAATGGTGTACGGACAAAGCATTTGTTAATCAACTTTCCGATTGTTGTGCCTTTTCCTGTGGTACGTATAAGACAACCCACACAAAAAGTACCACTCATAAAACTGACATTTCGTGAGGAGGTTTGTTGATCGTTTGTTCAACTTATGACCTGAATCTGTCATAAGATCATTCAATCCCCAAATAATGTACATCATTTCCGCTGCCCAAACAAAGCCGAAAAAGGAAACAAGAACCCTGAAAGAGACAACCCCAAAATAGATGTTATTGATTCCTTCGTAGCATTCAACTGTTTTACTGATGGTGTAGGTGGAAGTATGTGTCACACGTGATAGGTAAATCTTTTTCTAAAAATATATAACAGCACAAATATGGACAAAAAATTGTCAAAAATAGGCATCTTTGTTGCTCTATTTTCTCTGCCACAGGAGATATTTGGTTTTGTTTCATCAGTTCACATAGTTCAATTCACTGTATTCTGGTTCTTTGTTTTTCATGTACAGGTGCAACCCTTTGAGGCATTGACCTCAACCTCTTTAGCAAATCAAGAGTTGCTCAGAGAATTGCATTAGGCCAGGCTGGGATTCTGAGACATTCAGGCAAAGTGAGAGCACTATTTTGAAATGCATTATGTTATATATTTTTAGAGAATGTTTTTAGCTGTAAACTTGGAGGCATACCTTCTTCCTTACAAGCTAGATTATTTCAAACGTACTGTTCATCCTTTTATGGATCATTGCTTCTACCACTTAGAGCTACCAAGAAATTGCAGGTAGCCTGGAGAAAGATGTTAAGAAGGGTGTGGAGGGTGCCACAAAGGACGCATGTAGAAACCATAAGGAGTTTAAGCAAAGTATTATGTGATTAACATATGTTTCTCTCAAGAGCAGCTAAGTTTCTGCTATCAGCAACAAGTGATGCTGGTGCCGAAGATTCCTTTGTGCTGAAATCTGTAATGTCAGCCAGGTTGTCAACAGTCCGGGAAAATGTTGCCCATATCTGTGAGAGACTAAGAATAGGCGCCGCCGACTTAATGCAATTGACTCACCAGAAACTGGAAATGTTTGTCAAAAAGCAGTGTAGCCAGTGCTGCAAGAGCAAGTCTGCTGATGTCCTTTCAATCATTGAGCTGTGTGACATTCGCGATGGCTTAAAAGACTTGATTAGTTTTATTTGTATTAATTAACTTTACATTTTAAATAATATAATTTCATTTCTTGTACACAAAAGTACGAATAAATATGATTATAATAATAATAATAAATTTACTATTCAGCATTCTGGAATGGAGACCTCCCAGTGTAGAGATCTTCCAATAACGCTGCCTAGTGGATTTTGATCTTTTCTTGTAGGGTCCAAAAAAAGTATTGCTTTAGGCAAATCACTTATGAATGCTATGTACAGCAATTGGCTCAAATCGCTGAGAAATTCCTTGCAATATCTTAAAAACCAGTGTGTTGACCCTACAAGAAAAGGTCAAAACTCACAAGATAGTGTTCAATGTCAAGATTTCACCTTGTACTTGAAGTTGTAGATCGTGAACTTGAAGTTATCCCAACCTTTGAGTGCATCAAATTGGTCAAATTCAAACCAATTGGCCAAATTTGGAAATATCACATATCCGGGATGTAACTAAGTCAATTTACAGGAGAAAAAAGAATCTAGAATCATATTCCTGGAGTTATATGAATTATTTTTCCTTTTCCTCCAATGCCTATCAAATTTATGATTCCATTGTGGTTCTTAAACCTCTAATGGATACATTAAATTATGCCCAAATGTCACAGATTGTATATTTTAATTTGACAGTGTTAGAAATCACTCTTCCAAAATAGAAAGTTGTGAAGGTAAACAACCCAATTGCTGATAAATTTAAATGTGTGGCAGTAGGTTGGAACTCTCCTGTAATGGAGGTTTTTCATTACCAACAGGAAGTAGTTAGACAGTGATTTTATTTACCCTGAGGGTTACAAGTTTAATGTGACCAAACATGCTACCTCTGTAGGCCTATGTGTGGCAAACAACAAACAAAATCCTCGAGGCGCGATGCGCAAAGTTGGAATTTAGTGCACGACCGATGTATTAATATGAAAACTTTGATGGTCTATTAACGCTTGTCACTTGTAGTGTCTTTGCTCTGACTGACAAATTAATCAATTATCCCCTGCAATTACGTAACCAAAGACTCCTTCTGACCTGCGTTTTTACATCTGCATCATGTGTGGTTCATTGTGTATGTCAAATGAGTTTCAAACTGCCAAAAAATGTCTATCAACAGTTTGAACCCTTCATTCTGCATTTTCTCAGTTCTCGACACGAGAAGCCAACTGTCACTTGTTGGTTTGTCACAGCTCAATTCATTTCAATGTTATTTTTTGTCTCTCTGCATCAATTTGCGTTGATAAATGTGTTTGTTGCAACCTAAATATTTTTGGAAGGGCCTGCATGACACTTTCTTATCACTCGAGAGGCAGGTGTAATAAATTCTGATTTCAAGTCCTTAATTCATCTCAATTTGGTCAAAACAGAATGCTTGAAACTATATTTCATGGCATGCACCAGATAATTTACTGTTTACCTTTCCTGTTATCACTATGAAAGGGATATACATTTGTAGGAGATCATTGTTTATCCTTGAGTCTCAATTTACAATATGCCAGTGACTGTCAGTACAACTTCCTTGGGCTTATCGCGAAGCACCCAAATCAGGCTTCTTGCTTTGGGTTTGAGATGACATTGGGCTAAGTAGTATGCCAGTTGTCACGATCATTCTCACTTCTCATTCTGATCTCTGACAAGGAGCTGTTCCCTTTCCTTTTCGAGGCATTCTCTCAGGTTCTGGTATTCTTCATTTAGCTTCCTTTCTTTTGGCTTACAGAGGAAGTCACTGGAAACAGGAAACGGAACGGCTTAAAGACGTTATAAGAGATAAATTCTTTCTAAATCAGTTAAAACTCATACATAGTGGTTTCTGCATTATAAGATCACCCATTCTAGTCATGCAGTGGTCTCTCACGGGGCCTCACGGTAAAAAATTCAAATCAGCAAAGAAGAAAGGTGGTCACACAGGGCAAAAAGGTTTTATAACAGAGGGTCTTATACAATACAGGAACCACTGTACATGGAGAGAATGCTGCGATTAATGGGCTGAAGGTTTCAAAATTTTCTTGGCCATTTAATGACCATCCAATTTCGATTCTAACTTTGTGACATCAAAACAGTTTATTTCGAAGTTCTGACACCATCAAGCTATTTCAGTTCTTCTTTGAAGGTCAAGCTGGAAGGTGGCAAACCAGTCTCTCTGTTACTTTCAAATTTAAAAACCTCCACATCAAAACGTTTTTGTAATGAGACCAATAGGATGAAGCCAACAATTGGCTAAAAATAGACCAACCTCTCCTTCCTGGGAGGAGTGATTTCATTACAATCGGAAGCAGTTAAGAAGTGTTTGTCATGAAGCCAGGTTGGTGTGAAACATTAAGACTGATTTAAAACTGTAATTGATGGCTTTGTTCCCTTGATTCACTGGCTGGTTGAGCTTTCAGGTTGCAATGAAGATGCATTTTTAACTTTGTTCCTGGTGATTTCCTGTAATAATTTCTTTTTATTAAAAGGTTCATTTTTTAGTTAATCGTGTTAAAATTTTTGTTTTGCTTGGTGCATGTTTCTGACATCAAATCTCATACTTGTACATGTAGTCGTGTTGTTTGACTACCCATCACTATTTGGTTTGTCACACCTTGGTTGATTTATATGCTATTTGTCACACTGCATCAATTTGCATGACTGTGACAAATGTGTTTGTCACAACTTAAGTGTCCAGAGTAGGCTCTGCATCACTTTATCTTATCATTTGAGAGGCAGGTGCAAAGAATTCAGATTACAAGTCAGTCGCAATTTGATCGCAGCAGAATGTTTGGCACATCTTACTGTGTATGTTATCCTACTATCATCGTGAAGCTTTGAGATATGTAATGGAGATGTAGATAGATAGATGGATAGGTACATAGATACACTGTAGATAGATGTGGTAAGTGCAGCACATCTTCCCGGTGTGAAGGATCTTTCATACACCAAATGCAAATTCAATGTCTCATCAGAACATCACTAGGAAAGCATTGTCTGACAAATTTCCAAAATATTTTCAGGACAGAAAAATGTTTTAAATCTGATTTGAACTTTATGACGTTGTATGGTAATTAAATTTGTAATATGCCACACTGACATGTGTCATGGGCTTCTATAGGCTTACCATAAGTACCTTAATTAGCTGTCTTGCTTTTGGGTTTCAGGCACGATTGGATTAATGGGGTTTGACAGTCTTAATAACTCTCATTCTGACAACAGGCAGAGCATTATCTTAACTTTGTTTTTTGTCTCTCTTTTTTCAAAAATATTTTTCAGTTAGCTTTGTTGGCTCCTTTTCTTGTGGCTGTTTAAGAGTAGATAACCTGATTCCATCTTTCAATCATCTAATAATGGCCAACTTTTTAACAGACAGGTCCCATTTTACAGAAATTCTGGCACTTTCAAGTCATCTCAGTAATTCTATTGAAGGTTAAGCTTGAAGGTGACAAATTAGTATATTTGCTGCTTTGGAAACAAAACACTTCCACATCAAAATGTTTTTGTAATGAGACCAATAGGATTTAACCACCAACAATGAGCTAAAATAAATCCAAACTGTCCTTGCTGGGAGAACAAAAAGCATCATTCAAGTAACCAAGTTCTTCAAAGCACCTTCATTGTGTCCAACCAAATAATTCTAAATCCCCTGCTCCTTCTGCTTGGAAAAAATATTGAGCTGCAGTGTAGGTCAAAATGAAACCCTCGTTTGTCTATACACTATATATAGCTATATGCAATAACCTCATGATTGTGGTAATTTGAGATGCAGTGCTTATGTAATATGAAAGAAATAGTGATGACATTGGATATGACATATTACCAAAGGATCAAAACTAGAAATATTTATGTTTATTAGTAATTCATAACTCATATAAAGGTTATAAAGAACATGGACAACTCGATGTTACCTGATATACATTGTATCATGCATAAATAATTATTACACATTTCTCCCTTTTCTCTCTCTCTCTCTTTTTGCAATTACTCAGTGGAATATGATTTTTTTTACTGAACAATCTTCATCACATGATAAAGGCCAATAATAACCTGCATGCAAGGTTGCAACTGTCTGACTCAGGTGATTTGACTTTTTTATATCTTTTACCTCAATCTATCATGAACCTTCTTGCCTGCAATCTATCATGAACCAGTTGTTTTGTAGTCTTGTGATAGCTGTATTATAAGATCTAATACATCATTCATAAGCCAGGTTAAGCCTCTGAAGGATGGAATAGAAGCTCTATCGGCTAAAAACAATACAAGGCATGACAAGCGCTAGTTTTTGAAATGATTGATTCATTTCTAAAAGCAATGTCTAATATTCACAAACCCAAGCAAATTCTTGCTTGAAATTTTGTGGATCGGAACATAATTCTCTCTCCAGCTCCTGTGGACAATTCCATTCCATCATTATTGCCACTGCAGGCCTACATCTGTCAGGTTTGAAATTGCAGTATTCATTAAAAAATATATAACGGTTGAAAAATCTCAGAAATAAAATCACAACAGTCTTGAAGTAGTTTAGGACCCAGGACTCGTATACATTTTTGTTTTGCTATAATACATTTTATAGATGTTATTTCCTATCTGACGTAGAATTGTAATACAATCGCTGTATTCTGTATGCGCAAAACTTGAAAGGGTGAAAAGATGATAAACAAATGTACTATCGTACCTATACTGTAAATTTTGAAATTTTGAGTTAGCTCACATGATTGAGTGAGATGGTTGCACAATTTGTTTGAGCCATGATAGCTTGCTGTTTTGAGTTATAATAATCTTTATGTTGTTATAACTTACAAACAACAAGCTATCTTGGCTCAAAGGAATTGTGCAACCATCTCACTCAATCAATTAAGCTAACTCAAAATTCAAAATTTACAGTGTATATAGAATCAATGGTTTGAAACTTGACTGTCACCTACCTGTATATCACGAGAGATTCAATGTCAAGAAATTACTTTGACATTCTGAAGACAAAAGCAATTACAGGGAAGGAAGAATCCAGTTTTATTCTCCAGCATAGTTTCCCCATATACTTTTTATGTTGTTCCTTTTTACATTGTATGAAATGTTGTCCATTATACTATAATTTTATATTATGACATTAACTGAAAATAGTGTCTTCTTGTGAAATTATGCACTAATTTGCCGGATTTTTTTGTCATTCTTAAATTCTGAATCCATATTTCTTAGACCGAGGTCACAGTCTTCACGTTGCTGTAGGAAACGTAGACTGAGGACATTGCATTTGCTGAGCACTCTTGAAAATCATTGGAAGCAATAAGTGATAATAACAAACAATCAAACATGAACACAAACAGAAAACTGCAATCACAAACAGAAAACAACGTAAGTTATTTTGTTTTCTTTCTGAGGCAGTTTCAACAAAAAGAACAGTCGAGATATTTAAAAAAGTGGGAGGGAACCTTCATTTCTGGATGTCACTTTTAAAAATATCAGAATATGTGTAGTTCTCTTCACCTGTGAAAAATATATAACACATAATTTAAACTAAAATGTTACTTGTAGTATGGTTCCATTACCTATCTATCTATCTATCTATCTATCTATCTATCTATATATCTATCTATCTATCTATCTATCTATCTATCTATCTATCTATCTATCTATCTATCTATCTATCTATCTATCTATCTATCTTGGCCCTATCTTTTTATCAATCTATGCAGACCTACCCAAAGATATTTTGATCAATCTGTGTATCTGTCAGGATTTATGATCGTTAGGGTGCATCAGTTGCCCCAACATCAACCGATCCAGCTGTACCTCGGTCCATAGTTGTGTTTTACCACACAAAATAAGATACTAAAATTTCAGCTTGATCGATGAATATTTAGGGGTGCCTCCAGAAGCATATTTCCTGTGAATTTTTCAGGAAAAGTTACGTTTCCGTAGGACCGCGGTTTGCGATGACCTGAGTAATATATAAGATAGAAAAAAACTAATGACATTTTTGGATTCTCCAGAAAATTTCCTTCAAAATGAATACCTGGAAGCTATGTTTTTGTCAACATTATGGCGATCATGTGCTGCAAGATATATGCTTTTGCTTTGATTATTATGTATGATGTCACTGTTGTACATAAGTTTCTGTTTATATGATTGCATGGTACAGAGTCTTTGCTTTACCCCTCATATTAATTATGTTTCATAAATTTGAGCAATAATTTACTCAGTATTCCATTTATCTCCCGGAGCTATTTCAATTATTCATGATGATGTGACCTTGATAAACATTTTATATGACTATGAAAAAAAACAAGCTTGCTATAAGTTGAGTCCCACTTTTTTTTATCCTTATGAAGACTAGCTCCAATACCTTTTATTCAAAAAGAGGTGGGTCCATGTCATTATACCTTTTTTTGAAACACCTCATAGTGAAAATTGTGAATAATTATTACATTTATTCAATAGCTTCTATTCTTGTCATGGAATTGTGAGTACACATTAATTCTATGATATAGATCCTCCTTAGACCTTGCCATATATGTACAGATTATGTACATTGACAGTCTCAATAAACATAGTCCCTGCTATACTCCAAAAATTTTGGTTTTCCTGAAAATATAGAATGTTTCAATGTTCAGACAATATTTATATTTCACTAATTTGCAAAATTATGCACAATTGTACAACGTACATGGACCCATCTTCTTGGCAGTATAATTTCGGGCAAGTTTTTTTTTTTTTGTAATCCGAGGGCTGAAATGATCGATTATAGCATGTTAAGAAGTCGTCTTGACCTCTAGGTGATTCATTATCATCATAGGTGAACTCAGCATCCTCAGGAACCCCTACTGGATCAGTTTCAGTGGCATTAACTGATTTAAGGTAGGAAAATGGCAACTTTTTATGCTCGAAAACAGGCAATTTTGGGTATTCGAGGGCTGAATTGACCAGTAATAGCATGTCATGACAACATCTTGACCTCTGGGTGATTCCTTATCATTATGGGTGAACTCGCAACCCTCAAAAACACCTCATTGACCAGTTTCAGTGGCACTGACTGATTTCAGGCAGGAAAATAGCCACTTTTCATGTTTGAAAATAGTCATTTTTTGGTCCCTCAAAGGGCCCTCCAAAGATGAGGGGGGGTGTCTAAATCTTAATGGATTTGGCTGAAATTTGGTGTAGGAACTTTGTACACATAGGGGCAAAACTGGGCCCAAGAAGAGCTTGATCCGAAAAACTTTCCAAAAAAGGGGACACCTATCAGTGAAGTCGTATAAAATATTCCAATTAAAAACAAATCCTGCAGTATGGCATCAACATTGTTTCAACAGAAGTATGGCTTCCAGGTATTCATTTTGAAGGTAATTTTCTGCAGATTCCAAATATGTTATTATTTTTCTTCTATCTTTTATATTAGTCAAGATATCACAAACCGCGATTCTACGGAAACATAACTTTTCCTGAAAATGTCTTAGGAAATGTGCTTCCGGAGGCACCCCTAAATATTAATTGATCAAGCTGATTTTTTAGTATGTTCATCTGGCTACCTAAACACAACTTCATGCCAAGGTACAGCTATCTAGCTCTATTTTTTAGTTTTCATGGGGCGGCTGATGCACCCTAATGATCGTAATGTATTTGGGGAATTTAATTTCTTTAACCATCTTAAATATAAGATAACATAAACATCATTGTGCTATCATGAGAGCAAAGTATGCATTTAGAAATATATCTTTATTACAGCAAATCTGCACCAAGAGGCCTGCAAACTTCATTCCATAGAGATGCGATCTCAATTTGTCAAATGTTGTCTGAGTCAATCACTGTTCACAAAATTGTTCTTGGAACGACCAATCAGATAATACATGAGTTGATTGACTGAGCATGATTGACTGCAGTTAAATGTAATAGTCCAATGCTATTATTTGGAAAACAGTAGACATACAAACTGAAATAGCAAATTATGAACAACAAAATAATTTACAGCTATCAGTTTTGCAAAGCCTCCCTCTCTTCAGCCTGAAGCTCCTTTGATTTTTTGGTGGTAAATTGTTGAAAATCGGCCGATTTTGACACTTTAAAGTACAGGAAGGTTCTGAAAATCGCACACAATACATTTTAAACTATTTCCTATCAGCCCATACCTTTATTTTTGATGGGAATAGGCCCTAAACTGCCGCGACACGCTCCTGTGTCGCAAATGTAATTCTCAACCTGTGTATTGTCTCCCATCCTTCTCAGCTGCACTGAGAAGGTGGGTTTTCCTATCTACATATTTCTGATTCTTATTATTTGTGATTAGTGTTCAAAAAATATGTCTGCCCTTTTCCATTAGTCTAAAGTGTCAACATTGACAAATAGTAAAAAAATAATAATGGAAGCCGACAGGAGTTATTATAGAGAAATTTGACATTAAATATTAAGTCACAGACTTTTTTATATTGACTGGCTGCATTCTTACTGTCATTGCCATTTTTACATAAATCCAAAGCTGAATATACAATTACATAATGTTGCATGTAGAACTGGCATGTTGTGTGAGGATTCACTGCCACAGTCGGAACAAGAATTAACACTCAGAGAGTGCATATATATATAGGTCTGCCAGCCTGCTGTAACATATATGTAATTGTTGATACTGTTCAGCGTGGTGGAAGTATGTATAAATGTGGTAACTCACAAAATACTAAATGTAGAAGTTACAGGGATCCGTCATAATTGAATAGAGCTTTTAGTGTGTCACAAGGAAGCATTCTGCAAAGAACACTGTAAATTTTGAATTTTTGAGTTAGCTTAATTAATTGAGTGAGATGGTTGCACAATTTCTTTGAGCCAAGATAGCTTGTTGTTTGCAAGTTATAACAACATAAAGATTATCATAACTCAAAACGGCAAGCTATCATGGCTCAAACAAATTGTGCAACCATCTCACTCAATCATTTGAGCTAACTCAAAATTTCAAATTTTACAGTGAAACAGATCCTTATACTGTGTAGTTTCAACAAGATTTGGTTCACAGAGTCACACACAAGATAATTAGGTGCATCGCAATAGGCCTGCTCAGCAGAGCTGGCAGACCTAATAAATATTCACTGGTATTGCAGTGTATGCAAAAAGGATTAAAGCCGTTATGTAACCCTATACACTGTATTCAGGGTTGAATTCCCCAGCTTTAGACAAAGTACATGCATCTCATTTATGCATCACAGTCTTGATATCATGGCAAGTTACAGTAGACGAACGACGAGTAGTCGAGTACTTACATTCTGCTGCACTTCGGCCTCAATGACTTCACAACAAGTCCTATCAAATACATTGAAATGAGGTGTCAATTTGTCATTAGGCAAACTGTGACCTCATACGAGTTTGGAGTGACACATCAAATGGCTTGCCATGATAACATTGCAAGTATAGGCTATGATCTCACTGACTGCTTGCACGTCATACAGTTTAACATGGCATGGATAGGGCTGTGACCTCACAAGGAACATTTCAGTCCAATTCTGTAAGCACTTGATGTTCGTCTACTGTAAGTTACTCTAAGATATTGCCCATTGTATGATTATGAATGATCTATATGGAAAGATGTGAAACTTTTGAGAACCTCTTTTTCTGAACCATCTAGCAATGTTGTGCTTTAAGAATAGAACTGGCTCTTGAAATAATTTAGCTCCAGAGTAAGTTCAGAAATTTATATATAAGAATTAAGTGAAAATAATCATTTCCTCATCCAGACGAATGTGAGAACATAAACTTGAAGTGCACAGGATTAGCATAATCTGTTAAAACTTTAGATTCAAAAGTAAACCCTGTTAATTAACTGACATGAAGGTTTAAAGATCTTCTACTTTCTAGACCATTAAAAACATGCAATTCAAACTTTTCAACGAAAATGTTTCGTTTTTGAAGTCTCGACACTTTCAGCTATTTCAGTTGTTTCATGGGTTTGCCCATGGATGGACGCGCAAATGACAAACAGGCATAAACAATGAACATGCTCAGCCTCCGAAAGGCAACAAAGCAGAATTGAAACATCAAACATGAGTGAGAACAAAAACGTATCTGAAGTGCACTTTATTATATTAATGAAAAAATATGATTGCAGGAAGTGAAACAAAACAAAGTAATAAATGCATACTTAATTGCAATCTGAAAGCTCAATAAACTAGTGAAACAAGGAAACAGAACCATCAATTACAGTTTTAAATCGGTCTTAATGTTTCACACCAACCCAGCTTCATGACAAACACTTCTTAACTGCTTCCGTTTGTAATGAATTCACTCCTCCCAGGAAGGAGAGGTTGGACTATTTATAGCTCACTGTTGGCTTCTTTCTGTTGGTCTCATTATAAAAACGTTTTGATGTGGAGGTTTTTAAATTTGAAAGTAACAGAGAAACTAATTTGTCACCTTCATGCCTGACCTTCAATGGAATGAAAGAAGTTGCTTTCAAAAAGCGTCAAAACTTGAATAAAACATGACGTTTCAAAAAGTTAAAATTGCAGGCAGAAGAACATTTAATGACTGAAAAAAAAAGGGGAAGAAAATGTTCTCATAAATTCGAAATTGCTGCACTGCCATGGTCGATTTCAGACCAAGATTTTACTACTGAAATAAAGTCATGACTAAAACTTTTCAAGCAATACCTATCTTTATCAAAAAAACTATGAATATAGGCCTAACTATTTCAGCCCTGCTCTTGAGACGTGTGAACACTGCAGATGTGAAGGTATTGTCATAAGGGCTGGAGATGAAATTATATTCACGATCATTTATTGAATTGAATTTCATCATTGTCAAAACTCGTGTTTGTTATGTCGTGTATTCTTACCTGATAGCGCTTCCAGTTTATCCTTAGGACCCAAGTTCTTCACTGCATCCTCATAGTTAGTATAGGTCTATGATACAGGTCAAAACAAGACCCTCATTTGTCAATTCGATCCCTTCAAACAGTAATGACATTGATTATGATATATGACCAAAGGATCAAAAGCAGAAATATTAATGGTTATTAGTAATTCATAAGGGTTATAACAAATATGGATACCTCAATACAACCTGAAACTCCTCTTGATGCCAACATATGGCGATAACCTGCAACCCTCTGAGCAGGATGATTTGGCATTTTTCTTCACATAAAATCTTCTTGACACTATCTTTCATGAGCCTGTTGTTTTGTAATCTTGTATTGTAAGATCAAATTCATCATCAGTAAGGCAGGTTAAGCTTCTACGGGATAAAGTGGAAGGCTCGAAGCCGTAACAGCTTAAAACAATACAAGACATGAGCGACACTAGTTTTGAAAATGATGAATTGAATTAGTGATTCATTTACTGTTTATCATGAATACAACTCCTTCTCCAGCCCTCATGACAAGACCTTTCCATCTGTAATGTTCACATTTATCAAGTGCAGGGCTGGAATTGTTACATTCATAGTATAGTTTTGACAAACAAAATATGATGGGAAATGGTCAATATTATCTTTTGCAATTATGTTGCCATGGGTACACCCAATTAACCAAACTTTTATTTTAGTGAATTACATAGACTTAGGTCAACATAACCTGTAATTCTGGTCAGATTACAGATAAACATATATATGTTATTGATATAATTGCCCAATTTATGTGTATATTATGTGATGATAAGATAACCTGGCGTAGGTTACCAAGAATCGCACCATGAAAGCTTGGTTTTTATGTCATGACAGATCCATAGCAAGGAAATTGGTTTGACATTCTAAGAAAAAAGTATACATTTTAAACAATTATGTGAATTAATTCAGTTTTATTCTCCGGTGAAGCTATCCCATTCTTTTTATGAACATTGTACTGTAAATCTGTAAGATGATAGCCTGATTTTAGTCTTCTTCAATAATTTAAAATAATAATATACACCAATTTGTAACTATGTTTTTCATTCTTAAATTCCTACTCCATACTCTTTCACTAAATCATTTCCAAAAACATCTTGTAATTATTTGTGGTCTGCGTTAAGGAACTGTCTTTTCAAATAATCCAAATTAGTTTGTTACACAAAGTGCAGACAAACTATAAAACTACGTATCTGAAGTGAGAAGCAGTTAAGCGAACAATTTGGTATCATATTTAATGTTACATTGAGACAATGTAAATACCTTTTCTGAATTTTCGAAAATTTAATTTAGCACATGTGGACATTGTCAGAGATCTTCGTAGTACCATAAGTGGTACATCAATGTCAATATCAGTCTTCCTGTTTTGGGTTTCATAATTCATTGGATTTAAAAGTTTGACAGTTTCCAAGCCAGTATTTGAAATACCTTTAACCTTGAAAAATGATCTCTGCATATCTAATGCTCGATTTAATAAGGTGCCTTAACTGCCAGGCGTTACATTGAAAGTAACTGTGACATACTGGTAATCTCAGTTAGACCAGACATATTTTATTTTTAGCTTCTTGGATCAACCAACGAAAGAGATTTTCTGCCTATTGACAGTGAAAAGAAATTGAGCTTATCCACAATTTCTATCAAATTGACATTATAAAAATCGAAATAACAGCTTCTTCTTTTTTTGTCGTTCTGCTAGCCAACCCTAGATAAAATCCCTCAAGAAGATCTGAGAAGCTAAAGATTAGTTATGTCCGGCCTTTTAAAAGTGAATTGATTGCACCTGCCTCTTGACAGATAAACAAATGGAATGCGGAACCTATTAGACACCACTAAAGTTGTGACAAACACAAAATCTCACAAATTGACACAGTGTGACAAATAGCCTTCCAGGAAATCAAATGAGGTGTGACAAGCAAAATAATGACTGTCAGCCTGTGTAATTTGCAGGCATTACATTTAAAAAAACTTGTAAATTAAAGTTGTGACTGCAGGCTGTGTTTTAATGAGATAGGTGAAACAGCACAACCTCCCAAAATGTGTTAAAATAACAAACTTTCTCAAAATTCCTCTCACAACAGAGATTGCAAGAACCTCAAGAATCTGTATTTTTGATTGGGTAAAAAGAAGTCATCTGGACAATTAGTTTTCACTTATAAGCCCACACAACTGTTTTAAAAACTGTAGTGAGTAGTCTGTTGATTACCAAACCGCTACCAAACCACAGACAATCATGACAAATTGCTGTTTTTGGCATTAACTCAATTTGAAGTAAAATGAAATCCAATATGCATGGTAGAATAATTGCGCTTAAAATGTTGCCAGAAAAAATGTAATGGAATTAGTGTTAACAAGAAAATAGTCTGAACAAAATCTGCACTACAACAGACAATTAGCTTCCCATAAATGGCATAATACCACAATGTTTTTTTTTATTTTTAAATTGTCTTCGACATTAAATTTGATCTCAAATTATTCACCTGCTTCCAACTTTAAATATCAGACTACTTTTTTAATTTGCTGCACAGCATTGTATGAATACATCTAGTTCTTAACCACAAATAATTACATAATCACTATAAGGTATCCGTGGAAACATTTTAGTGAGACAATGAGAAAGATGGGATGGGAATTCAAGAAATAAAGAAATGGCATCATGTACATATTGTATAGCATAATTGTACATTGTACAATAAAGTGAACATTTTGTAATGTGATAAATTATACAATTCAGCCATGCTTGAGATATTTGAGAAACCTTTTCCCAAAAAAATGGTCATAATTGCTTAGAATTTCAAATTGCAATCATAGTGAACAATAACTGCCATTTCCATAAAATAATCTACAACTTGGAAAAAATACATTGTTTAAAACTACAACATATGAATTCAGAATTCAGGCTGTCCATGTGGCAGATTTAAACAATGTTGACAAGGGAACACTATTGTCATGAGCTGGGACTGGAGACAGAATTTGTCCACAACATTTCATACATTATCAGTTTTATCAAGGTACTATGAAATATGAGACAATCAGAATCATGGACATAGTTTCTTGAAAATAATTCATCATTTTCAAAACTGGTGTTTGTCAAGTCTTGTATTGTTTTTGCAGCTTAAGGGCTTCCATTTTGTCCTTAAGAGGCTTAACCAGGCTTATTAATGATGTATTGGATCTTAACAGCAGCAGTTTGTTGACTACAATATGCCTTGTTTTAGATAGATTGCTGCATTTAAAACCAGTTGAAAAAGTTACCCACAGAAACATGTCTGACTTGTAATATTTGTTAAATTCTGTGAAGCTTCTAAAGAGGGAATTGTCCAACGGTGGCAACTTTGAAAATAAAAAATAATAGAACATAACAAAAACCAAAAATCACAAAAGACAAAAAAAAAATTTTTTAAAATTCATGATGCGAAAATAACAGTTGCATGGCTTTTTGTTAAAGTCGAGTTGAGTTTGAACATAAAGTGAGTGAAAAGATGTAGGCTTGTTCGTCAAAAACATCCACATGCCATCAGGAACCAGTTACTTTATTTCATTGTCTATGATAACACAAGGAAGCACTTCGGCACATATGTTGATTATGGAAAGGCAATGAACCCGGCCAGGCCTGCAGCTTCTGCTTTTGGCCCTGTAGTTAACAGATTTTAAATTCATGCCAGAATAACCATGTTTTTTTTTAAAAGGCTGTATAATAGTTCATAATTCAGTTAATATAACATAATATGGATAATAAGATGATTACTTAATGTGTGCAACATGATAAGGAGGTTGACATTAGTGACATAGATCTCATGTCAAGAAATTGGTTTGACATTCTGAAAGACAAAGTATACGTTACATTATAAAGCAAAATCAGTTTTCTTTTCTGGCTTATCTTTCCATTCCTTTTTATACTCTGCGCTACGTAACTTGATATCATTGAATGACGTCAGATGGTCGTTGTCTTCTATTTATACATACTACAGAATTATGAGTAATTGGCGAAAACATTCTTCGGTAATGGGAACTTATAATTACACTAAAACATTTTTAGACCCTACTTATTGTCAATTATAGTCTGATTAAGAGTCACTCCAAAAACAGCGGGGACAAATTTTAAGAAAAGGTTCTATATTTAAAACCCTTATAATTGATTGTTGTAGGTAATGTCATTTGTATACAATACAATGGTGCATCACTGCATCAGTTGGATATCTATGTGATATAATATTAGGTTTGACTGACTCCTGACATCTTTGCCAAATTTCAGCTTCATGGGAACAGCCACCTCCAGGGCATCACTCATTTTAATCATGATATGTATTTACTTAATTGTGATTTTCAACTAAATTGTCACAACCTATTGACCGCTTGTCCAAAAGAGTTGAAATTGGGCTCAAAAGATGCCGAATACCCCTGTTTACATTTACTATAATTACAATTTTGGCGTTGGCACCAATATTTTCAGAGCCAGTCCTCAAGCAAAGAAAATTTTTTTTGGGTTGATGTAGAAGTTGGTTTGAACATCATCATTAGGTCGAGGTGGATAGCATAAAATTTCATGGGTTTTCTCTCAAAAACATGTACGACTTTGTACTTTGTACGTATTCAAGTATTTTTGAGAGCTGTGTAGGATATTTTGTGGTTTTTGTTCAAAACTTAACTGCAATTTCCCTTTTCTTACCATGATTCTTTGTTGTCTAATAGGATAAATATCAATTCAATATGTAGAAAAGTTTGACATTGATTCAATGGCAAACCAACACACTGTTTCCAAACTTTTAGCCTGCAGTCTAAGCTAAAAAAAAAAACACTGAACAGAAGGGGATCATTATATATTTGACAAGCACTGGAAGGTAGTTACACATGTATGTAAGTGTATAAGCTATATAAGCAACTTGAAAAGAACATTAACTAAAATGAAAGTAAAGGGAAAAATACACACATTGTGCAATGGCAATGTTGTTACATACAGAAGTGTAGCTCATTTGCAAATTTGTTTTTGTCTGTCAGATACACATGTTATGCCTCAGGAAATCTACTTATATGTACGTGTATATGTTGTATGTAGAACATGTACAAGACTACAGGCAAGTTATTAGGAACAACATACAAAGAGTTCCACAACCAGACAGTACTTTTGCATCAGAAATAAGACTGGTTAATTGGTAAAATCTTACAATGTACTATGATATACCAAAAGGCTTTCTTCACTGGCAGTTCCAAACTTATGGACAGGTAGTAGATTTGCACCTGGGCGGTTTTTTTTAAATCTCCTCAACAGACATATTTTAAGACTTAATGTTGGAGACAGTCTGTTTGAATAGTGCTTGCTTTCATTGCAATAACTATGTTTTATTACTTAATCCTGGTGCAGACAAGGTTGCTCGCCGCGCACAAATTTGCGACTTAAAAGACAACTGCAAATTTAGCCCTGAACTCAACGGGATCATGAATCGCTGATTTGCTACATTGTAAAAATTGAGCTTTCATAGTTATTGGATTAATAATAATTCTAGGCAATAGATTTGCAAGTGCTAACAAGATGTTAACTCACCTTAGAGGTTGGCGGGGAAACTATATTGCATACTTTAAAATTGTCTTGTTGTTTACGTAGAAAGCTGACGGTTTCATTTTTCAAGACAACTAATTATTTTTTTCCGAGAAGTCAATATTTTCATGTTCTTGCTGCTTGCTGACTTTTGTGAGCAAAGTAATCAAGTCAAAACCTGGAAGTTTATTCCTCGTCTGCATACCAATGTGCCTTCACAAAGCTAGTAAATGCTTGTTTTTTAAAACCTAAATACTGCAAGTGCGCAGGTGGTGACAATGATAATCCTTATACGACAGATGTCAAATACTGAAGCCTATTTATGAAGTTTTAAGAATTGTAAAAATGTTTTTGAAAAATAGCACGGAAAATCGGAAAAATTACATTGTTATCATCCCCATTCAGCTCTAACTGCTAAACTACATGTTATTGCATGCAAGGGAAAAAACTTAAATTTTTCAGCAACGGTATCAGCAATAAAATTGTATCAGAATTAATATTAGACAGAGCCTTGGATGGCCATACCTTCCACATCTATGCTAAGATATTATTAATAGCGTATCATAGCAGGCCTATCACGAGAATAGCAAATCTCTTATCATCTCAACTTGAAGTAGAAGGACATCCAGCTTCAAATTATTGCCAAATATTAGAGGTAAAATTTGTCTCAGTGCCCAAATTTGCTTCTCATTGTTTCCAAAAGCCATTTTTGATACATGTATGCGATGCAAACTGATTTTATAAGTAAAGTTTCAAACATTTTCTTTTTTTAAGTCTATATTTAGTGCCACATTTAAGGCTTAGGAACTACATTATAAAACATGCATGTACCATGTAGGATACTTATAATGCTTCATATGTAACAATTCATCGTTAAAGTTAGGGATGTGTTATCGTGGTAACTTGGGTAAAAAGAACACTTGCCTCCTCCGGAAGTCATGGCCGATCTTGTCGTAAAAAATAATAATAATTGAAATTTGTTTGTTTGTTGAAACAATCTGACACATTGACTCCAGGTGATTATTTTTGTGCTTGCTTTCTTTTAATTTTAATCTCAGTACTAAACTCTTCCTCTACAAGTTCAAGGAGGAAGAGGAAGGTAGCCCCTTCTTATTTTTCTGCTGAAACATAAGACACTCAGACACTCTCAACACCCTGATGGTCTTAATGCTTATAAAACTGCTCCAAAGACAGATTATTGGCTTCAATGTCGTCTTTAAATAAACGTCATGGCTGGGAGGCTCTCCATAATCTTAACCAAATTTAGAACTATATTTAAACCTCAACTAACTAAATTTAGAACTGTCCTGAAATGGAGTCGAAATTCTATCAATAGCTGTAAGCATCAAGTTACTCTTTGTGTTGTTTTCCAAGCTGTTGTTCCAGCTCTTATTTGTCTTGATGTGGCATCTTAATGTAAAGAAATGCTGAATGGCTGTTATTAGGTTATGTTGACAGAAATTTAGATATAGTGTCCCCGTTATTAGGTTACGTTGTTTGAAATTTCAATGTTATTTGCAGAAATTAGATATTTTATAGTGGAATATTATTGTTCATAATATGTGCAAATTAAACAGCCATATCACAACAATATATGGATTCACCAAAGATGTAGCAGTGTTAAACCGACAATATCGAGCAAGTGCAAAATCACATGTGATGATAATTTGTGTATGTCAAAAGAGAAAGGTATAATAATGGGCTGTCAAAACTAGTTTGGTATATATTGTTGGGTCAAATTTTTAAGATAATGACTTTTTTTCTACTCACTTCCAATTTGGGTTCATAGAAGGGCAGTATTTTTCTTTTCCTAGCTACATATGGATGGCCCCTCCTTTGAATGCCAGTAGAAAGGTAGAGATATACTCTGGAATTCAAGACCAATTCAGACCATTGGAATGACCCCCGTCCCCCCGGTTTGACTATATAACCTATTCTTTCGCATTTTGGCGCAGATCCTCAAGGTCTACCAGCTCCTGCATCTGTATCAGTGCATCATTAGGCCTGCATCTCACATTTCACACCTTCTTCTTTTATTTCCTGTAAACTATGTCTTGCTAGAATTGTTAACATATGGTGTCTTTTAGCTATGATGCCCTATATGCCCTGACATGATCTTTTGCGATCCACTGGGGCTCTGCGACTCAAGTTGATGCATCTTCGGCCGGAAAGGTGACCTGCCAGAATTAATGGCAAGGAAGGAAGTAACAACATGCTCTTAAACAGAACCAAAGAATAAAGCCATGAAGAACCTGTACGCTAAGTACAGTCACAGCAAACAAAGTGATTACTCTCAGTTTCTTTTCAAGAATCAACTACATTGCTCACAAAATTTAAGGGAGAAAGGTGGTATTTTATTGTACTGAGGTGTCACAGGTCATAAGCAGTTTCAATGAGATATATATACATATATGCATCAAATGTCAAAGAAATTAATATGTAAGGAAATCTGTTAGAGAAATTTAATGACAAAACACAGGATCAACACATTAGATACATCACATTAGATATTCATCTGAAACAAGCCCCGGCTTAGGGTAAGGGTTATAGTTAGAGTTAAGGTTGACCCTTCTAGACACTTATGAAATAATGGTAGCTGTGAAGATATTATACATCACTCACAAGCAACAAGGTCAACACATTTAAAAAGCAAAACAAAATACTATTTATTATCTGGAAAATGTATGACAGTAAGATATATCCTGTTAGGCTTTAAGGGTATGATGACAAAGACCCTGTTGTGCCATCAGATATAAATTCCCACATAGATCTACAAATGCCCTGTGCAGGTCCAGCTTTATATGTTTCCCAATTTCCTGACAAATCCTATTTGAAGCAATTGGTAATATATTGGGCAGAGTTTCCTGTGTGGATAAGTAATGTCTTTCTTTCTATTTTCAGCGTCTGGTGTGACAATATGTGTTCTGTTAGTGTTACATAATGCAGTTGCAATTCTGTAAGATTAATGTTTCTTGAGACATGATGAAGTGTGTTATTACTGATATCATTTTAACTGATTGATATTTTGTCATGTCTAGAGATGATCAAGTTTCAGTTAAATTATATTCAAGGCTTATTTTCATTTTTAATCTAGAAATGGAATAAACATGTTTGACATGAAACCGTATGCATAGTTAGAGCATACAGTCTTTTTACAGTAACATTTGGTTTGGCAACAATTTTGAAAATTTGTTTTATTAAGTCTTTCTCCATTTGCTAACTATGTACATGACGGTTGTGAGGTTTGTCATCTGTCAGCATTACTTATCAACATAACACAAAAACATAACATAAAAAATGGACTGAATGGGGAAAGTCATTTTAAATTTATTTTCTTTCTTTAATAAAACGTTATTTTTTTCTTGAATGGAATGGCATCAATACCATACAATTTTGAGGTGAATTTCTAAGATTGCTTTCAGGATACGGCTGAATTGTGAAGGTCAAGAACCTTGAGTAACATGCGACTAAAGTTCGTCATCAATATTTGTCCATCGGGTGTTCATTAACCTGTGTGTACAATGTCATCCATACATCGTAAGCCTCAACGTAACAGACAGGTTGTCCGACACATTAAGCATTAAGCTTTGAAAATCCTTCACAAAAGCCAAAACATCTCGACATAAGCTGGTTTGATACCTGGGTTTCTTGCTGATATCCCATCACTTCCTTTTAATCCAAGGTCAGGAAACTCAGGCAACTAAGGTGTCCTCCGTTAAGGTGAAGTGAATCGTGCCAAAACGCCACATAATGCCGTATCAATCAAACACAAATGGATATAAATGTTAATAAATAATACTCCCTTAGACCTCAGTGCAATCTGTTGAGATGGGCTTCCAATGAATTTGATAATGTTTTATTGTTTTTCGAATATATTTCACTGAAATTGTTTGTGAGTTCATGACTCAAAATAAATTCAGGTCCAAATCAAGAAAATTTAACATTGAATTTGTAAACAACACCCTGAATCCCTAATTTTCACCAACAGTCATTGCGGTGCACTCCCATGACCAATTGACCTGATCCACTCGATCCTTCGCTTGGTGAACATGTGAAAAAAAAACTGACTTTGGAACAAAAAGAACTTGTGGGTCTTGGCAGGATTCTTTTAGACTGCTACAACCTACTTGTTCCAATACAGGAAGCCTTATTAGACAGGAAGTGTGCATATTCACAGAACAGCAAATCTTACCAATTCAGGCCAAACTGACAACGGAACTTATTTGTTGTCTTGAACACGAGGAAGAGTGCTTGAAAAGCAAGTGGGTGGTTTGATGGATTGCTATAATAATTCCGAAAAAACGGTGTCAGACTAAAAATATTGCATCTATGATACTAATATAGAAACCACGAACAATTTCAACAGTTAAGGAAATTTTTGATGCACATCAGAGACCCACACATACAACATTGGCAATGAATTATTGTGGTTGAATCTGGTTGATGATAATCTTTTTTAAAGCATAGGACAAACAAATAAAGCATGAATATATTGTAAGAACCTCAAAGGTTAAATTTACAATGCACAGTACTAATGCAAAGTAATTACATTGGTTCGATGTAAGAATACAAACATTTGGTATGCTTGAAAGTATATTTAGAAGCTAATATTATATTTCTTGTGTCAAATATTGTCAATCTTACTAATATAAGTGACAGAGAGAAGTCTTTCTCAGCCGCAATTCATTGATTTTCTTGATCTCCGTACTACCTGCTCCACCTAGCCAAACTTCCTGTTTCCATGGCAACCACAGAATGACTTAAAAATGTCCAAATGTTCCAAAATTTTGGAAACCCATTCAAAAAATACTGGATTTTATCCTGTAAAAAATATATTGTTCTCGATTGAAAATAAGTGTCCATATAAAAAAAAGCCGTGAACTTTCTGAACGCCCCTCGTATGATCTTTCATGATATCAAAACGAAGGCGTAATTTTAAAATTTATATATACTTATTGAAAGTAAATTACAATTATGATAAATTAATCATTATATTTAGGAATGAAGTTGAAATATTATGTACACAAAGTTTAACACCAATATTTTGGATCCTTGATCTGCCAAACTGTCAAGTTTGCATGTTGCTATAGAAAAAGATTAATGGAACTCGATATGAAGCATATCACTTACAGAAACCTGTCAAGTCAGCCAGATTTAAGGAGGTCTGTAAATGTAATTCAATTCACAGTAATTTTATTCATAACCCATAACTGGTGGCAGATGCCGTATGCTCGCTGTGTACATGGAGTGGTATTATAAACTGTATGTGCATGATTTTTTAAGGCCTTTTTCAGTGGAAGATACCATATGCTCATGGTTTATCAACTGACTAACTCTGTGCGAGTTCCCAAGATGCTGCTGTTCGAGCTGTGCTACAGTGGTTAACATGCCAGTCTTGTACACTTTGGGACGTGGGTTCAAACCCCGCTACGGCCATGTTCAGAGGTTATCACTAGAGTAGCGCGAGGCATGCAGTCCCCTTTAACTTCGAACTTCGAGGTGCGATTTGACCTACTTTTTGTGGTTGATTATTTGTATGCTTATGCTGTCAGGAAGGGATCACTTGACACTACTTATAACTAGTGAAACAAATGTCTACCAAGTTTAATAAAGGAGTCACGGCCCTTTTTGTAAAAAAAATTAAAATGGCTTTCTTAGTCCACCCATCGGGCAAGAAACCCCCCTATTATAATCCTATGGCAATTTCTTTTGCTAGCACATTCAGCTTGAAACTTATTTCTTGGGGTTCTACTATCAATTTAAAGGCACACAATCATCAAATTCTCACTTTAAATAAATGTATATTCCATTGTTATCATTGAGCTTTATGAGTGCACAGATGGGTTTCAATAAAAATTATTGGAAGCCAGCCTTTTACAAAAGACCTATGAAATCATGTTTTTGGACCTGTTCTGTGGGCCTTGCTCAGCTGGCTCGCCTGATATGCGTGACGTAAGGCAGGGTAGCTCCCCCTCTCCTCGATCAAGCCCAGCCAGTCAAGCACAGCTGATTGACCAGACAATAATGCCAAGTTATGTGCAGTGTATCGCATTTCACTCATTCTCAAAGACTGACAATTTGTAGGCCTATGTCATTGAGTGAATGGTGGGTCAACTTATAGTTTATCAAGACATATTATCTAAAAGATGGGGGGGGGGGCAATGAATCAAAGTGAGTGGAGGAGTGCTCCTGCCTCAGCCTTCTCCCGCCACAGTGTCCTTGAACAAAGTTTAGGGTTAAAAAAAATGTACAAAGAATCTGTTAATGTAGTATGTCTCAGCTTCGATTTGATGTAAAGATCAAAAAAAATCTGTTGGGAAAATTTTGAGAAAATTGTATTTTAAAATTTTTAGTTTTTCACACCTTTGTTGCATGCAAAATATCCATTATGAAATGTTTATAATGATAATCTTAAGATAAAAATGCTTTCCTTTCCCGACCTGGTGCTTATATATACAGTGGACCAAATTCACAATCATGATTAAGTGGTTTTTCAAGGAATATCACATTCTGAAGGTGTTACAAACTTGCTAGACTATAATCTGCATTCTCAAAACTCATTTTGAGTCCAATCAACTGAACCTGCATAATTTTCCTAATTCGTCGACTGCATTAGTTAAGTAGCGGAACACTGTAGCAATATAGCCAATAATAAGACATATCTACAGCTTTTACAGCATTTCTTTGTGGTTATTTTGAGATGTAAGTTGCAAAATTTCAAAGTGAATATCACTATCAAAACCTCTAATCACAAGCTGAAGAGAATGAAGAAAAATGATTGCCTCAATTGTCTATTCCTTAAAATAGAATTTTTGTTAAGGGACTTAATTTCCGATGGTATTTTATTGATTTTGTTCAATTGTGCATATTTATCAATTTAGTACTTTCTGTGCATATTTTGCATCACTCGTGCAATGAATTGTCTAGAAAATATGTACAGTATGCATTTTTGAGTGTGGTCATTCATGTCATGAAAGAGAAATGAATAATGTCACCAATTAATATTTATTTCAGAGCTTCAGGTGTGAAGTTACCTTTTTGAAATCAGAATATCTCCTAATTCCATCTGGAAAGTTCAAAGATAACCAATATTAGTTATGTGACCATGGAAGAGGATCTGTTGACTAAAAGTTTAATACTATGTTTTGGTTGTGCAAAGGCATGCTACAACTGAACAACAGAAGTTGGTGACCATTAAATTCCATGAAATGATCTTAACAACTGGCAAAAGTGTGTAAAGAAAGCACTTAAAAGTCTTCAGAAGACCATAAATTGCAACCAATATTTCAATAAGAACATAGACATTGTAATAAAACTTGGAATTGACCATTTCAGCCATTAGGCCACTTGCATATGTTCTTTTTTACTGATTTAAACAAATAATTCTCTCAAAAAATATTATTTCCTTAGATATCAAATGCATCTTACATGGAAAGTTGCGGTGAAGATACACACTTGTCAGATGCCAACAGTAGGTATTTCTACATGTGTCTAATGTTTATTGTCCAATAACTTATACAGATGTTTTGTGAATTCCACTTGGAATACATTGACTGATGAAACGCTAAAAATCTCAATTTCCATCACTAATGAAGTTAAGAAGGCGCTTTCTCAGACCCTGGTGGTTCATTTTTCCGCTATTCTTTGGTTCAAGAAATAATAAGGCCGAATGGCCATGTTTACATTTAATTTTGACAAATTATATGGTTAACTGAGTATGCAACACCCCTAGATGGTGAAAAGGTGTAAAATATTGAAATAAAATGCTTTTTCTTTTATTTTTTTAACCTGCTTGAGTAACTTAATGTATAACTACATAATTTAAGATGTTTCAATAACACTGCAATGCCATTTGATATATCCATAACTGATATTTTGCATGCAACAAGGGTGCGAAAAACCAAAAATTTTAAATTTCAATTTTCTCAAAAATTTCCCTACAGATTTTTTTGATTTTTACATCATATCGAAGCTGAGACCACACACTACAACGCTGTGTTGACGGATTCTTTGTACATTTTTTTAAACCCTAAACTTTGTTCAAGGACACTGTGCCGCCTTTCCCAAGCCCACTGCTGTGAAGAGACGCTGCTTGATGCTCACTCATGCATGTAACGATTCAGGTGAGGGGGGCCTGTTTGCTGAGAGGTGCTGCCACCTTTGCATAACCCGTAGTTATGACAGCATGTTGGATTTATTTATCATTCTATCAAAATAATGTACTTTGTGAAATCAGAAGAGCAAGAGAGAGGGGGGGGGGGCTTAGGGGATTTAAAGTATATACCCATTGAACCAGCCCCTTTAGATTTAAATGAAGAAACAATTAAAAAATGTCACTTCATTGGCATTGTAGCAGACTTGCTATTGAAGGATGGAAGGTACACATAGATATATTCACAATATAATTATTTCCTCCAAACCCTCTTCCCAACTCACCCTTCCCCTCTCCCTCCCCCTCACCCTTCCCCCTCTCCCTCCCCCCTCTCCCTCCCCCCTCTCCCTCCCCCCCTCCCCCTCCCCAGTCTCTCCATCAAACCAGCCAAGAGCCTGCATGGTAGTCTGTGCATGGTCATGACTTTGTGGTCTGTTGCTTACCATCTGGGCAAGCACGTGTGGTTGTTTATCTATTACCCAGCACTACGTCAGTGCTAAAAAATAATTTCAATAGGGGTCGCTTTTGACTGTGTCACTTTTCAGCCCAGAATCATGTATGGAAATATAATGTTTCAGGGCTTAATATTCACATGAATTCAAAATAATCACTGCAATGTTGTTAGTTATGTAAAGTTTGAGACTCTTGGAGCATAAAAAAACCCATGATTGTGGCCCTTTAAGGCATTCTATTCACTTTTTCTGAATTTCAGAATTTTTCTATTTTTTACCCTGTTTCAACTTCGGCCAATATTTTCTATTTTAATTAGCTATTCAATCAAAATTAAAGGTAAAGTACACATTATTAAATGGTTCCTGAAGCAGCCTCGAGGTTTCAGTGAAGGGGGCCTCATGTCCCAAACCCACATATTCTAATTTGACCTCTATATTTCGAGCTAGAATGCAAAAAACATGATCCAAATCATATTTATGTAATGGTCATAAAGTGAAGCATTGCAGATATCCATTATACTTTTAAAAATGTCCAGTTATCTCTGACAACCACTTTCAAAGAATTAAAGTTACAAAAACCACGCACCTTTTTTTGTTTCTTTAATTACTGCTATGGTTTGGTGCTGCTTGCCCTGAAAATTTGCGACGTCACCTAAAATGCCTCTAGCTTCAATCCTACCATATTGTCATACAGTACTTGTAAGTGCACAGGGTTGAAGGCAACTCCTTGACAACTATGTATCAAATCACTCATTTTACATTGTTTTGTAATATTATTATTGTTCTATGCTCATGAATCTGCTGAAGGTCGTGCCTGAAGGCGTTTGTGACTGTGACACATATGACAGACTCTGTCCCAGGGGTCTCAGGTGATACATGGGTCGCAGTTTGTAGTCCTTTGTTAAAATGTCAGCCTTCTGCTGAGGCGACCAGAAGTATTTTCTTGACCTCTGAAGCTCCTCTAAAGCTGGGTAAATATATTCACATAAATTTCCTCCATTCACCAAGTGTAGGCGTTATACGAGATTTCGCCTTATGGCGATGTTACATCTACCTTTTGGAAAGAACCATACAGTGTATATTAAAAGTTTACAACTTGTGCATTTACAGCCGTTACAGAATCTTTCCCATAAATAATTTGTGACATCGCAGAGACTATATTGAGTGCAACCTTCGTATCTCGAATCTCCCAGAATACTGTCCTTCGTATTGAACACTTTTGCTGCTTCAGACTCGAATGAATGTGGATACCTGGCACAAGGTATTGTTACAAAGTACCACAATGCATTAACACATCAGTCACGTGACTCCTCAAGATTGTTTTACTAAAACTATGCCTAATTCCAGACTGTTTTTTTTAGTACAAGGCCAAGGGCATACATGTACACTAACTTAGTATCTTGTGGAAGCCACATTTTCTCAATTTTGATCTTAGTACAATTACAAGGCTACAATACTATCACCAAGATTGCAAATGATTAAAATTCAATAAATGTCAATTATGCCTAAAATGATTTTAGGTACAAAGGCTCACTTCACCTTGAAGGAGAGGTCACAGGGGCTACCTCAGTTTCCTGACCTTGGCTTAAGAGGAAATGATGGGATTTTAATGAGAAACCAGGCATCAAACCAGCTTACGTCAAGATGTTTTGGCTTTTGTGAAGGATTTTTGATGCTTAATTCCACCTCCGTTGCACAATCTGTCTTTCGCATTCAGGCTTACAATGTTGGCCTGACATTGTACAGACAGGTGCATGAACACCCAAAGGACAAACATGCTAAACATAGCTGGCAAACTTACGTGCATTAAACCGAAAGTTCATGGCCCACAATGACCTACATAATTAAGTCTTATCTTGAAAGCAATCTTGGACAATAACCTCAAATTTGAAGATTAATTTGATAAGATTCCAATCAAGAAGAAGAAACGCATATTTTGAGGAAAGAAAATAATTAACTTGTTAATTAAAAGTTCTTTCTTCCTCTGGACTTTTGATGGTTTTTTTACGAAGGTCGTGAAAACCAGTTGATCTAAATTTGTTTGGTGTTATGAAAGGACCATTTGATGACAAAAGCAGTTGTTCATAAATGCTGACTTCTGAAGAATGGCTTAATTAATAAGAAACCTGAAAATTATCACTTGGCGAAAACTAACATGAAATCATTCCATGTATGTATTATCATGAGAGTATAAATTACTGGCAACAACCATCATCGACATGGGCCTTTGGTTCCAATAATTAATTAATTTACCTGGCTCTCAAAACCGCCATTCCTACTCAACAGAGAACGACCCATTCACCATATGGATGCATTTTGACCAATCTAAATGTTACAGAAAGAACACTGTATGGCCTAACTGTGCCTATCGTTTCATGTCAAACATATTTATTCCATTTCTAGCTTGCCAATGAAAAGAAACCTTGAATAAAACTTCACATGAATTGGTTTCAGTAATAACACCCTTGTTATATCACATATCTCAAGAAACATTTTATAAAAGCGTACAGAATTGCAACTGCATTATCATGATCAATTTGTAACAGGAGACATACTGTCACACAACATGCTGAAAATAGAAGGAAAGACAAAACCTATCCACAGAGAAAACTCTGCCCAGCGCCAAATATATTACCAATTGCCTCAAATAGGATTTGCTCGGAAATTGGGACACATATAAAGCTGGACCTGCACAGGTTATTCGCAGGCCTAGCGGGAATCTATGTTTCATAGATGATTCTTTGACATGTTAACATGAATCTATTATAAAGATGATTGACATTACTGGGACAAGTGATTTTAAGGATGAGAAACCAAAATGTTCAATGTGTTCAATTCAACAGAATACACATCATGTGGCAGCCATTTGTATTTCCACACTATTGGCGGAAATCAAAACATCATATTCACGAGCTAAAACGAACCTTACCCTTGCAGATACAGCATCATTTCTTTCACCATTGTATTCCGGAACATCTAAATGATACACCTATGTTTTTAAATTATTTCTCTAGCTCAATTTCATCCATCACTAAAGCCATTTCCGTTTTCACCTTTTTTTGGATAAATCGGCGCTTTTATGAAAAGCAAACCATAATACAGGCTTACCCCCAAGTTTAAAGGTAGATCTGAATGATGACATAACATTGTATTATAATAAACTTTCTGTCCATCAAATATTTTTTTTAGTTTTTCAAATGGGGACCATTGACATTGTCCAATCAGCAGTCAGTGAAAGTTTTATGGCATAGTGGCATTGATTTCGTTGCTGTGTTGTTGTGCCTTTTTACCACAATAACTTATTTTCTGCTCAATTGTCAGTGATCAAACTACATGTATGACATGTTAGATAATTTTGTCTGACGAATAATGTTGTCACCTGAACGAAATACCTATTTCTTTACTTTAAATGAATTTTTATTTTATCATTTTTATTTGATTTATCTATCACTGAGTCAAAAAGCGGGTTACCAAACATTGATATATCCCTTTTCAACGAATTCTTGGCTTTCAGGAAAGATATTGAAACCTAGTAAGACTGACAGATAGCTCTTGGCATTCTGCTTGTTGTGGGGTTAATTAAATCATAATTTAGTTACAATTGACTTTAATTGAGGAATTAATGTACCAGCATAATTGTAAAACATTGAACAATATTACAAATCATCAGTTCTCTATGTTGTTGTGTTTAATTAGCACCAGAGGACAGGAGTGTAGGGGGTTTCCCCAGAAGGGCATGGAAGTGACAGCAAGTGAGTGCCTCAGCAGAGATGTGAGTGGTTGGAAGTGAGGGCATCTTCCTGAGGGCATGGGATTTAGGAAAATTTATTGGGTTGTACTGTATGATGGTACTGTAGGGTCATTGTTGTGCAACCCTGAAAAAATATGTATCTTGATATTATTATTATGTCATGCATTTTCCTGATTATTAAATTAGTATATCATTTGTGTCTAAAAATGCATTGACCTTAATGCTTGTGATTGATAACATATCTTTAGCTACCATGTTATAGGCATCTAACTATAACCCAAAACCAACCATGGAATCTTTCTTTACATCTGATATGTTGACATTGTGTGTCGTTTAATTTCTGTGACAGATCTCAATACAGATTCATTTCTTTAACATTTGATGCATATATATTTTGTTGAAACTTCCATGACCAGTGGCACCTACAATAGAATACCATCTCGCTCCCATAAAGTTGACACCCGAAAAGAATCTGAGAGTTATCACTTTGTTTGCTGTGACTGTAATTTGCATACAGATACTTTTGTGGCATTATTTCTTGGTTATGTTTAAGAGCATGTTGTTATTTCCTTCCTTGCCATTAATGCCGGCCAGTCACCTTTCCGGGCAAGATGCATCATCTTGAGTTGCAGGGCCCCAGTGGACCTTTCAAAGATCATGTCAGGGGACATGGGTCATCATTGCTAAAAGACACAAAGTCTTCTTGAGCCATTCATATGCTGGGTAGACAGTGGCAATGGACCAACAGAACAATCAACATCTGATCGTGATATTACACAATTGTTATCCCTTTAAGGCTTGGAGTGTTAAAACTCTATTAAGATGTTGGTTCGGTGAATCACTGCTTCTGAAAACTTTGTAGATCATCATATTGCATTTAATCACTTAACTTACCTTTTATACTTTTCTCTTTTCAGAAGAAAATATGGTTGGCGGCCCGACGAACGTACGACGAAACTGGTCATAGGATGCATTTTATGGAATTGGAAGATCTTTAAGCACAAACGCATCACACCAGCCAACGGAAATTAAAATCAAAAATTTCTATATTAATACCTCGAATCAATAACAACTGAACTTAAAGTACTGAAAATTGGAAGACCTTTGGATTAAAAAGTTTGTTCAAAAACAGACACGTAACATATAATTTTACCATCTGGTTTTTGCACTGGACTTGGACTTCATATTTGCTAGATTTTGCGACCATGACCTTCATTTTATGACGTTACTTACTTCTGACAAAATGGCTGGATATATTCAACGACTTCGAGCTTCGTCCATCAAAACGTGTTTCTCAATCAGTTGAAATTTGCGATTAATTTCAATTAATAATTTGATTGAAATAAACTGAATTTGACATAATTATGAACTTTAGTCCAAATAGCCAAAAATGTGGTTAAACTAATTATTTGATTACACACAGCATTGACTCTTAATAAAATCACACTTCAAAGACTGTCATTAATCTAATTCCATGCAATATAATCTATGGACTAATCTATGGACTAATCTATGGACTAATCTCATGCCTGTTCTTTGTTTTGTCTATAGGTTGTTATTATCAATTACTTTTAATCTGGGGAACCAAAAAAAAATCAATGCAATCAATAAAATGGTGCCTAAACACTGTCCCCAGCCCTGAAATATATTTTATGGTTGTTAATAATGGATTGAATATCTAATTAATTATTTAATGAATTATCTAATAAATTATTTAATGAATTATCTAATTAATTAAATACATTTGTCTCATCTGTAGGATATATCATATCCATGCAAATAGTAATCCATTAAACCTGGTAACATACTGCAAATGTGTCCAAAATGTCCATTGTACTGTGTTTCCACTGTATTTTCTTACTTGTAAAAAAGATAATTGTTGTTACCATATTCTGGAATAGTATTATTGTTTTCTATATCTGACGTTTGTTTTGCTTCTTGAGTCGTCAAAGAAAACTGGAAAAACGTTTATCTACAGTTGGAAACCTATATCAAAATATTATAAAATGCCTTTAAGAAATTTGGTGTGGAAAAATTTGAATGCACTATTGGGGAGTAGGACTGGAGGAGGACACGAAGGATGTGACATGGTCAGAGCAGGAGTCAAACACAGGACCGAGAGTGCTAACAACTGAGCTAACCAGCTCATGACCATTTTGGGCGAAGTGTACCTACTACCCTGTATGCCCCATTATGTCCCTATTTTGCATCACCAGACACATTACAAATAACATACCTTGGATTTTTATCTACAATGTAAGTTTCAAAATTGTATTTCTAGAAAATTTACTTTGGAAATCATTGCCTGAACGGTGCCATCTTCATGTTTTCCAATATATAATTATAAGTTTTAGTGAGAAATATTGATTGTTTTCATACCAGATATCATCCTTCCGACTAATAGCGAAAACTCAATTTACCATATGTGACACTGTCAGAGATCTTCAGAGGCTTAACATAAGTAGCACAATAATGTCAATATCAGGCTTTTTCTTTTGGGTTTCTGAATCATTGGAAAAGTTTGACAGTTTCCAAGTCAGTCTTAAGACCTTTAACCTTGAAAGATGATCTCTGCCTATCCAATTCATGATTTAATAAAGTGCCAAAACTGACACAAACTGTGACATACTTGTAATCTCAAGTTAGGCTAGACATATTCCATTTTTAGCTTCATTGATCAACCGACCCAAGAGATTTTCTATAGACCTACACAGAAAAAAAATTTAGCTTATCCACATTTTCTTCAAGAATCTGTATCTTTGAATGGGTAAAAAGAAGTAATCTGGACAATTAGTTTTCAAAAATAAGCCCACATAACTGTTTTAAAAACTGTAGTGAGTAGTCTGTCGATTACCAGCCCGCTACCATCTGCAGACAATCATGACAAATTGGCCAGTTTTTGGCATTAACTCAATTTGAAGTAAAATGATATCAAATATGCATGGTGGAATAATTGCGCTTAAAACATTGCCAGAAAAAATGTAATGGAATTAGTTTTAACAAGAAAATAGTCTGAACCAAATCTGCACTACAACAGACAATTAGCTTCCCATAAATGGGATAATACCACAATGTGTTTTTTATTTTTAAATTGTCTTCGACATTAAATTTGATCTCAAATTCTTCACCAGCTTCCAACTTTATTGCCTATTGCACCTAGGCGTGCCAAGCCACTTTCAACTTCCAAGTGATTAGGAGCAATTGTGACGCTGCATTTGGTTGTGCTTGGTTGATTTTGGTAATCTCTATGTTTGTATTTTACACCTATTCCAACACATTCATTATCCAGGGGCATACTCAAATTTAGGAAATTCTATTAGGAATAAATTATTGTCATATACAGAATAAAGTCAATAAACTATATTAAACTGAAGTTTTGTGTCATCAAAATAATATGATGTTACACTTTATAATAATACGTCTGCAATAATATTACTAATTTCACTTGATGTCAAAACTCAACTGGTACTGTCAATCAGTCAGCCATTCAATTAGCCAGTCCACCAAGAAATAAAACCAGTTAGTCAGCATTTTGTTTGTTTGTTTGTGTTTTACGCCTCAGCAGCACCTTAGTGGGCTATATCGAGGCAGGCGATCGCCGTATGATGATGAGATGAGAAGACTGTGAGTCTGGTACATACCCTATTAATTCAGGGATGCCCAGGGTCTTTCAGTTGCCCAGCATAGAACACTGGATACAACCCTCCTCCATTTAATGTCCCATGGGCTCGGACTAAATTGAGTTCCGGGGTGGGATTCGAACCCACGCCCTCAGAGCCAGTGGTTGTGCAAACAAGCACACCAGTTAGTCAGCAAGTTAGCCAGTCAGTAAGTCAGTCAGTCAGTTAGTCTGTCAGTCAGTCATGATAAAGGGTGAATGATTTGGGCTGTATGTCCTACATTTATGCATTTGGTAGGTTTCCTAGGATGGGGAAGGGTACAGTAATGAGGCAAAGGATGATTGAAACTGATGCCCTACATAGGTCCAAGACTCCAGGTCACTCCGATCCAGCCAGAGCTATATTGGAACCCAAAACCAACATGATACAAGTTGGCAGCCCAGAAGGCTACCAGCTGCGCTAACTCTCCTTTACTTCCAGCTACTTCTTCTTCTTCTTAGTGATACTTGACAACATCAATGTTGATGGCTTCGTCAAGGGTGCAGGTGCACATGCGTGAGATAAAATCCAGTGATATTATGATTATGATATGTACAATGTCTTTGGTGATGAAGATAAAATCCTTGGCTTACTTCCTATCATCGTTAGTCAACCAGTCAGCCAGTCAACCAACCAATCAGTTTTGTTAATTAGGCAGATTATATGCACTCCTGAGGCATTCATTTCTGCCCAACCACGTGAACCAGTTAAATACATTGTACACCAGTATATTGCTAGTAGTTATTCAGAAATAGTTTTTTTACATTTATTGTTCTTCACAATTGCACAATATTTGTTTCCTTTGTAGTTTGCCTCCATCCCTAACAAATGTCATCTAGCCAGTAGCAACTCCTCTGAAATTGATAGTTCAATTTCTTAATCCCTTAGATGGTTTTTGTTTGGAGTGTGGTCAGTCAACTATGGCATTTTGAGGCGTCATCAGAGCCACTGGGTAAGCAAGCAGTTGAACTGACATGGCTCGGATAGGCGCATTATGCAATAAATATCAGAGTCCTTTTTGGGTCCTTGGAATTCATTCCAAGACCATTGTCGTCAGCTTCATTTCCTGTGAACAGGCAAAGTTGGTGTACTCACTAAAACATTTCACAGACAAAATCACAACCCCAACAGATGTGCCCTTGTGATCAAGATGGTGCTTATGCACCCCTGGCTACAATATTGTGTTTATCAGTGCTCAAATTTTCTTCTATTAAACATATTTCTTCTGAGCTGTCAGCACTTCACACAAAAACTGGTTTCTGTATACACACCAAAAGTTGGACTGTGCTGCCCTCTTGTGCATAGTCACAATATACTGCTTTCTTATACCTAACTTGATAGATTGTTGGTAGAATATTGAAGAGGCCCAACTTGTTGAAATAGACCAAGGACCCGATGCATGCATTGCATGCTATTTTTTTAATTTGTTGCACAGCATCCTACTCTTAAAAGTCTATCTCTGCAACTTTGCTGTCACCTCTACTCCTCCATCCCTACTCCAGCTACATCTTCCACATTTTGCATGACGATCCCTACTGACATTGCCTTTGAGTGTGGCTAATAAAATGCCTTGAAGCCCTCCCTTATTTGTTATTAATCATCTTTTTCTACAGCCCTTTCCACGAAATTCCTTCACGCACCTCTACGACGCCATTAAATGGGCACTCACTTCACTTGCACCAACTCCCCCTGCTCTTATAAGTGATGCAATGTATTTCGGAGGGAGGCACAGCCACAAAGGCAACAGCCTCACCTGTCCTGGCTATACTCCAAGCATTTTCGCGGCCTTTGCTCTACATAGGCTATACTTTATGCCAAGTCATTTACGGACCTACTATAAAGAATATAGGCCTAAGCCACAACAAATTACGCATAGATATATATATATAAAGTTACATCTGAATAAAACACAGAATAATGACACGAACATACACGCCTAGAAGCTCCTATAATACAACATAAAACCATCAATATAGCCTGCACACAGCACACACAGTAAATTGTACAGCATGCAGCATCGTACGCACAACATCCCAATTCAAGCTGTTCTTCAAACCAATATGCCATTATCTTAATGTGCATCAGAGGCGGATCCAGAACAGATATGGGGGGGGGGGCTACAAATGCAAATGTTCTAAAAATATCGCGCTTTTTCTTTTTTTACAATTACAATCTACAGCCTGAACCCCCTAAATCCCCCCCTCTGGACGCTACTGTGCATGTGTAGTTATATACAGCACTTCATTTGTAAACCCCACCCATTCCTCTTCAGTAGCCCTCACGTATAACAACACCACAATTGCATCCCAATACACACATTGTTCAAACACTCTGATCAGCCATGCAGCAGTTCAAAATTTTCTCACTGTCTATCCACATATCTATCCTTTGGTGTTTCACTGAAGCTACGAACATATTATCCATCATTGAGAGTTTATCAAATGATAGACACAGTGGCAATTGTGCGAGGATTTCATGGAAGAACATTATTTTGCCACTTACACCCAGACAGCTACCAGTCAGGAATGCATGTTACAACTGTCAATGAATGCAATTCAATACAAATCACAGGAAATCCATTTTCAAGCCACCTGTCTCTCCAACGGGTATTCTAGTAATATTAATGCATATAGTTCTTAACCACATATAATACATAATCACTATTAGGTATCCGTGGAAACATTTTAGTTAGAGAATGAGAAAGATGGAGTGGGAATTCAAGAAGTAAGGAAAGGCCATCATGCATATTGTATAGTATAATAGTGCTTTGTATAATACATTGATCATTTTGTAATGTGATAAATTATACAATTCAGCCATAATGCCTGACTTTTAAAAACGGATATTTTGAGAAACGTTTTCCAAAATAATGGTCATAATTGCTTGGAATTTCAAATTGCAATCATAGTGAACAATAAATGCCATTTCCATAACAAAATCTACAATTTAAAATCAATACATTATTTTAAACTACAACATACAGTCATACAGTGTTCAGAATTCAGGCTATCCCTGTGGCAGATTTAAGCCAATGTTGACAAGGTAATGTTATTGTCATGAGCTGGGACTGGAGACAGAATTTGTCCACAACATTTCAAACATTATCAGTTTTATCAGAGAAGCCTACTAGGAAATATGAGACAATCAGAATCATGGACATAGTTTCTTGAAAATGATTCATCATTTTCAAAACTGGTGTTTGTCAAGTCTTGTATTGTTTTTGCAGCTTAAGGGCTTCCATTTTGTCCTTAAGAGGCTTAACCAGGCTTATTAATGATGAATTGGATCTTAACAGCAGACTAGAATACAACTTGCTTTAGATAGATTGCTCCATTTAAAACCAGTTCAAAAAGTTAACCACAGAAACATGTCTGACTTGTAATATTTGCTAAATTCTTTGAAGCTTCTAAGGAAGAGAATTGTCCAACTAGGTCCTTACTACTGGGGACAAAAGAATTATGTTTCACTTGAAACACCATTATAGTTCAAGTTCTTTATTTGGAATATAACTTTGAAATACATAAATCATATGAAAAATTATTCACTTCATATTTTCCATAGTCAAGATAGAAAAAATGTTAGGACAAAAAAAAGTTATAAAAATTCAATGATGCAGAAATTACAGTTGCATGGATATTTTGAAATTAGTGGAGTATTACAGCCAAACACTTTGATATAGAATTAGAGTGGACTGTGTCACCATGAAAATGGCTCATGATATCCGATGAAGTGTCATCTTCTCTACTTTCAACATGGGCAACATAGAGGCTGTTTGATTGGTCATGATCAAGAGAAAGCCATTTGACTTCTCATAACGGATTTTAGAGTGAAAATCAGATGCATAATCCTTTCGTTTGGCTGTCACCAAAAAGTGGGATAAGTCTCCTTCAATCAAATTAACATTGAAAGTGTTGGGTTTGATCATGACAAATCATCAGCATGATGACACACGAAGTGCCATTTTCACAGTGCCACAGTCCACTCTAATTCTATATCAAAGTGTTTCACTGTAACAAAAAGGTATTGAAAATATGTAGGCTTCTTCGTCAAATGAATATCCGCATGCTGCAGGAAGTAAATGTCCATGAGCTGGTTACTTTATTTCATTGTCTATGATAACACAAAGAAGCACTTTGGCACATATGTTGATTATGGAAAGGCAATGAACCTGGCCAGGCCTGCAGCTTCTGCTTTTGGCCCTGTAGTTAACAGATTTTAAATTCATGCCAGAATCAACCATGTTCTTTTTAAAAAGACTGTATAATACACTTAATATAATGATATGGATAATAAGATGATTTGCAATACCATAAGGAGGTTGACATTAGTGTCATATATCTCATGTCAAGAAATTGGCTTGACATTCTGAAAGACAAAGTATACGTTACATTAGAAAGCAAAATCAGTTTTCTTTTCTGGTTTATCTTTCCCTTCCTTTTTATACTCTAATCTGCTCTACATAAGTTGATATCATTGAATGACGTCAGATGGTCATTGTCTTCTATTTATGGAGACCACCGGTCTCGGGCGCAAAAATAGTGGTAACAATTGTCTAGAAAAGGTTCTATTTTCAATTTTAACCCTTATTGTTTGCTAGGTAAGCTGAAGTTAAAGTTAAAAGTTAAGTTAATCTTTTTTTTATTTTGATAAAAATATCTGACAATATAAAAAAAAAACTTATTGCAAGTACCAGAACGAGGTTCATCTGTCTGAAAAAGAGGCACAAGTGAAGTTACATTTTCAGACAAGAACTTGGAAAATGTCTGTCTTGGTTTCACTATTTGGCTATCTTTTGTCTACTCAAGTCTTCTTCATGCAAAAATGTGTCTTTTTTGCAGCTTTTTTGACTACAATTAACAAACTTTATCAACTTAATGGACTTGTAATTAACTAACGCAATTATTAGCAAGTTATTAACTTTTACTCAATATGTTCATGAGAAAAATATTAGTAAGGCCTAATAGTTTCTCAATTTGTTAACTTCCTTATTAATGATTAACCAGTTATGTCACACCACTCGGTCCATGCAGTGTTGCGACAACTTCCTAAATTTATGAATATATACAGGTCTGTGGTCTCACTATGCTTTGGCATCATCATATTATATATATATATACACTACAAAAGGAGTTATGAGTTATTGGCAAAAATGTCTTTTTTTCAATTGGAACTTATTATTATGCTAAGATTATTCTAGACCCTACTTATCATCAGTGGCGTAACTGGGGGGTCTCGAGTGAGGCGGTGGCACCTGGGGGGGGTGCGATTCTCTGGGGGGCACCCACCATACTGATTGCATATTTTTGCTAGAGTTGGAAAGTTCATATGGGGGGCACCTGGGGGGCACAGGTCCAATATGGGGGGCAGGGGGCACGTGCCCCCCCCCGTACCCCCTTATAGGGACACCACTGCTTATCGTCAATAATAGTCTTATTAAAAAATCACTCCAAAAACAATGGTACCAATTGTCTAGAAAAGGTTCTATTTTCAAGTGTAACCCTTATAGTTGATTGTTGTAGTTACTGACAATGTGTAAACAATACAAAGGTGCATCACTGCATAAGTTGGCCCAACCTATTCAGATTTTGATATCTATGTGATATATATTAGGAGGTTTGATGTCCTGACTCCTGACATCTCCACCAAATTTTCAGCTTCTTCTTCCAATGCAAACAGCCACCTCGAGGGCATCACTCATTTTAATGATACATGTATTTCGAAATTTTTGATGAAGCTTAATTGTGATTTTCTTTCAACCAAATTGTCACAACTCCGTGACTGCAGGTCCAAGAGTTGAAATTGGCCTCAAAAGGTGTCAGAGCCAGGCTGCAGGCCTAAAGCGAAAAAAACTATTTGGGGTTGAATTAGAAGTTGGTTTGCACAAGATCATTATTAGGTCTTCGTAGATGTGTTAAAATGGCATAAAAGTTCATGGGTTTCTCTGAAAAATATGTACATGTTAAAGTATTTTTGAGATTCGTTTAGGATGTTTAGTGGCTTTTTACTAATCTTAACTGCAATTTCCCTTTTCTTACCATGATTCATTTTCGTCTAATTGGAATTTGTAGAAAAGTTTGACATTGATCCAATGACAAACCAACATACTGTTTCCAAACTTTTAAGTTTAAGCTAAAAAAAGAATACAACAAAACTGAACAGAAGAGAACCATAAATATTTGACATGCACTAGAAGGTAGTTACACATGTATGAAATACTTGTAAGTGCACGTATAAGCTATATAAGCAACTTGAAAAGAACATTAACTAAAAAGCATGTCTGTGCTGGCATATCAGACAATGCAATATCCACTGAATAACTTGCTCGAAGTTTTACGATCCAATGTTATGACCATTAAATATTCCAATTTTGCCTTGGAATACTTATTATCCATCCAATACAGTGTAACTACGTATCCTTTAAATTTTCTTCATTGACTCAGAGCATGATGTCATGCTGAGGTTGTTTGTGGATCATCCTTGTGTTTGGAATTTTAAAAGATAATCAAACACTGATGATAAATAACAATTATTCCAAGCTTGTATGAGTGCATGTGTTATCAATTAGCAATGTTTGGTTCAGTAATCTTTAACAGTGAATTGCCAAACACAAGGATGATCCACAACCAGTCTCAGCAGATTCAGACTCTGATTCGGTCAGGATGCACAGTTACTGGATGAATATTTATGAAAGTAAAGGGAAAAATACACACATTGTGCAATGGCAATGTTGTTACATACAGAAGTGTAGCTCATTTGCCAATTTGTTTTTGTCTGTCAGATACACATGTTATGCCTCAGGAAATCTACTTATATGTACGTACATATTATATGTTGTACGTAGAACATGTACATTGTACAAGACTACAGGCAAGTTATTAAAACAGTGACTTTAATGCTATTCCTGGCTGTTGTGTGCTAATGAGCTCCCAGTCATATGATTTGAGACCACGTTCTGCATCACTGAGTGAAGTTGTAAATAAAAACATGCCACCTAAACAAGTGCCAAAAGGTGAGGATGACTTGAAATCTTTGATAACATCCATGAAGGAAGACATGGAAAGAAACTTTAAAGATTTGAAATTGCAGAATAATGACATTAATGAGAAACTCAGGGATTATCTTCGATTACCCATGAATTAAAAGATGAAAACAAAAAGCTCAAGGAAGAGACAACCACTCTATCTAATTCACTGCTGAATTTGAAATCGGAGCTAAAAGAAAAATCTAAGAGAATTTGTGAACTTGAAATTTACACTAGAAAAGCGAACTTAATTTTCAGAGGTGTGAGACAAGACACTGAGGAAGATTATGAGCAGAAAGTTAAGCACACCATTAAAAATGTGATGAATGTTGAAACAGATGAAATGAGATTTGACAAGTGCTATCGTCTATCTGGCAAGCGTCCCCAGCCCATAATAGTTGGATTTAACTGGTACCAAGACCGTGTAAAAGTGTATAATGCTCGTTCAACCCTAAAGGGTAACTCCGTTTCGATTCATGAAGACTATCCACAAGAAGTAGTCAATAGAAGGAAGACCCTCCTCCCCATCATGAAAAGAGCCCGTGAAATGGACAAGTTTTCTGTACTACGAGGTGACAAATTGATCATTGATCAAACCACTTTTTCTATTGATGATTTGCATAAGTTGCCATCTGACTTGGACCCAGCAAACTGCGCTGTTGCCCCACATGGTGATACCCTTGCATTTTTTGGCGGCGCTTCACCCCTTTCGAATTTCTATACCTGCAGCATCTCAATTGATGATAAAGAATATAGTTCAGTTGAACAGTATTCTCAGAGAGAGAAATGTTTGTTTGCAACTGATGTCGATGCTGCCCAGAAGATAATGTTAGCAAGATCACCTGCTACATGTAAACAAATCGGAGATAAGGTCACAATTGATGAAGACCAGTGGCTGCCAACAGCTAAGGAGGTTATGCGTAATGGAATGAGAGCCAAGTTTAATCAGAATGAAAGGGCAAAAGCATTTCTTCTTCAAACGGGTGTTAAATTTCTGGCTTAAGCTTCATTTAACAGAATATGGGGTACAGGTCGAAGGCTGCAGGAGGAGAAACATGCTACCCGCAACTGGCAAGGACAAAATGTAGCAGGAGATATCCTAATGGCTGTTCGGCAAGAATTAAGAGACTAAGATATATAACCACTTACCATTTATTCAGAGTTTTGAAAATGTTAATTGCTTTTCGTAAAGCATGATGTTAACTGATACTGTGACATCCACTCATCGTTTTTTTTAAAATTTTTTATTGTTGTTATTCATTTTTCATAATGTATTTTGCCTTTCTCCAATATTCTCTGATGTTCACTTTTCTAAAATTGTTAATGTGTTATTCACATATTGAACTAATATTGATTATGAAGTTGAAGCACAGAGGTTGTAATTATACTTGGGGTGTAATCAAGTGCAAATACTTATTGCTATTATTGATATATTCATGGGCATTATCATTTAATTTGATTAAGTTATATTTATCTAACTTAATTTAAATGACAGTTTGTACTCAATGTAATAACAGAATTCTTTCGCACTCTAGATTTCTTAATTGTTGTATTTGTCAGTTATCATTCCATATAAATTGTTTGCCATTATTCTCTGTCAATGATTATAATAATATTGATGGTAATTATTGGATCTGTATTCTGTGTAACACGTCAATTTTTCCATGTAATCAAATTGATGACGATGATGAATTTCTGTCTGCTATATCAGATATTAGCGGCGATATGAGACCTGGCACTTGTATTAATCTAGAACAACTACAGCAATATGTGTTCAATCCTTTCGAGTTAAACAGTGACAATGATGAGCTATTCAATGAAGAATTCGACCCTGATCATAATTTCTTTAACAATTTCCAAGTTACTAATAATATACAAAGTTGTAATTATATGTCCGTTACATCCTTTAATACTAAATGTTCTGAATTGCCTTTGTCTTCTAGTTCCTTGTCAATATGTTGCTTGAACATTCGCAGTGCTAAAAAAAATCTAGACAATTTTGAAGAGTTCTTAGATTTAAGTTCTGTAAACTTTACATTCTTAGGTCTCACTGAGACCTGGTATTCGTCAGATAATGTTGATTTATACGGTATTGAAAATTATCGATCAGAAAATATTTATCGCTCTGGTAGTAAGGGAGGTGGAGTTTCTCTCCTCATAAAGACTGGAGTGTCTTACAAGCTACGTTCAGATCTCTGCATTATGTCTGATCACATAGAATTACTTTTTATTGAAGCTGAAAAAACATCTTTCAATTTGGACAAAAACATTATGATTGGAATAGTCTATAGGCCACCGAATACCCCCTTGATATTATTTAATAATTCTATCAATGACATACTAACTAATGTGACTAAAGAGAATAAGTATGTATACCTTATAGGTGATTACAATATTAACTTACTTAACCATGATAGCCATGCTCAAACGTCTGAATTTTTGGAAATAATGTATTCTTTCTTTATGTTTCCTTTGATCTCGAAACCCACCAGGGTTACATCTACAACTGCAACTATTATTGACAATATATTCACTAATAATATTCAAGATAATCCACATTTTAATGGAATTTTTACTGTGGATATTAGTGATCATTTTCCTGTATTCTGCATACTTCAATCCAGTAGCTGCTATGAGCTGGCTGATTATTACTATACTAGGGAACTTACAAGCAGAAATACTGAAAAATTCTGTGCCAAATTAAACAAAATTAATTGGAGTCATATTATGCAATGTGCTGAAGCTCAACAAGCCTTCACTAATTATTATCAAATCTATTGCAAATTATATAACCAGTGTTTTCCAATCAAGAAAAAGAAAAGGGGTTATAAAAGTAAACTTTCATGGCTAACAGAAGGTCTTCGTAAATCTATCCATGTAAAAAGTAAGTTATATATCACAACTAAAAAGTATCCTACAACAGCTAACCTAATATGTTATAAGAAGTATAAACAAAATTTAACACGCTTATTGCGAGTATCTCGGAGAAACTATTATGATTCAACTATTCAAAGTAATAAGAACAACCTGAAAAAGTCTTGGAATGTAATTAAAAGTGTACTTAACAGAAAGAAGATGCTCAAAGCACTCCTAATATTAAATTAGATGATCAAGAAGTAACTGACAAAACAATTATTGCAGAGAAATTCAATAATTATTTTATTAATGTTGGTTCTACTTTGTCTAATAATATTCCATACACTGAGTCTGATCCTACGTCACTTATAACTAGTCATAATCCCTCTTCAGTGTTTCTAAATCCTGTTGATGAGGTTGAATTCAAAATATATACAATGTATAGTGATGTTATTTAAAAATTCCAGTCCAGGTTATGATGCTATACATGCTAAAATTTTAAAAACATCATATTACGTACACTCAGATGTATTGATGCATATTATTAATTTATCCCTGAGTCAGGGCATTTTCCCATCTGAGCTTAAATTAGCCAGGGTGACACCTATATTTAAATCTGGAGATACTTCTCAGATAAGTAATTATCGACCTGTCTCTGTCTTGTCGATTTACTCAAAAATTTTAGAACGTGTTGTGTATAATAGGTTAATTGAATTTATTAACAAACATAACATACTGTATAAACTTCAATTTGGTTTTAGGAAAAAATTTGATACTTCTTTGGCTCTTATTTACTTAGTTGATAAAATTGTTACTGCTATGAATGAAGGGGAAATTGTGTTGGGAGTGTTTATTGATCTGAAAAAAGCTTGATACTGTTAATCATGTAATTTTAATGAATAAACTTTATAAATATGGTATTAGAGGGACTGCATATAATTGGATCTCTGACTATTCACAAATAGAAAGCAGTATGTTATGTTTGCTAATCACCAATCTCAACATGGTTCAATTAATTGTGGAGTGCACCAGGGCTCCGTCCTAGGGCCTCTACTTTTTATTCTTTATATTAATTAATTAGCTAATGTATCTCAATTAATATTCCCTATAATGTTTGCAGATGATACCAGTTTCTTTGCATCAGATAAAAATGAAACTAATCTTATTACAACAATGAATAATGAAATGAAAAAAGTTGTTAAATGGATGCAAATAAACAAACTATCCCTTAATATATCTCAAACCAACTTTATGATATTTACTCCTCCCAGATACAAAGTAAGAATGTCTTATAATGTAATAATTAATGATCTACCTGTGTTAGAAGTCAAAAAGATTAAATTTCTAGGAGTAGTTCTTGATAATAAACTGTCGTGGGCTGATCATATCTACCATATTAAATCAAAAATTTCCAAGGCAACTGGTATCATCTGCAAGGCTAAGAAATATTTTCATTTAGCTACTTTAAGAAAATTGTATTTTGCATTTGTGAATCCATATTTACTGTATTGTATAGAAATTTGGGAAATACCTATGATTATCTTATTGAGACCATTTTCCGTATTCAAAAAAAGATTGTGAGAATTTTGAAATCTGCAGCATTTAGGAGTCACTCCGAACCCTTGTTTCAGGAGCTGAAAATATTGAACTGTAGACAAATGTATAAAGTTAGCATAATTATGTTTTATTATAAATATAGTAAAAATCTGTTGCCAGAGGCTTTTCATAACATGTTCTCATATAGAGGTAATATACATTCATATACAACTCGTAATACATTGGATATAGATCTTCCTAATTATTTAGCAGATTACTTACAACGGACATTAAGATATAATGGTGCAAAAATTTGGAATGCTTACCGAAATGTAGTTAGTACAAAGTACACCATATTTAGTTACCGTAAGAGAATAGTTAATCATTTGTTAAATAACAGTTAAATGTATTTACTAACCATGTATAAATTGTACCCCTTGTACCTTTACCTCTGTGTTTTATTTTTTTATTTTTTTACTTACACTTTAGTTTGTAAAATAATGCGCTGCTGTTTTACTTATTATAGTTGATAAGCATTTGTTTGTACAGGGCATATATACATCTCTGTATCAGCCCTGTTGTTTATAATTTATGTTACTGTATTATTTTCTCAATAAAAAATCTTGAATCTTGAATCTTGAATATTAGGAACAACATACAAAGAGTTCCACAACAAGACAGTACTCTTGCATCAGAAATAAGACTGGCTAATTGGTAAAATCTAACAATCATGATATACAACATGTCTTTCTCAATTCGAAGTTTCAAACTTATGGACAGGTAGTAGTTTTACACCTGGGTAGTTTTTTTTAAATCTCCTCAACATGCATATTTTAAAACTTGATGTTGGAGACAGTAGGTTTGAATAGTGTTTGCTGCTTGTCACGCACAAATTTGCGACTTAAAAGACAACTGCAAATTTAGCCCTGAACTCAACGGGATCATGAATCGCTGATTTGCTATGTTGTAAAACATTGGGATTTCATAGTTATTGGATTAATAATAATTAAAGACAATAGATAGATAGATAGATAGATAGAATTCTGGGCGCTCACAAGGGTTGATTGATGAGATGGGAGAGAGAGCGGGAGTCCTCAACATGTTACGCATTTACCCCATGCGAGGGATCTTTTACTTGCCCAGCATAGACACTGATACAAGGGGCCGCCAATTTAACATCTCATATGAATGACATCTAGCTGGGATTATCCTCATGAAGGTACTGAAAATTTTGGGTTCCCCGCCTGGGGTTCAATTGTTCAAACCCATGCAAGCAAAGACTGTCAGCAGAGCAGGCGGGCACCTAAGCCACTTGGCCTCCCAGTTTTTGCAAGTGTTTACAAGATGTTAACTCGCCTTAAAGGTTGGCAGGGAAACTATATTGTATAGTTTAAAAGTGTCTTGTTGTTTACGTAGAAAGCTGATGGTTTCATTCTTCAAGACAACTAATTAATTATTTTTGCCCAAGATATCAATATTTTCAATTTCAGCTTCTTGCTGCTTGCTGACTTTTGTGAGCAAAGTAATCAAGTCAAAACCTGGAAGTTTAATCCTTGTCTTCATACCAATGTGCCTTCACACCACTTAAGATCATAAAAACTTATTTCTCTAAACCTAAATACTGTAAAACTGTATTGCGTAGGTGGTGACAATGATAATCCTTATATGACAGATGTCAAACAATGAAGCCTATTTATGAAGTTTTAAGAATTGAACAAATATTTATGAAAGATGGCATCACAAATCAGGAAAATTACAATTTTATCATCCCCACTCATCTCTAATTGCTGCTAAACCACATGTTGTTGCATGTAAGGGAAAAAAGTCACAGACTTAAAATTGTTCAGCATTATATCAGCATTCATATTAGAGAGAGCCTTGATATCCATTCAGCATCTATCTTCAGATATAATTAGTAATCACATATCATAACAGACCTATCACGAGAATAGCAAATCTCTTATCATCTCAACTTGAAGTAGAAGGACATCCAGCTTCAAATGATTGCCAGATATTAAAGATACAATTTGTCATAGTGCCCCAACTGAGCTACTTATTGTTTTCAAAATCCATTTTGCATGTAATTCAAATTGATTTTATGAGTAAAGTTTCACCTTTTTTTTTTTTTTAAGTCTATATTTAGTGCCACATTACTGTGCAGTTTTAAGGCTTAGGAACTACATTATACAACATACATGTACCATATATGATACTTATAATGCTTCATAATCAACCATTCACCGTTAAAGTTAGGAATCTGCCTTCGTGGTTACTTGGGTAGAAAGAACACTTACCTCCTCCGGAAGTCATGGCCGATGTTGTTGTAAAAAAAAATAATAATTGAAATTTGTTTGTTTGTTGAAACAATCTGACACATTGACCCTGATTATTTCTTTGTTTGCTTTCTTTTAATTTTAATATCAGTGCTAAATTCTTCCTCTACAAGTTTTACAGGGCTCAAGGAGGAAGAGGAAGGGAGCCCCTTCTTATTTTTCTGCTGAAACATAATACACTCAGACACTCTCTACACCCTGATGGTCTTAATGCTTTTAGTTATAAAACTGCTCCAAAGACAGATTATTGGCTTTCTTTAGATAAACACCATTGCTGGGAGGCTCTACATAAACTTAACCAAATTTAAAATTATATTTAAACCTCAACTAACTAAATTTAGAACTGTCCTCAAATGGAGTCAAAATTCTATCAATAGCTGCAAGCATCAAGTTACTCTTTGTGTTGTTTTCCAAACTGTTGTTCCAGCTCTTATTTGTCTTGATGTGGCATCTTAATGTAAAGAAATGCTGAATGGCTGTTATTAGGTTATGTTGACAGAAATTTAAATATAGTGTCCCTGTTATTAGGTTACGTTGTTTGAAATTTCAATGTTATTTGCAGAAATTAGATCTTTTATAGTGGAATATTATTGTTCATAATATGTGCAAATTAAATGCCATCATAACAATGTATAGATTCACCAAAGATGTAGCAGTGTTAAATCAACAATATCGAGCAAGTGCAAAATCACATGTGATGATAATTTGTCTATGTCAAAAGAGAAACGAGTAATAATGGGCTGTCAAAACAAGTTTGGTATATATTGTTGGGTCAAATTTTTAAAATAATGACTTTTTTTATACTCACTTCCAATTTTGGTTCATAGAAGGGCAGTATTTTTCTTTTCCTAGCTACATATGGATGGCCCCTCCTTCGAATGCCAGTAGAGAGGTAGAGATATACTCTGGAATTCAAGACCAATTCAGACCATTGGAATGACCCCTGTCCCCCCAGTTTCACTATATAACCTATTCTTTCGCATTTTGTTTAAGATCCTCAAGCCCTACCAGCTCCTGCATCTGTATCAGTGCAACATCAGGCCTGCATCTCACATTTCACACCTTCTTCTTTTATTTCCTGTAAACTATGTCTTGCTAGAATTGTTAACATATGGTGTCTTTTAGCTATGATGCCCCATATGCCCTGACATGATCTTTCAAGATCCACTGGGGCTCTGTGACTCAAGTTGATGCATCTTCGGCCGGAAAGGTGACCTGCCAGAATTAATGGCAAGGAAGGAAGTAACAACATGCTCTTAAAAACAGAACCAAAGAATAGAGCCATGAAGAAGCTGTATGCAAATTACAGTCACAGCAAACAAAGTGATTACTCTCAGCTTCTTTTCAGGAATCAACTACATTGCTCACAAAATTTAAGGGAGAAAGGTGGTATCTTATTGTACTGAGGTTTCACAGGTCATTGCAGTTTCAGGGAGATATACATATGCATCAAATGTCAAAGAAATTAATATGTAAGGAAATACGTTGGAGGAATTTAATGACAAAACATAGGATCAACACATTATATACATCACATTAGATATTAATCTGAAACAAGCCCAGGGTTAGGGTAAGGGTTATAGTTAGGATTAAGGTTGACCCTTTTAGATGCGTGTGAAATAATGGTAGCTGTGAAGATATGATACGTTACTCACAAGCAACAAGGTCAACACATTTAAAAAGCAAAACAAAATACTATTTATTATCTGGAAAATGTACGACAGCAATACAATGTATATCCTGTTAAGCTTTAAGGGTACGATAACAAAGACCCTATTGTACCATCAGATATAAATTCCCACATAGGCCTACAAATTCCCTACATAGGTCCTGCTTTATATGTTTCCCAATTTCCGGGCAAATCCTATTTGAGGCAATTAGTAATATATTGGACCAAGTTTCCTGTGTGGATAAGTAATGTCTTTCTTTCTATTTTCAGCATCTTGTGTGACAATATTGTGTCCTGTTACATAATGCAGTTGCAATTCTGTACGATTAATGTTTCTTGAGATATATGATTTAACATGTGCGTTATTACTGATACCATTTTAACTGATGGATATTTTTCCACGTCTGGGGAAGTTTCAGCAAAATTATATTCAAGGCTTATCTTCATTGTTAGGCTGGACACGGAATAAATAATTATGTTTGACATGAAACAGTAAGCATAGTTAGAGCATGTATACAGTGGTCTTACTGTAACATTTGGTTTGGCAACAATTTCTGAAAATATGTTTTAATAGGTTTTATTCCATTTGCTAACTATGTACATGATGGTTGTGAGATTGTTGTCAGAATTATTTATCAACATAACACAACAACATAACTCAAGAAAATGGACTTAATGGGGAAAGTCATTGTCAATTTATATTCTTTCTTTAATAAAATGATGTTGTTGTTTTTTTGGGATGGAATGGCATCAATACCATACAATTTTGAGGTTAATTTCTAAGATTGCTTTCAGGATACGGCTAACTTGAGTAATATGCGACTAAAGTTTGTCATCAATTTTTGTCCTTCGGGTGTTCATTAACCTGCGTGTACAATGTCATCCATACATCGTAAGCCTCAACGTAACAGACAGGTTGTCCGACACATTAAGCATTAAGCTTTGAAAATCCTTCACAAAGCCAAAAAATCTCGACATAAGCTGGTTTGATACCTAGGTTTCTTGCTGATATCCCAACATTTCCTTTAATCCAAGGTCAGGAAACTCAGGCAACCCAGATGCCCTCTCAAGATTTAAGATGAAGTGAGTGCCAAAACCACACATTATACCATTACCATATCAATCCTTTAAACACTGCATGATGTATATATATGTTAACTAAAATAATATAATACTTTATTAAACATCAGTGCAATCTGGTGAGATGGATTTTACATGAACTCGATGTTTTATTGTTTTTCAAATATGTTTCACTGAAATTGTTTGTGAGTTCATGACTCAAAACAAATCCAGGTCCAAATCAAGAAAATTTAACATTGAATTTTCACCAAGAGTCATTGCGGTGCAGTCCCATGACCAATTGACCTGATCCATTCCATCCTTCACTTGGTGAACAACTGAACATGTGAAAAAAAAACTGACTTCGAAAAGAAAAGAACTTGTGAGTCTTGGCAGGATTCTTTTAGACTGCTACAACCTACTTGTTCCAATACAGGAAGCCTTATTATACAGGAAGTGTGCATATCCACAGAACAGCAAATCTTTCCAATTCAGGCCAAACTGACGACTGAACTTCTTCGTTGTCTTGAACATGACAAAGAGTGCTTGAAAAGCAAGTGGGTGGTTTGATGGATTGCTGTTCCGAAAAAACAATGTCACACTAAAACTACTGCATCTATGATACTTATATATAGAAACAACAGACAATTCAACAGGTAAACATAATGTCTTGATGCATATCAGAAACCCACACATACAACACAATGAATTATTGTGGTTGATAATAATCTTTTTTAATGCATAGGACAAATATTATTATATCATAAGAACATCAAAGGTTAAATTTACAAACACAGTGGCATCGCATTTGACCATTTGGCAAACCAGTCAAGTGCCCCTTGCTTTTCATTTTGTCTTTTTAATTTTTACCTTGCACCAGAGTATTGGACATAGTGATATGACTAACAGTGATTTAAATAAATCAGTCCAAAGAAAGTAAAAAAAGAGTTAAAGAACTATGAATCACTGAACAGTATACATGAGCAGACATCATAGGGATCAGGGGCATGCCCAGAAAATGCTACTTTTTGACAGATAAGTGTACCATGATCATCCCATGTCTCATATCAATGACGTATGCAATATCAGTGATATTATTTTGCAGTGGGACACTTTTAACCTGGACATCACTATTTAATGCAGACAAATTTGTGTTCAAATGTCCTGATGAAGAAATCCAGAATACAGTTGAATCGCATTTTGAACCATTTGGAAAACAGGTCAATTATCTTATAATTATTGATTGTAGGCAAATCACATTGGGGAAAAAATACATACTACTAAAAATTGTGAAAAAGTGTGAGTTCGGCCATTTCAGACCATCAATGCCTGAACATGCTAGAAAATACCGATCTCAAAAATAATCTCAAGGCAATCTTAAAACAAAATCAATATTACTGTACAATCATGACCTAATATACCAATGTGATATAGTAATTTTGATTTATTCAAATCGCTAGAAACTGAGAAAGATCAAGTCTCATTTCCTTCACTGACAATAAACCAATTAGTTTCCAGCAAGGACAAAAATTTCACTATCTGATCAAGAACATTGAAAATGGCACTTATGTCACAATAATTTCTTTGTGTACGAAGGAAAGCCAATAAAACACCACCACAACTGCAACAGTTAAATGTTCCGCTGTAGAACAAGAGTACTCATTTTTATGTTCAGACTATTGTTTCACCGGTCCGATACATAAATCAGACCTGGGCATTGAGAACTCACCCACAGCGATTGAAATAAATCACTTCAAAGAGAGTAAATGCAACTTCTATGTTTCCGATAGACAGAAAAGTTGGTTAAAGAATAAGCTGCAGCCTGACAGTGTGGGTGCCAGACGGTTCTCACAGATTAAGAGCCTGGGTGTCCCATTGGAGTAAAAAATGAAAAACAGCATGCATTTTACCATTTTACGCTGTGGTCAATTGCAAATCTACTGTTTTAAATGCTAAATTTAGTACCTGTCATGCAAAGCTCCTATCATATGCACATTCATACATTTTATACAGTCTGTTATTCAAAGTTTGATTAAAAACCGAAACTTACACATCAAAAAAAATATTAGAAGTGAGTGATGACTGGACTTTCAATTTTGTGAGGTCATCCCAAATGAAGCCCCCCAACCATTACCAAATGCTTCTGTTATTTGTCATACATAAGAAAACATAATTCTAAAAATCATAACAGCACAATACAATTATCATACTATCATCCTGTCCTATTTGTCTACAGAGTATAAAAAAAACAATGCAGGACATAAATCATGTAGCATCCCCCAAAATTGCCAAATGCTTCCGTTATCTGTCATATGGTTGAACTGAATAGGATACTGTGCATTAAAATATATATATGACTCATGGTGATATTGCAGGTTAATCAGCATTTGTTGATAATTTTGGTTTTGCTAGTTTTTTTCCTCTAACTATTTTCATATCATATAAATTACCAAATTGATTTGAATTTCACTGAGACAATATTAAGTATGTTATATGAATTATAATATTACATACCTTATAATGAATGAAAATTCCACTGAGACAGCCCTTGGTATCATTTCCACTATAATTTGTGTACTCAAAAGAGCATTACTAGAATATTATGTTTGCTTATTATACAGAAAAACAGCTAGCAACAAGCTGTTGATATGAGTGTAAGTTAGACAATACCTATGTTTTTGACAATATGCAGTCTAATCCTTTATTGGCAAGTTTTGAATAAGCATTATATCATACTTGTGACCAACAAAAGAAAACTGAGAAAACATAATGCAATCCAGTAAAATCTCATTTGGACTAGGAAAGTAAGGTCCCATTATTGCATCTTCAGCGAATGGGTAAAAAATAATCATGATGGAACTAACTCAGCTGTAAAACCTTATTGATAACATTGAAATACCAGGTAAGAATTTCTCATTCTAAACCGTGTGAAAAAAAAAACAGTTATGACAATCCAATAAAATATCAAACCATATTTAGCTCTAATTTGCATGGCAGTGGTCAACCATGATTAATAAGACAATGTTGGGGAAGAAATAATGCAACATCACAATTAAAATGTATGTGCTCAGCTGCTACTAGGGATGTACATGATTTAAGTCCTGCATTGTTTGTTTTTTACACTCTTTAGAAAAATAGGACAGGATGATAGTATGATAATTGCATTGTGCTGTTATGACTTAAAGAATTATGTTTTCTTATGTAGGCCTAGGGTAACGTGCGGTAATTCAGGCCCCGGGGCAAATCCAGCCCCTTGAGAATAAAATGTTTTCTCATGCCCCTAGTAACAGAGATTATGCTGCAAAATAATTATGATTCGACTTACATGAGAATCATATTATTTTCTCTCATTTTATTATTATTATACTTCACCTATTACATAGGTGAAGTTTCTTGTTTTCGTAAATATTTTTATTAAACTTCACCTACACATAGGTGAAGTTTCTTGTTTTCGGTATTATTATGTTCTTCGATCAGGTTCATTTTGTATTTAGTCTGATGATGATGATTAAGACTGAGACTTGAGACTGAGACTGTGATAGTAAATTTCCAAGTACTCTCACGCATTTGGATTTTGCTGTATATAAGCCAAATTTAACATGTGCATTTTATAGACCAACATACATAAAGTAACAGACTCGTTTTTATTTATTGTCGTTGAGGCCCGAGGGGGGGTAGTCGCAAAAAAAATTTCACTTGCTCTAACGCAGTCGGCTGTTGATGTATAAAAGGCAAAATTGACATTTTGTATTTTATAGACCAACCTGCATCATGTAACGGGCTCCTTTTCTCTTTAATGTCGTAAAGACCTGAGGGGGGGTCTCGTAAAAAAATTAATTTTTTTTTTGCTAATTATATTGCTAGGCTGGGGGTCACCTCAGGGAAAGGTACATTGAAAATTCTATATTTTACAAGGGGGTAACCTTTGGGAGGGGTACTTGTTATTATATTGCTGGCTTTGGACCACCTCGGAGGGAGGTACATTCAAGATTCTATATTTTACAAGGCCGGAGAGGGTCACCTTGGGGGTACTCGAAAAATTTTTTTTTGCTAGTTGTATTACTAGGCTGGGGTCAACTCGGGGAGTACTTATCAAAATATATATTTTAAAAGGCCAGAGGGGGTCACCTCGGGAGGGGGGTGCTCGCAAAAAATATTTTTTTGCTAGTGATATTACTCAAGTACAGAAAATAAAGTTCATTTTACTGCACATGTCCTTTCTCAACATCTGTAACCAGTAAATTCTACTAATACTCTTAATATTTACCTACATCTTGACTTCCTGTCACTGCCAAAATACTTCATATGTTCCATGTAACACAGTGGCCAAATGGCAAAGGTTCTCTCATAACATAAATTCATTTCTCACTTCTTCTTCGTAAAACCTTACCATTTAAATTACCCCGCCAAGATAATTTTCAAAATATTATCTCAGCTCCGATCGAAGATCATTTTAGCACCGCGCCGGTTCTAGTTATTTACTTATTATTATCCTTTCCGAAAATTGTCTCCGGAAAATTCTACAATGACCTTATTACAAATTCTGAATATTTGTTATATTCTGCACCAAATATTTCAGACCTTTACATGTTAGTAATAACTCTCGATAAATAACTGTTTCATATGTAATCTACTTAATTATCCCCCATTATGTAAAATCAGGATATTCATAAAATGATAGACATTTTGTCCTACCGCAAGAGGTATATATTTTTCAATATTTTGCATGTGGACGAAATTTATAAACCTGCAAAAACGAACATGCACACGAATTTGTCATTCGTATAAGTGTCAAATATTGTCATTCACGAATTTGTATAGGTGTAATAACGAACATATTAACCTCAAACCTGCTCTAAACATAATTTTAACACTAAACCCTAATGATATAGCACTTCCACAAATGTTAGTTTTAGCAGATACACGAATGAAAAATAAAGCACATTCACGAGTGTTAGTTATTACATATACACGAGCACTTTTGCTCGTTTTTACACATCCACAAATTCGTACATGCTCGTTTTTACACCTCTGCGAATTCGTGAACATGCCAAATAATGAAAAATATATACATGACCCCAAGCTTATCTCTTCCATTGACAATTAAGTACATGGACATACTGGAGACAGCCATGCTAAAAACAAGCCAATAACACACTCTACACACCAATATCGTTATGATTGATTTCATGGCATTTGATTGGCTCAGCAATTTTGATTCAGAATATATTTAAACATAGGTAGTCTCATATTGCCAACTTGCCTTGGAGATGTGTGTGATTCTTGATGTACTTTCTTTAATTTCTTTGGATTGTCATTGTCATTTGGTGCTGGCAGAGAATGTGTAACAACAAATGCAATTTACGTCAAATAAAATAAATGGTTGAAAGCCCATAGGTTGGATAGTGATTTATTTCAATCAAATTGACCATGTCACCTTAGTATACATGTAGCTCCAAATGATACAGGGAAGTGGGAAGTGACTGTAGTTCTGATAAGTTATAAGTTATTAGAATGTTAACTTTACTTTATGGTGCATCCTGAGATGATTTGAAGAATCATATTCCCATCTCGATCTGTGTTTAAATGTAGGTAGACTGATATTACCATGCTTTTCAAAATTCTTAAAAGCATGTTATGTTTCCTGCCTAGGAGTTATATGCTTCAAATCCTTAGTCTTATGACACACGGTAAGTTTTCAAATCTGTTGCCTTCAAATCCAATGTTTTGAGAGAGAAACTTCATTGTGTATTTTGCATGAAAAGGAGTGATTTAAATAAATCAAAATTATCAAGTGACATGAGATAATGGCATATCCAGTAGCAATGCGAAATAATTGATGACTGACTTGCTGAAGTTCTTCACCATACAGCAGCATTGTTTGTAAAATTGTAAATAGACTTAGCAAAATGTAAAAAACAAAGAAAAATGAAAAACAAGGAGCAACTGACCTTTTGCCGTTATGGTCAAATGCGATGCCACTGTGTTTAGTAACAATGCACAGTAATGCAAAGTAATTATGAACTTTCATGATATTAAAATGAAGGCATAATTTAAAAAAATTATGAAGTTATTTTTAAAAAGCAAATTACAATTATGAGGAATTATTTTTTAAGATTTAAGAATAAAGTTAAAATATTATCGGCTAGAATTCAACACCAATTTTGGATCCTTGATCTGCCAAACTGTCAAGTTTGCATGTATCTATGGAAATAGGATTGATGGAACTCGATATGAAGCATATCACTTACAGAAACCTGTCAAGTCAGCCAGATTTAAGCAGGTCTGCAAATGTAATTCAATTCACAGTAATTTTATTTATAACCCATATCTGATGGCAGATGCCGTATGCTCGCTGTGTACATGGAGTGGTATTGTAAACTGTATGTGCATGATTTTTCAAAGGCCTTTTTCAGTGGAAGATACCATATGCTCATGGTTAATCAACTGATTAACTCTGTCTGAGATTCCAAGATCATATTGCAACAATGTGGCAGCACTGAACATGTTGTAAATGACTTCCTGTTGATCAAAATATTGGCTTGGAGAAAGCACATGTTTCAGAAAAAGTTAATTCAAAATCAAATAGCTGTCAGCTATAGAAAACCACTTAACTGTGTATGTAGTCACTATGGACAAGACCTGTGCAAAGTGTAAGCTTGAAACATCCGTGATATTTGATTAACAGCCTTCATAGTTTCCATGTGAGTTGGCAAAAAATTCTGTGTTGACATGGGCATAAGAGAATTTTTATCTTATCTTTTCTTATGAATCTGCATCCTACGATTTGTCCTGTTAGCAATTAAAATAATAGATATCCCATGCAATATAAATATAGTCCATGAACAATTCCATGCGGATAAATGGATGCACAAATGCTCAAATTAGAAGTTCTTTGATAAAAATTCCCTGGCTCTGTGAGCCTCTATCACATTTCCTTATACTCTGGAAATGTTCAAAGGGGCCCTGTTACAAAATAGCATGCTGGATTACCTTGTTTAGCATAGTTTGGCATTGACTGTTTGTTGTAATCACCCGCGGGGCACATTGGGACATCAGCCGGGGCACATTGGGACATCAATTGAAAAATCATTTTAACACTCCATGTGCAATAGATATCACATATAAGTAGTGCGTAAGACAATATACAGTGCATTAACACCTTGTAGTGCCAATAGTTCATAACTTTAAACAGTTTTAAACATTTAACATAAAATTTCCTGGGTGCGGACATCTATGTAAGTAACACACAGTGCTTTGCGACAAATTTGTTCACAGAGCATGGTAATCCACTATACCTCTATTCACTGTGGCCTGAACACCTGTTGTGTGCTGTCCCAGGTCATTCAGTTGCCTTGGACACTTAAATTCTGCCATATTAAGTGCCTCCCAATGTGCCCCAAATTCAGTGTCCCAATGAGCCCCGATATGACTTTTACACCAAAATGCTAATTTCTCGGACACCAGTGAGTGTGTTTATACGGATAGCAATTCATAACTGTTCGTTAGGATATATAAAATTCATACAAGCACTGAGAAAGCTTCATGTTCATGGTTTGTCCACAGAATGGTTTGAATTGAACCTGTCCATATTTACTTCAGTAGTAGCAAAAACAAACTTTTGCTCGCCATACTTCTGCATGTGGCTGTAATTTGTCTATAAAACCATGGAAACATCAGGATGTGAAATTACAAGATATGATGGCACTACCATATCATATACCTTGCCAGGATCCAAGAAAACCCCACTGTCCCACAGTGCCCCGCGTCCCAATGTGCCCCCGTTCCCCCTACATATGTGTCCAATGTCAAAGAAATTAATATGTAATGAGACCGCTAATGAAATAATGGTAGCTGTGAAGATATTATATATCACTCACAAGCAACAAGGTCAACATGTTTAAAAAGCAAAACAAAATAATATTTATTATCTGGAAAATGTACGACAGTACGACATATCCTTTAGGCTTTAAGGGTACGATGACAAAGACCCTGTTGTACCATCAGATATAAATTCCCACATAGGCCTACAAATGCCCTACATAGGTCCTGCTTTATATGTTTCCCAATTTCCGGGCAAATCCTATTTGAGGCAATTGGTAATATATTGGACCAAGTTTCCTGTGTGGATAAGTAATGTCTTTCTTTCTATTTTCAGCATCTTGTGTGACAATATTGTGTCCTGTTACGTAATGCAGTTGCAATTCTGTACGATTAATGTTTCGTGAGATATATGATATAACACATGTGTTATTGCTGATACCGTTTTAACTGATTGATATTTTGCAATGTCTAGAGATGATCAAGTTTCAGTTAAATCATATTCAAGGCTTATTTTCATTGTTAATCTAGAAATGGAATAAATATGTTTGACATGAAACAGTAGGCAAAGTTAGGGCATACAGTTTTTTTACAGTAACATTTGGTTTGGCAACAATTTTGATAATTTGTTTTATTAAGTCTTTCTCCACTAACTATTGTACATGATGGTTGTGAGGTTTGTCATCTGTCAGCATTACTTATCAACATAACACAAAAACATAACACAAAAAAATGGACTGAATGGGGAAAGTCATTTTCAATTTATTTTCTTTCTTTAATAAAACGTTATTTTTTTCCTGGATGGAATGGCATCAATACCACACAATTTTGAGGTTAATTTCTAAGATTGCTTTCAGGATAAGGCTTAATTATGAAGGTCAAGAACCTTCAATAAAACATTGTCATCAATGTTTGGCCTTGACTTGTTCATTCATCTGCCTGTAAAATGTCAGCCCAACATTGTAAGCCTTAACGCAACAGACAGGCTGTCTGACAGAAGTAGTATTAAGCATAAAAAATCTTTACAAAGGCAAAAGAAACTTGGTGCAAGCTGGTTTGATACCTGGGTTTCTTGTTTTAATTGAAGGTCAAGGAAATGTGGCAACCCTGTTGTTAGGGTGGGCTGAAAAAAACTTTTTTTTGAATTTCAATATGCCAGTGGTATAGAAAGTTGGCTATGGCCAAAAAATTAAAATTGGTGCAAAAAAAATTTTGTGGCATGCGATTTGTGCCGGGCCACTCCGGCTTTTATGAAAATGCATATTTTCAGCCATTTCGCATGCTTTTTTAAGACTTTTTTTTGGCCTGGATCAGCTTGATTGGTTTCAGAAGGCTCAATGGAGTACTTAAATCTTCTTTGAAGGCCATTTTGGATATGAAACACCATAAACAGGTTGCTTATATTTAAGATATAGCCATTTTTGGGTAAAAGTTGGGAATAAGAATTTGGCTTTTTTCTTTGCTAAAAAATGCCCAACAAAATTTGAAAATATCGGAATTGACCCAACAAAAAATGATTCAAAGTGAATTGTGATTACCCAAGTCCTCCCCAATGACCTAAAAACATTTCCAGCGTATTTTCTGCATCAATTTGTGGTTTTAGTTTCCAGAATAGGGGCCATTCCGTAAAGACAGATTTACAGATTTGACACTTTAGCAGCTTGTGTAGCCCTACCATTACACCTCAGTCATTTCATTGTTAAATAGGGATGAGGCCAGGTAATAGGGGTATCAGACAAGCCATCAACCAAAGCTACAAGTGCAATAGGAGCTGAGCTACAAGGCAAAATGTCATTGTGTCGGACGTACTCACATGATGTACGTCCGACACAATGACATTTCGCCTTGTAGCTCAGCCCCTATTGCACTTGGAGCTTTGGTTGATGGCTTGTCTGATACCCCTATTACCTGGCCTCATCCCTGTTTAACAATGAAAACATGGTAGGGCTACACAAGCTGCTAAAGTGTCAAATCTGTAAATCTGACTTTACAAAATAGCCGCTATTCTGGAAACTAAAACCACAAATTGATGCAGAAAATACGCTGGAAATGTTTTTTAGGGCATTGGGGAGGACTCGGGGTAATTACAATTCACTTGGAATCATTTTTTGTGCGGTCAATTCCGATATTTTCAATTTTTTTGGGCAATTTTTAGCAAAAAAAGCCAAATTCTTATTCCCAACTTTTACCCAGAAATGGCTATATCTTAAATATAAGCAACCTGTTTATGGTGTTTCATATCCAAAATGGCCTTCAAAGAAGATTTAAGTACTCCATTGAGCCTTCTGAAACCAATCAAGCTGATCCAGGCCAAAAAAAGTCTAAAAAAGCATTCGAAATGGCTGAAAATATGCATTTTCATAAAAGCCGGAGTGGCCCGGCACAAATCGCATGCCACAAAATTTTTTTTGCACCAATTTTCATTTTTTGGCCATAGCCAACTTTCTATACCACTGGCATATTGAAATTTTAAAAAAAGTTTTTTTCAGCCCACCCTACCCTGATGTCCTCCCTTTAAGGTGACATGAGTCTTTGTGCCAAAACACTGCCTAATACTGTATCAATCAAACAATAATGGCTATACAATTATTTATCCTCAGTCCAGTGTTAATCCTCAATTCTGATTGGTTGAGAGCTGAGGTATATCAGACCGTATACCCCTTCTGATGCCACCAGACAGGGTATACAGGATAAACAATGATGTCACAATTGCAACCTGAGGATTGTTTATGTGGTCACCAAGGCCACAACAATAGTCATGGCGTCACAATACCATTGTTAGAGCTATTGTGACATCATCCAGGTGGTGATGTCACAATACTGTTGCTTTGTGACTGAAAGACGTTTCTGACTCAGATTGCAAGATAACGGTGTATATTCCCGTATCTTCCAAACAAGCAGGGTATAACTGATAATATGCATCGTATTGTATAGTCCCTTAGACCACAATGCAATTTGTTGAGATGGGCTTTACACGAATAAATTTTATAATCTGTTTTATTGTTTTTTTAATATGTTTCAATGAAATTGTTTGTGAGTTCATGACTCAAAACAAATCCAGGTCCAAATCAAGAAAATTTAACATTGAATTTCTGAACAACACCCTGAATCCCTAATTTTCACAAACAGTCATTGCAGTGCACTCCCATGACCAATTGACCTGATCCACTCGATCCTTCACTTGGTTAACACGTGAAAAAAAACGGACTTCGAAAAGAAAAGAACTTGTGGGTCTTGGCAGGATTCTTTTAGACTGCTACAACCTACTTGTTCCAATACAGGAAGCCTTATTAGACAGGAAGTGTGCATATTCACAGAACAGCAAATCTTACCAATTCAGGCCAAACTGACAACGGAACTTATTTGTTGTCTTGAACACGAGGAAGAGTGCTTGAAAAGCAAGTGGGTGGTTTGATGGATTGCTATTCCGAAAAACAATGTAATACTAAAAATATTGCATCTATGATACTAATATAGAAACACACAATTTCAACAGGTAAGCAAAATGTCTTGATGCATATCAGAAACCCACACATTCAACATTGGCAATAAATTATTGTGGTTGCTGATAATCTTTTTTAATGCATAGGATAAATAAATAAAACGTTATTATATCGTACGAGAAGAACCTCAACTGAAGGTTAAATTTACAATGCACAGTAATGCAAAGTAATTATGAACTTTCATGATATTAAAATGAAGGTATAATTTTAAAAATTATGAAGTTATTTTTAAAAAGCAAATTACAATTATGAGGAATTATAAAAATTTTTTAAGAATAAAGTTAAAATATTATCGGCTAGAATTCAACACCAATTTTGGATCCTTGATCTGCCAAACTGTCAAGTTTGCATGTTGCGCACTGTAGAAATAAGATTAATGGAACTCGATATGAAGCATATCACTTACAGAAACCTGTCAAGTCAGCCAGATTTAAGCAGGTCTGAAAATGTAATTCAATTCACAGTAATTTTATTTATAACCCATATCTGATGGCAGATGCCGTATGCTCGCTGTGTACATGGAGTGGTATTGTAAACTGTATGTGCATGATTTTTTAAGGCCTTTTTCAGTGGAAGATACCATATGCTCATGGTTTATTAACTTATTACCGCAAAACGGAGTAAAGTTGGCAATCTGGGGGAAAGTTGGCTGGCTATTTTAACCAACTTAATGGCTGAAATCATGTGAAATGCCAAATTTCCTTACTGACTCAGGTGGCAAATTTGCTGAAGAAACTGGTGTCAGTGAGAAAACTAGGCATTTCTTCCATAAAGTGGGTTAAAATAGCTGGCCAACTTTACCCCGGATTGCCAACTTTACCCCATTCTATGGTAACTCTGTCCGAGATTCCAAGATGCTGTTGTCCGAGGTTCTTGTCACCAGCTTCTTCCGCAACAGGCACAAAACATTAACACAACGTTGCTAATTGATGGAGGGCTCGTCTGTTGGTCACACAGAAAATGTTTGGTAGAAATTGTGCTGCCTCAACATGAACATAACGTGCTTCACAATGTTGTCACAACATCATCTCTACCATATTGCGACGTTGATGTGCCCATATTGTCAATTTGTCATACAGTACTTGTAAGTGCACAGGGTTAAAGGCAACTCTTGGGCAACTCTGTATCAAATCACTCATTTTATATTGTTTTATATTGTTCTTTGCTCATGAATCTGCTGAAGGTCATGCCTGAAGGCGTTTGTAACTGTGACACATATGACACATATGACGGGCTCTGTCCCAGGAGTCTCAAATGATACATGGGTTGCTGTTTGTAGTCCTTTGTTAAAATGTCAGCCTTCTGCTGAGGCCATCAGAAGTATTTTCTTGACCTCTGAAGCTCCTCTACAACTGGATAAATATATTCACATAACTTTCCTCCATTCACCAAGTGTAGGCGTTACATGTATATGAGATTTCGCCTTATGAAGATGTTACATCTATCTTTAGGAAAGAACCATACAGCGTATATTAAAAGTTTACAACGTGTGCATTTACAGCCATTACAGAAACTTTCACATAAATAATTTGTAACATCACAGAGACTATATTGAGTGCAACCTTCCTATCTTGAATCTCCCAGAATTTTGTCCTTCGTATTGAACACTTTTGTGGCTTCAGACTCAACTGAATGTATTACCTGGCACAAGGTTTTGTTACAAAGTACCACAATGCATTAACACATCAGTCACGTGACTCCTCAACTTGTTTTACTAAAACTATGCCTAATTCCAGACTGTTATTTTAGTACAAGGCCAAGGGCATACATGCAAACTATCTTAGTACCTAGTGGAAGGCTAGATTTTGGTCTTTGTTCAATTGCAAGGCCAAGATACAATCTCCAGGATTTCAAATGATTTAAAACTTCAATAAAAGTCAGTTAGGCCTAAAATGCTCTTAGGTACACAGACTCACTTTACCGCGATGGAGAGGCCAGAAAAAATATAGGCTACCTCATACTCCTGACCTTGGCTTAAGAGTAAATGATGGGATTTCAATGAGAAACCCAGGTATCAAACCAGCTTATGTCAAGATATTTTGGCTTTTGTGAAGGATTTTGATGCTTAATGCCACCTCTGCTGCACAACGTGTCTGTCACATTGAGGCTTACAATGTTGGGCTGACATGGTGCAGGCAGGTGAATGAATATGTGAAGGCCAAACACTGATGACAAACTTCAGATGTTTTAGCTGAAGGTTCATGGCCCGCAATGACCCACATAATTTTAAAGCCTTACAGTACAAATTTCTAAAAGTGGCTTGTCATTTAAAATCTAGCCTTAGCTATCTATCCATAGCCATTTTAAGCTAACCCTAGCTACACTTATCCATAGCTATCCATAGCTATCCACAATTACTATTGTTTAAACAAGGGGTAAAGAGATTTTAGTGTATACAAAAGAATACGAATGGATAGCTATGGATAGATATGGCTAAGACTAATTTGAAGGCCTACTGTATCTTGAAAGCAATCTTGGGCATGCCCCTCAAAATTAAGATTATTTTTATATGATTCCACTCAAGAAAAAGAACATGTTCGTTGAAAAGAAAAGGATTAGTTTGTTTAAGTTCTTTCTCAATCTGGACTTTTATGGCCATTTCAGATTTTTAAAAACAGCTATAAAAATGGGGTGATCTATATTGTTTAGGTGTTATGAAAAGTCAGTTTGATGACAAAAGCAATTGTTGATAAATGCTGAAGAATGACTTAATCAATGACTCCATTCCATGTTATAATATGTGTATTATTATAGACAGCAATCATGAACTACATTGTACATCAACCAACATGGTCGTTGGCCTTTGGTTCAAATAATTAAGTTTACACAACTAACCTGGATCTCACGGCCGCCATTCCCCTGAACAGAAAATGACATATTCACTACATGATCACATGATATATTCACTACATGATCACATTTTCTACCAATTCAAAGTTACAGAATGAACAGTGAACACTGTACGCTCTATCTATGCCCATCATTTCATGTCAAAGATATTTATTCCATTTCTAGCTTACCAATGACAAGAAACCTTCTATATAATTTCACTGACACTTGATCATCTCTAGACATGACAAAATATCAATTAGCTAAAATGGCATCAGTAATATTACATCATGTATCTCAGGAAACATTAATCGTACAGAATTGCAAGTGCATATGTAACAGGACACAGATTGTCACACAAGATGCTGAAAATAGAAAGAAAGACATTATTTGTCCACACAGGAAACTCTGCCCAATATATTACCAATTGCTTCAAATAGGATTTGCCCGGAATTGGGAAACATATAAGGCAGGACCTTTGTAGGGCATTTGTAGGCCTATGTGGGAATTCAGTGGATACATTTATCTCATTACAATGAAATACCACCTCGCTCCCTAAAATTTTGTAAGCAAGGAAGTTGACACCTAAAAAGAAGCTGATAGTAATAACGTTGTTTACTGTGACTGTAATTGGTGTACAGGTACTTTGATGGCATTATTTCTGGGTTGTTTTTTAGAGCATGCTGTTATTTCCTTCCTTGCCATTAATGTTGGGCATTGTTGGCCTGTCCCCTTTCCAGCCAAGATGCATCATCTGGAGTTGCAGGACGGCATTGGACTTAATAAGATCATGTCAGGGCATATGGGTCATCATTTGCTAAAATACACCATATGCTAGTAATTTCATAATTTAGCAAGAAATTGTTAACAAAAACTAAAAGAAGAAGCTGTGAAGTGTTATTTACATTGCATTTATAAATGCAGGAGCTGGTAGGCCTTTTAGGATCTGCACCAAAATACTAGAAATGCTAGAGGTGTCGAATAGTATAAGTGCAATCACCAGTTCTAGAAATTAATCATTCCTTCAACAAAATCCTAATTTGGATTCTCAACATTGAGTCAACAATGAATACTCCCCTTCATATATGTCAGAATCATTGAACCTTTCTTTTTCAAAACCCCTTGTCTGACTCTAAACAGGAGGTGTTATTATTATAAAATTATATCCCTTTAAGGTTTCTGACTGTTAAAATTGCATTAAAATGTTGGTTCAGTATATCACTGCCTCCAACAATTTCACAGATTATCATATTGCATTTAATCACTTAACTTATCTCTTACGTGTTATCTCTTTTCAGAAGAAAATATGGTTGGCGGCCCGATGAACGTACGACGAAACTGGTCATAGGATGCATTTCATGGAATTGGAAGATCTTTAAGCACAAACGCGTCACACCAGCCAACGGAAATTAAAATCGGAAACTTCTACATAAACACCTCGAATCGACAACAACTGAACTTAAAATGCTGAAAATTGGAAGACCTTTGGATTAAAAAGTTTGTTCAAAAACAGACACGTAACATGTAACTTTACCATCTGGTTTTTGCATTGGACTTGGACTTCATATTTTACTAGATTTTGTGACCATGACCTTCATTTTATGACTTGACTTACTTCTAACTAAATGGCTGGATATATTCAACGACTTCGAGCTTCGTCCATCAAAACGTGTTTCTCAATCAGTTGAAATTTGCGATTAATTTCAATTAATGACTTGATTGAAATAAACTGAATTTGACATAATTATGACCTTTAGTCCAAATAGCCAAAAATGTGGTTAAACTAATTATTTGATTACATACTCTTAATAAAATCACACTTCAAAGACTGTCATTAATCTAATTCCATGCAATGTAATCTATGGACTAATCTATGGACTAATCTATGGACTAATCTATGGACTAATCTTATGCCTGTTCTTTGTTTTGTCTATAGGTTGTTATTATCAATTACTTTTAATCTGGGGAACCAAAATAAATCAATGCAATCAGTAAAATGGTGCCTAAACACTGTCCCCAGTCCTGAAATATATTTTATGGTTGTTAATAATGGATTGAATATCTAATTAATTATTTAATTAATTATCTAATCAATTATTTAATGAATTATCCAATTAATTAAATACATTTGTCTCATCTGTAGGATATATCATATCCATGCAAATAGTAATCCATTAAACCTGGTAACATACTGCAAATGTGTCCAAAATGTCCATTGTACTGTGTTTCCACTGTATTTTCTTACTTGTAAAAAAGATAATTGTTGTTACCATATTCTGGAATAGTATTATTGTTTTCTATATCTGACGTTTGTTTTGCTTCTTGAGTCATCAACCAGGAACTTAAAAAACATTTTACGAATTGTCTTAGGTCAAACTAGGAAGATAATTTTGAGTAAATAGAATATTTAACAATCAAGAGTAAGGACGTTACAATACAAAAAAAATCTTGACGAATTTTTAATAATAACTTTAAGAAATGCAGAAAAATGAAGGTTCACTCTTCCGGACTAACTAGGAAAGACGGAGGACACAACGACAAGAATGCCACCTAGCGGAAGTGCGTACAAAATTTGTTTACAAAACATCGCACATAATTGTTGACTACACGCAAAGGATGGCTATGCAACGTAAGTTCAGGTGACATGGTCCATTCTCACGGCAAGAACCGTATAGAACTTTTTACGTCTGTGGGGCAGCTTAAGATGATTTCTTGGAGAAAATTTCCTAACTCTGCGACACACAACGATTATGTAATTAATTAAAGATCATACATCTGCAGAAAAAGATCATAAATCGGTGGGGCAAGATCACGTCTTAGGGGCAAGATCATAGACCTGTGGGGCAAAATCATATCCACCTGCGAGGCTGCAAAAACTGTCTGAGAGGCTGCAAAAATGTCGGCGAGGCTGCAAAATCCGTCGACAAGGTTGGAAAGCCTGTTGGCGATATTGGAATACCCGTCGGCGAGGTTGGAAAACCTGTCGGTGAGGTTGGAAAACCATCGGGGGTTGGAAACCCGTCGGCGAAGTTGCAGATGCCCCTATATCCCTCCAATCATGTTTTTCACTTGTGTAGTTTTAAAAAATGCCCACCGGACATCGAAAAATTTAGTAAAACTGTGGCTCTTCTTTTTGACCTCCATGGCGGAGTTCCCCCAATTTCCAGGAACCCTTCGATATGCAAAAAACATCGGCGAGATGTCGAAAATCGTCGGTGGGATATCACAAATTATCAAAAAATCATCCAAATTCCCAGGAAATCACAGCGCGGCGACGGCAAAAGACCTCCGTAAAGTGCCGTTAAACTCATGGCATGAAGAGTCTAAGAAGGGGCCTAGCCACTGGAAGCCCAGAGTACTAACAACTGCACTTATCAGTTAATGACCATTTAGATCTGGTGTACCTGCTATATTTGACTGCTGGACTGGTCATTAAATTGGACCACCGGCATATCTGCCGGCTAGGTGATGCATTTAATCAGGTGAGATATATGGCCGACACTTCAAGAACATAAACTTCAATAGATGACACAAAAAGTCTTTAAATGACAAACAAACAAAATGAGGAGAATAATTTAATTTTTACCATATTTCGCATTAAAAATCCATGAGATTGGGTTGCATGCCAGGAAGCCAAGAATGAATGCATGGTTTTGGATACATGAATCAGTGCAGCAGTGCAGCCAGACGACATTATGAGACGTTACTGCAATTTCAATTAGTATGAGTTTCTATGGCAAGTTTTGTGACTATCTACGTAGCATTTTAGGCTCATCTGATTGGTTTGTGAGCAGTAAAACGTCCTCAAATCTGCAAGCTGGACGTATGGTAAGCTGTGAAACTGAAATTTTCTGCTTCAGTAAACAGTAAAGTTTATAATTTGATCAGATTAGCAAGTAAGCACTGGCAATGGGACTTCCATAACCAGATACGTCACTAGCCTTGAGACACGTTTTAGTGCTATTCAAATGAGTTTATGCTATGCAATTCAGTGCCTGAACCAATCACATCAACCCCATTTGCTACGTTTTACTATAGTATAACAGAAACTCATACTTCTTGAAATTGCAGTAATTGCGAATAAAATAAAATGAATGCAACTTTCATTCAAAGAAATTGGAAATGTGGGGATCTAAACTTCATATCAAATAAAAAGATTCTGAAACTTACTTGAGACTCACAGAATTGCATTAAAGTCTGGGTCTGTGAAATAGTGAGTAAGGGCATAAAATTCATTTAGGGATAAATTGATTTGCGTTCAGACACTAAGTAACCAGTCCCAGAAAAATGTATTAAAGTAGAGATTCAGAAGTACAGCCCAATATACTTTCCAAGGAAATTCTCACACTTGCACGCCAGACTACTCAAGATTATATAATTTTGTCCTGGTTCGTCATTCTAGTATCAATTTGTTTTGTGCAATAAGCAATACATCCAGATCATCCAGGTCAGCAACATCATGTCTTATATCCGATTGGGCTATATCATATGAGATTGTTATATATATATACAAATACTAATATTTTTACAGCACGTTCTTGGAAATAAATAATCTTCCGTGGAGCTGTACCGAGTATAAAGATGAAAACTAGTGTGATTTAAAGTTTGTGTTCTTTTAATTGGTGGAACAAATATCTCTTCAGTCTTAATCTAAACATAGGCTGCGTAGCAGCAAACCTTCAGCGAAAAAAAACACCATTAAAGGTCACCATTACACCATAAAAGTGATGTGAAGCAAATTGCATGAAGTATCTGCAACAGTGGCCTGAGCTTGGTCTGAAATTATCTATATGCCCGCCTGCCTGCCAGGGTATATTGAACGATGGAAAGGCCTTACTAGACCAATTTACCCAATATTATGGACCAGTTTCATGCATAAACATTATTAAACAAGGAATAGGTTTTTAGCTATGCTTGGGAATATTTCAAACCTTGAAAAGAACCATCAAGCAGACCAACACAAGGCACTTAAATAATGCATAGGTAATGTACATCAAATTTCCATCTATGGACATGCAATGATGGCCAAATTTTTGCCTGGAAACAAAAAATAATTTTAATATTTTTTGGTCAATATTTCAAAATGTATAGAATATTGATAAATCCCACCGACAAAAGGCACAACTTTATCATATAGGTGATATGTGTGACTAATTTCATCCATGTACATGCAATACTGGCCAAGTTTTGGCCGAGAAATGAAAAATAATATTTTTTTTACATTTTTCTCAATATTTAAAAAAGTACAAAATATGTATCAATAAGACCATCAAAAGGCAGAACTAGACCATACATGCTACATGTGTAGCAAATTTCATCCATGTGCATGCAATAGGGGCTGAGTCCTAGCCCGGAAACAAAAATAATAATATTTTGACATTTTTTTCAATATTTCAAAAAGTACATAATATCCATTAATCAGACCATCAAAAGGCACAACTAGACCATACAGGCTACATGTGTACCAAATCTCATCCATATACATGCAATAGGGGCTGAGTCATGGCCGGGAAAACTATCTATCCGCCCGCCGCCTGACCGCCCGGACGCCCGCCCGGCGGACGGACAACTTTTAACCAAAGTGATAACAATACCTTCTTCGAACTTTGTTCGCTGAAGGTAAAAATCTCCGAAGGGGCGAAAATTTGACATTAATTGGAATTTCATCATTTCATGTGCCAGGCAGGAGTAACAAAACTAAATGATATCTTGTGAATGGCACCTTCAAACATGAATCTCCCTGGGGAGTAGAGAAAGATTCATACTTGGACCATAGAGGTATAGCAGACGTCCATGCTTGGACACTCTGAACAGGCCTGCCATGTGCGTACCTTTAAAGGGTCGGAGAGTGATTGGGTCAGTAAAATTTAAATTAAATCTGGTATTTACATTTTTCAAACCTTTTTTAAAAATTAAATTTAAAGCCACACTCATACTAGAATCAAAATGATAAGAAAAAAATATCACAATTGATTCTTAGAAGCATGGTGTGCACTTACAACTATACTACTTGAGGAAGCCTGAAAAAAAAACCAGCTTGGACAACATCTCAGTTTTATCATTCACTAAACCATTAACAGATATGTATCTGCCAAGTGAAATTGGCCCCTTGCAATATCACAGATTATTATCATCTTAACATCTTAACATATCTTAACATAACAACACTATCTTTGGAACTTTGTTGTTACCAGTTTGCCTCATCCACTCCTTCATCAATCACAACCAAATTTCCTATACTCTACCTTGATGTCATTCTCTCTTGCAATAAGGCCTGCTATCCTTCAAAGATACATATATCCTCTACAATCCATGTTATTTCATGCTTAACTATCCAAACACTCCACAATGGACATTTTGCCCAGTCCTTAATCAGGTCAGAAATGTTCTTCTCCAGAAAGTTTATGGCAGAGGGCACCACAGTCTGCTACTCTATTCCACCAAGGACAATTTCTCCTCATAGTGTAGTCCATCTAGGCGTTTATGATGTTCCATAATTTTGCAATTATGCCTTCTGCCATGCAATTCAAATATCACTGTCTCACATTTGCCTCAAATTTGCGACCTACATCTAATTTCTTTTCACATTTGCCAGAACTTATATGATTGTGTAATCTCAATTTACCCAACGGCCATTCTATACAATGCAACCATTCCTGAACATGCTCATATTATTAATTCACAGATGTTTTACGCTACTCCAGCACAAATACTCATTCCTCAGCCGTGAAAACTCCCCAGTTGCTTTCTTTCACTTCATACAAGATCTTTATAGGCTATGCTCCTGTAAACTTACATATTTTTCTCACGGGTACTATGCTAGTAGATATTATCATAGATTATTGCTCCCTGTATACCATGAACAGATGGCATCTGCCTCCTGAAGCTGGCCATAGACAAAATCATGCTAAATTATATTCATTTGCCGTCTTCAATCTGACTTAAAGGAAGTGATAAGTTTCAATATTGCATTCCTAACTTGATTTGTCTTCGTCTTGCTGCCATGGCAACATGTAATCACAGGAATTCTCATAAACCATTGGATTGCTTGCTATGTGGCCATACTAGCGTGTCTCATCATTTTCCAGGTTAGAATCTGTAGCATATGGACCCAAGTGAATGATGTGTCCGTTGGAGTTTTCGAAATACCTACATTATCTGATCCATTCATTAGATCAGCTAATTTCAATGAAAGAGTGAAGGGTGGAGTCTGAGTATGTTGCAGATTCTTGCACCCACAAAAATATGGTATTATATATATAGACTTTCGAACTCAAATATACAAGAAAAGACAGTTGAGCACATAAAGGTGATGCATATCTTGCGGTAGAGGCAATTTTTATCAGGCTCAACAAAAAAAGTAAAGTGGTTAGATTTCATACAAACATCATCCATCAAACCAATCTTGTTTTGAACTGCAGTCTATTTTGAAGCCTAGCAAAGGTAAATATGTGGATAGGTGAACGACACGTCTTTCTACCAGATCATGTAATGGCATAGCCTTCATTATTTGGAATTTATGGTATTATGTTTTGGAAAAGTGGCATGTGGCCTTTACACAAAGGCGCTAAGATTGTGTATGCCCTTGGCCTTGTACTGAAACAACATAGTTTTAAGTAAACCAATACTGAGGACTGAGGAGTCACATTATAATTCATTGTGGTACTTTGTAACAATATCTTACAAGTGCTAAGTTTCTGTATTCTTTTTGCCTGAAGCAACAAAAGTGTTCAATATGAAGGACATTCAAGATGGGTCAAGTCAAGTCAAGTCAAGTCAAGTTAACTTTATTAAATCCGCATGGGATAACTTTGCATTCACTCCAGCTACGAATATACAAAAATAGAAAAATGGCACATGGCAAACAAGAGTTCAATATCATATCTCAATGGTGGTATTTATCATTAAAGAGTCTCATGGCCCTGACTACGAAGCTTGATTTGTGTCGATTTGTATTTGCTGGTGGGTAAAGCATACGACCGCTTCGTTGACTTCTTGACTTCATGAAAATTTCAAATAGTGGATGACTATAGGGTCTTTCTGTCTAGCATGGTACACGTACCACATGCAGCCTCGTATTGGTATACATATTAACAAATGCAAACAAGATGAAAATATGCAAGACATGACTTGCATAATCAATATAGTACATGCTTCAGGATATCATCTTTTTAAGAAGATCAAAATCCAGTTTCTTGTAAATGACCCAGTGAACAAAAAAATATGCTTCTCAACTAAGCCCAAAACTAATGGAAGAACTGTAAGATACCAGTTGCATGACCATTATTGCCTTGAGAAAAATCAAGATCAGATGAATCAAGTCTTTTATATCATTGCAATAGTCCCTTGGGGTACAGATCCAAGCATGTTACATCCTTTATCTTTTTGTTTCTTTATAGTAGTTGTCTTTTGAAGCTGCACTTGTACAGTGTATTTGAGGAAAGCATTGCATTTGATTAATTGGGTTAATACAATTGAGCTGCATGTCATTAATGCATGTCATCAACTGCTAATGGCAGCTTTTGGAAAATGCCTATTAAAAAAAACCAAAATGAACATTCACAATATTTATAAATATAAGTTTTATCTTTTAAGTCATTATCTTTCAAAATACTAATTGTTCCTGTAGTGGTTGACGACAATTCAGTTGAACAGTTTCAAAAAGTCAATTCATCAAAATATTTCATATCCACAGTTCTCAAATCAGGAATAATGATCTCTCTCAATGAAAGATTCTCTGTGATACACGCCTATAACCATGACTAATACATCCTATATAGTTATGGAATGACGCACAAAAAACACAATTGGAATTCATGGTTAAATAAATTTGGTGACTTGGTTAGAATCCTATGGCAGCTGCTTTACTTGAGCCAAATCCTTCAAAACTGAACAGAAAATGGACAAAAGACAGAACTTCTCTGTTGTCTTTCGTTCGTCAGGAAATAACATTTCAGAGCTCTAGATCGAGTATTCAAATACTATTCATTGATGTATTAAGGTAACTCAAGCGTGGTACACTGCACATACTTCTGAGCAGCCTGGTTGCCTGGCAACATAGCATCACAACTGCTGCAGGCCCTGAAACAGTTGTGACGTTACCATTGTCTGTTCTCTTTTTTTTTAGCAGCATGACAGCCAGTAATTTGCTATTTAAATGAGATCTAATGCAGCTACAAGCATAATTATTTTTTATTGAATGCAGTAACATCTATTCTATGCTAGTTTAAAGTTTCAGCTTCTCAGCTTTATCCAAAAAATGTTCTCAGTTAATTTCAGTCAACTGTGTCAAAAATTGTCTTTATTTTGTTTAAATAGGTCTGTCTCCATTTGTAGTTCTGAATTAATGGACAGGTGGTGTCTCCAAGCAATAGGAGCTCTGATGAAATCCCCTTTGATTTTCAGCAAGGTGATTGGTGTTGTTGACCAAGCCAAGGAGTCTGACTAAATGAGTGTGTTTGTTGAATGTTTGATTGTTTAGGTCAGCTACACTGTTTTGATTATGTTCTCAAAACAGCAGTTTAACAGAAAAGAGTGTTGTTATTGTACAGATTGGGGGATTATAACATGTTAACAACCAGATTATCATTAACTGTTGGTCACAGGATTTCACTTACTTTGCAAACAAACCAGGTAATATGTCATCAGGTGGGCTTCCCCAAGACAAAAATAGCACTCCCCCCTTATCATTGCACCACCTACTGATAATACTTGTCGTAATCCCCATATGGAGACAAACCTATTGACATTGGCACAGTCATGGTACTGCAGTAAAAAAATGACTCGGTTAATTTTTTTGAATTTTTTCCCATTTGTTTGACAATAACTTGTTTATGATATATGCAAATTTTTTAAAAAATCTGTGTGATCGTTTTCCTAAAATTTGATTACTGCCAAAATTGATGCATGCAAAATCTGCAATTAATTAGTGTGTTGTAGCCCTTTGAGCTCTTACAGAAAAAAGTATTTTAACCTTCTTCTTCAAATTTATGGCAAATGTATTGACGTAAATCCTTGGGAAGACCTTTCTGATGTTTTTGTGCGACAAATGCATGAAATGCTTTATTCTGTGGTACATAACCAAAAACTCGATTTATGACTTTTAAGCAGTCATCAGGCAAAACATGCCGTTACCATGACAACCAAATGAGTTGGTGAAATTTTTTGTTGTTCATTTTTGAAATGTATGGGTCCCATAGAGTACCTGTGCAAAATTTTAGAAAAATCTGTATGATCTAACCAACATGCTTGAGTCACCTTAAGCAAAGAATGTAGTAGAGGCTATACAGATGCCTGAAAAACTTGTAAAATGAGCAATTTTCAAAGCTCTGCTGATTCTGGAAAATTGGCCAATCAAGCTGAAATGTTCAGGATGTTGACTTTTGGAACACACGACAAGCCTTTATCAGACATTATACTGACAGAGTGGTGGAAGCCACTTGTTGAACTGAGACAATTTTTTGAGATAAAACTTCTCACATGTATTATCTAGGGTTGACCTGACCCAGGATAAATTCCTGCGAGACATTTGATGAATTATATCTTTCCGACACAACCATAACTGGCAGCTGCAATGAAACACCCCTTTGCTCCTTTAAAATATGTATATTTAGCTCAAGAAGAGCTCGGAGGTCAAGAAAATTCTTTTAATGACCCCAGCAGAAAGCTGACATTTTAACAAAGGACTACAAAGAGTGTCCCATATATCATCTGAGACCACTGGGACAGAGCCCTTCATATGTGTCACAGTCACAAACGCCTTCAGGCACGACCTTCAGCAGATTCATGAGCATAGAACAATAAAATACAATATAAAATGAGTGATTTGATACATAGTTGTCCAAGAGTTGCCTTTAACCCTGTGCACTTATACAAGTACTGTGAGATGAATTCGGTGACAAGAAACTCAGGCAATAGCAGCCTGAGTTTGTCAGTTGCTAAAACCACAAGGAGATGGTATCTTGAAGCACTATTTTCCATTGAAAGAGCCCTTAAACAAAAATTTCCAAATACAGCTTGTTAATTCACTCTATATAATCAAGGAGTAGATGGTATCTGCCATCAGATATGGTTTGTAAATAAAATTATAGCCCATTATATTACAGTGCATTTTAAATCGGGCTGATTTGACAGTATGAGGATGTCACAATGTTTCATATATTGATTATTTGCACCTATTTAACCTGCTTGACAATATAATAAAGCTTTATCGATTTATTTTATATATAAAAAAATTCATCATCACTTAATTTATTTCCAATGTTGTCTGTGAGGGCCTCTGATGTCAATATACGAAGACATACTTACCTGTTGAAATTGTGTGTGGTTTCTGTATTAATATTATAGATGCAATATTTTTAGTCTGACATTGTTTCAGGAACTAGCAATCCATCAAACCTCCCACTTGCTTTTCAAGCAAGCTTCCTCATCTACAAGATAACAAAGAAGTTTGAACGATTTCCTGTTTTGCATATATGCACACTTCCTGTGTTGTAAGGCTTCCTGTATTGGAACAAGTGGGTTGTAGCAGTCTAAAAGAATCCTGCCAAGACCCAAAAGTTTTTTTTTCTCCGTCAGTTTTTTTCACGTGTTCACCACAATGACTAGGGATTAAGGGTGTCGTTTCCAAATTCAACATTTTTATCATTTGGACCTGGATTTGTTTTGAATCATGAACTCACAAACAATTTTGGATTTATATTCGAAACACAATGAAACAAATTATCAAATTTATAAATATAAAGGCCATCTCAACGCACTCTACAGTTACATCCTTGGCAGGTCTGCTCAAGCATGAGCCCTTCTCAACTCCCATGTAAGCATACAGCCAGGCAGTCTTCTTCAGTGCCACAATGCTGAATGACTCTTACAATAGTAATCACTGGCAATGCTTATAGCCAAATACCCATTTAAACCTGGGGGAATGGAGAAAACAGTTATGGAGGATCTGCTCAATCCCTCCTTGCCAGGCTGCATAACATTGGACAGTCACAGTCAGCAGGCAAGTTGATGGATGGATGGATGATTGGGGCTTTACGTCCTGTATTTATGCACTTGAGAGGCTAATTAGGACAGGGGGAGGACACGGCAATGAGGCGAAGGATGATTGAAACAGCCGTCCAACATAGGCCCAGGTGACCCGGCAAGAGCCGGATTTGAACCCTGGACCCAGCGATTGGCCAGCAGACAAGTACCAGCACCTAATAACACCTGATAAACCATTATGGTTTTGCTAGAGTCTCTTTTAAGCTTGCACATTTAAAAATAGGCCTAGGATGTTTGCAGAGTCAGCTGCAAAGAAAAAGCTTGCACTGCAGGCTATAAGTTTCATCTATGTCCCTTGTTCCTTGGCAAACAGATGGTATCTGTAATCTGAAACGGGCCCTAAACACAATCATTCTGCATAGAGCTTGAGCAGATGGTACATGTATCTGCCACATTGATATTTGGGCTGTAGATAAAATGATGCCACATTATATTGCATTAACTGGCTTTCTTAAATCTTCCTGACTTGGTAAGGAAGGGACAAAGTCAACCGGAAGTGGGACTGCCTACACTAAACCGAGCAAAGAATATTTGGATTCAAACCACAGTAATTTGAGACCACTAATACAAGGTCCAGACACTGCTGAATAAAGTAGTATTTTTAAAAAATCAAGAAAAGACCCTCTGAAACTACAAGAATTTTAGAAGCTAAGAAACCAAGCAAAAAATTACAGTACAAAGACAAAAAGAGACTACAAGAAGCCTAATTAACACTTTATTAACGGTACTGGGCACCACCTGAGCCTCTGACTGTATCATACATATACTGTCTGAGCAAACTGTGTTCAAGTTCAAGTTTTTCGCATATATTGTATACTGGAATAACAAAGGCAGCACCCTCAATATATGGCTATCCATCAACATGAAGACATGTAAAACCACAAATCACTACATATGGCAATTCTAAAGGTATGCTTAAATCAAATGGTAATTCTAAAGTATGCTTAACTCAAATGGCAATTCTAAAGGTATGCTTCAATCAAATGGTAATTCTAAAGGTATGCTTCAATCAAATGGCAATTCTAAAGGTATGCTTCAATCAAATGGCAATTCTAAAGGTATGCTTCAATCAAATGGCAATTCTAAAGGTATGCTTCAATCAAATGGCAATTCTAAAGGTATGCTTCAATCGAATGTACAAGGGAGAAAATATTGCCAGTTCTGCAATTTTTGCTAATCTGCTTTTTGACAACATATATAAAAAAATTGTGAAAAAAAACAACAACGTTGTAACCTTATGTATATAAACTGCAAATGCAACCAACAGCACCAAGTCGGATATACTAAACCTGATGTGGAGTTCTTAATGACCTGCTTTCAGTACCTCAATTAAAGTAAAAAGCAGGGATGATAATGATGGGTGGGGCACAGAGTAACTATAGATCATTACAACCACAAGAATGTTACAGACTATTGCGCAGTTAAAAAAATTTCACGAACTGAATTATCTCAGTGCATGAAAGACGCTTAGTAGCAGAGTAGGCCTGTCCCTTCTGTGGTCAAGAAGTGGTCATTCATAGGGGTGCGGTCTCACCTTGGCCTGTAAAATACACTAAATACAGGGTGCTTTGTGCGTCTGAAAGGCGTTCACATACGGCAAGTTGGACTTATAACAGAGGGTCTCATGTTGATGCAGCGAACTGTTGTAGTAGTAGAAGTTTTTGTTATCATTGGTGCAAGATAAACATCAGAGTCTATGTTTCCAAAAATATAATTTATTAGATTTCATATTTCAGAAGTTATTACCAATTCCTTTGAGAAATGGCTTTAGACATGCTTATAAAAGAATCGATAAAATTTACTTTCAATTACTTCAAACTGTTAGGGTTTATTATAAATGCAGTTTAAAATCAGACAGGGCTGGCAGATGTGGTTAAAGTACCAACAGCTTGCAGCCGTAACTAATTTGCTTAATAATATATCATTGTCTAGATGCTATCTGTCTGAAGCTCAGTCACTATACCAGCTTGAATAAACTGCTAGGCGGTGAATCCTTCAATACTGCTCAATCGTTATGGAACTTAGAAGGTATACAGGATTAGGGATGCACGGATATCCGGCACAGTATCCGGTATCCGGCCGGATAGTGGAATTTGCAGGATATCCGGTATCCGGCAAAATGAGGGTATGAGAACCGGATATCAGAACCGGATATCTGGCATGTTCAAAACTTAATGAAAGGCTAAAATTTTGATAATAACCAAAGGAAAGTTACCACGACAGAGTCAACAACATTATTTCACCATCTTCAAAATCAGAATTCAGTTACAGAACAAAACGAAAAAATTCCATCAGAGGAACAGTCCTCCTGCCGGACCGATATGTCTCAGCTCTCATAAAAAATATTCATAATCAACCACAAATGTCGAAAAACTTCCTTTTTCGCATGTTTACTATCCGGTTCCAACTATCCGGTTTTCTATCCGGTATCCGGTAGTTGGTGTTGCCGGATTATCTGGTATCCGGTATCCGGCTATTTTCACTATCCGTGCATCACTATACAGGATACAGCACAAAGCTGCACACATTTGGCAGTCTCATACCACATTCTTCAAAAGAATCACAGTATGTTTGACTGACAAATGTAGTTGATGCAGAAGTCAATGAAGTTTTAAGCTCTTTTTGAGCATGGAATTGACTATTGCGATCTGAGCTGTGCCTACCAGATGATCAGTGGGGGAAGGAGGGGCACTATGGACTTTCTTGGAAAAAAAGAAAGTTTGTTTGACACATGAAACAAAACTAAATAGGGATGTACGTATACATAATTTTGCCTTGAAATGGCGCACTGCATTATATCTTTCCGGAGTGTCCGTAAAGAGTCTTTTGGTCGCACATGTACACAAGAGCACATAAAAGAAAATAAAAGTGGATCACTCCGACTGCTGTAAGTCTACAAGCCAACCAGACTTCCGCACTTAAGAGGACAGCGCATAGGCCCTATGTCTAATCCATGTTTGATAATCTTATCATTTTTTGAAAATAGAAATCAGCAAAACTATGACATTGCACAATTTTGTTTAAAATGATTATGGTTGGCGGATAAACAGATAATACGAGGGGCGTTCAGAAAGTTCGAGGCTTTTTTTTATATGGACACTTATTTTCAATCTAGAACTACGAATTTTTCACAGGATGAATATCGGCATATTTGGAATGGATTTACAGAATTTTGGACAATTTGGACGTTTTTAAGTTATTCAGTGATTGCCATGGAAACTGAAAGTTCAGCTACTTGAGGCAGATAATACTGGAACCACTAAAGCCAATGAATTTTAGCTGTGAGAGACATCTCTCTATCACTTGCATTTGTGAGATTGACAATATTTGACACAAGACAGATAATATTAGCCTTAAAAAATACTCCCAAGCTCACCAAAAGCATTGATTCATACACCTGACCCATTGAAGTAAATGTTCCTTGAAGTCCTCCATACAAAGTTCTGTGAAAGAATTTCGGTCATCCAAAGCCTTTTCTCCTCCAGTGCCTTAAACTAGCCCCCATGGACTAACGTAAGGGAAAACCAGGACTTACGTAAAGCAACATGTCACAGGAATAGCTAGGATGGATAATGCTTTCCATTTTGGTCCTTTGTTCAGTCTAGTGAATCCATGCCTTCACAAGTCCTTATGTAGTCAGGGAAACACACCTTTGCCTCCTGAAATTCCCTCGTCAAATCTGACATGCAGGAGTGCTTTCCTACATGGGTTCAGTGTAAAAATACACACATTTGATGTGCTTGAAAGCATATCTAGAAGCTAATACCATATTTCTTGTGTCAAATATTGTCAATATCACTAATACAAGTGACAGAGAGAAGTCTTTCACAGTCACAATTTCTTGGCATTCTTGGTTTCAGTGTTACCTGCCCCAAGAAGCTGAACTTTCAGTTTCCATGGCAACCACAGAATGACTTAAAATTGTCCAATTTGTCCAAAATTTTGGAAATCCATTCCAAATATGCTGAATTTTATCCTGTGAAAAATTCATATTTCTAGACTGAAAATAAGTATCCATATGAAAAAAAGCCTCGAACTTTCTGAACGCCCCTCGTACTTATTGATGTGTGGATCCATTTGTAAAGCAACTGATCTGACATTCAAAATGTCCTGTTAAGACAACTGAGAAAAAAAATGCTTCTCTTCTATTATCTGCCCATTACATGTACAATGACGTCAACAGATGAATGGTGTATATGACAAGTTCTTATTGCACAATTATGCTTGATATTTCTATTAATTTTTCTAATCATAATTTGACATTGTAATGCTCTCAATCTATCATTCTCATTATTTCAGACATACAATTTGGGGACTGAATGATAGTAATGTTTTCAGAAATCTGTCTTCAGAGACCATTCATCATCAATTATTTTGCATCACATTCCAAGAAATTCACCACAGAGAGAATGGAAAAACAAGTCCTTTCTTGGAAGGCTAAATGATTTTGAGACATTGATTCAGCAATGATTATTAATCTTGTATATTTAGGTCTATGTCACAGATTTCTGATTCATCATGCAGGTGGAAGTTGAAATCTGCAATGGAATCGCCGTTGGCTCACTCTTATATGTCCAAGATATGGTTCAAATTGTGCTGTAACTATTGTTACATAACAGGTGTGGAGGGGAGCCTGGGGGCAGATGATGCAATGATCTTTAGGCCTTTAGATAACCTCAGGATTTGGTGGGAGTGGGGTTTGAAACCACATCCTAGTACACAAAGGTCAAACCTGCTAGCCACTGAACTCCTGTTCTGGGCATGATTATATTAATAGAAGATCTCCAAATATGGAAGTAAGACTTTTTTTAGACATTATTTTAAGTACCTGATGTACATGTACAAAGAAAAAGAATACTTGCTTTGTCGATATCATGCAACCAGAAAATGCTGGCCTTAGTATCCATCTGGCATGTTGTTTTACATCGCCAGATCTATCGTACTGATATACAATAGCCCACAATATACAAAGCCCACACAACCAGATTCTTTTTAGCAAAAAACATACTTGTACCGGATTGAATTTGAGATTTGAAAATGCTGTAAAATTATGTGTCAAAAACCAAAAACCAAGTAAGTGGGCATTTGGCACAAATTCAGAAAGATATACTTTACTCATTCTATAAAACATTTTGCTGCAATAAAAAATATCAATATGGAATTTCCTAATAATTTACTTCCGACACACATTGTCATACATATCAGTACAGAACAAGAGAAGTACCCTTAAAAAGGGTACTGTATCGATCTTACCATGAACCTGAAGGTATGTGGCATGCAATAAAAAGTTTTAATATCTTAAAGTTGGCATTTCTATGAAATAAATACCCCTAGAAAAAAATTCCAAAGCCCCTCCCCTTGTTTCATGAAAATATTACATAGCCAAGGGTGAGTAAAAAAAACTTTATTATGTAAAACCACCTGTTTGGCTATTAGTTAGTTAATTGCTACATGTACAGTGTACATGTTATTCAGCACTATTTAAGAGTGAGTGAAATCAGGCCTGAAAGATACCCCCCCCCCCCAACAAAAAAAAATCATGAATCTGCCACTGGTTTGCTGTGGAACTTTACATCATGCGCCGAAAAGCTTATTGCGAAGTTAATATTGCAAATAGAGCAAAATGAATAAGTGCATTGAATTCGGAGGAGTTTACTTGATATATTCATGTTTTTAAATTTTGAAAATCGGACGTTTATTAAGGATTTTAGGCCTAGTTTTGCATTGAGCCCCTTCTAGAAATTGTACACAATTTTTGATGACGTTTCGACCGGAAGTCTCGTCTGTAGATTTCCCTTACCTTGATGAATCGATGTACTATTAAGAATACTTACATGTACGTTTTTTCATAGGTTAAGACATCGATACAAAAACCTTTCCCTATCAGGCTGCAGGAAGTAGTAGAGCATATCTGAAACTGTTTGTACAATTACAGTCAAGATACTTCAAGTTTAAGTGGAAGGAGTCAATTGATAATGATTTTGATCTGTACGGCATTACTTTCAGCAAACAACTCACTAGCACTTTTTCAGGTCAGATTACTTATGCATTTTCGAACAGATGGGATTTTAGATTCTTCTTGTGCAGTATTCCAATATCTTTACAGTTCTCAATTTTTCAGTCAAACTGTTCCAAAGTTTAGTGCTGTATAAGAAAATGTCCTAACTGATTCTTGTTGCATGGGGCATTGTCAGATCAACAGTCTGTATCATACATGACATTCTTGAGGGTGTAAGAATAAATTCTATGCCCTACCCATCTAAACATCCTTATTTGATGCTTTGCTCTAAGCTTGTAGTTGGATGATCAACCTTGACATGGGGTCAGACTAATTGGCTTATTGAAGACATAAGGGGTGGTTTACTTGATAACAATGTGCTAACAGTGTGTATGATCAGACATGTGCCCACCGGCCACTGCCCCACCTACATAACAAGGAATGGAGCAACATTTGGTTAATTCCTATATTTTTGACAGTTTATAAGCCAACTCAAGGCCAAACTGTGTAGTTTCATGGTCTCAAATCTAGAAAGGGCGTATAAGGCAAAATGCAACGCTACAACCTGAATATGACAAACAATTTTAAATTGGATGATTAAATGATTGATAGATAATATTAAGTTTTCGAGTCAGCACATACAAGTTTACATGATAGTACTTGCCCTCGGACAAGGAGCCCGATAATGTCATATTTTTCTATAGAGCATTTGATCAGCTCATAACAGCTTAACTTGCCTTTCGAAGTCATCTATGTCATGTTAAAACATCTAGCTATGTATACAGGGCTAGTACAGGATCTCTCAACTAGTAGAAGCTACTCATTTATGAAATACCAATCTGAAGGCAAATCAGTCCTTTTGGCTGTGAGAGATGGGTATCTGCCAATTGAAATGGGCCCCCATGTTATATCACAGATAATTATCATAGATTATCACTGCCTGTATACCATGAACAGATAGCATCTGCCTCCTGAAGTGGGCTGTAGACAAAATCATGCTGTACATTATATTTATTTGCCAGCTTGAATCCAACTCGATAAGAAAGTGATAAGTTCCAATATTGCATTCCTAACTTGATTTGCGTTAATCTTGCTTCTATGGCAACATGTAATCACAAGAATTCTCATAAACCACCGGAATGCTTGCTACGTGACCCTACAGCCTATAGTACACATAGCCTATGTGTCTCATCATTATCAAGGTTAGAAGCTAGTAGCATATGAACACATGCGAATGATGTGGTCATTGCAGAAGGAAGAAATAAGATCAGTTAATTTCAAGGAAATAATGATGTCTGGTGCAGCTCTAATGAAGTTATAAAGTAAGGCTGACCATACGCAAGAGTGGCACCTCTTGCAGTAGAACTGTATAAGAAATTTTGTTTCGATAAACAAAAAAATCAAGTGTGTAGACTGGAAAAACATCATCCATCAATTAAATCTTGCTTCTGTAGTCCATTTTGAAACTGAGCAAGTGTAGATATTCATAATTATACAATGTACAGACAGCCTTAAAAACATCATGTTTTTCTACCAGGTCCTTCACGTGACACTGTCATCACTTCTTAAATTTTCAGGTATCATGGATGTAACAAAAAATCATATTTAATTTTTACAAACATGGCAACATAAAACTATCTTCCTATCACTTCAAACTGTGTGAATAATAAGGTTTATCATTTGCAATTGAAATCATATGGGCTGGCAGATGTTGTTAAAAGTTGCAACAGCTTGCTTCTAATTTTGTTATTGATAAATTGTGTCTGGATACTACAAGCAAGTGTGTCTGAAATGAAGTCAGATGATGAAGATGAAATCTGCTAAAAGGTTTACTATTTTCAAGACACATACAGAACAATCCAATACATTTGTCTTCGGATCAAATGACACTATTTCAAAAATGGCAAAAATGTTCGCCAAGATATCCATTTACCCCTTTGAAGTACTAAACTGGCAAAAAGTGCAAGATATTAGTATCATTCTCATTTGCAAATATGGAAGATATTGGCCTGAGTAGATCAAGATCTGATGTAGGCCTCTGTATTGCCAGATCCACTCTAAAAAATTTCAGACAAAAGTGGTTCTTTAGTTTGAAAATGGTTTTTTGAAAAACCAAATTTCAATGCAAAAAACCAACATGGATTTTTTTAAAAATCCATGTTGGTTTTGCATTGAAATTTGGTTTTTCAAAAAACCATTTTGAATCTAAAAAACCAATATTGTCCCGACATTTTTTAGAGTGTAGTTCTTTGGGAATCCGATCAAAACATGCTGTGTCTTTCGCTTTCTTTCCTTTGATGAATTTGTCTTTTCTATTTCAATTACATCTACAGATCCCAACAATATCATTCCTTAATGGGGCAATGCCAGAATGGGCGTTTTCTCCTATGTCAAACCAGCAGGCTCATATTATATGTACAGTAATTAAGCATTTATAATTATTTAGCTGCCCTGAATTTCATTAAAACCAATTTATTTTAAATAGGATGATTATTTTAAAACACAATTACAGACGGACATCAAAACAACATTTATCTGATATTTTCTTTACTTTAGTCATTCCGGGACTTTTTGCGTCAAACCGGCGAAGTTGTTGAAATATTTATATTGATGGTTTCCTTCCTGATTTTCAAAGTTTTTCACTTTAGCCTTTCTGTGAAGGGGAATCTCTCCTTCCTGCCCAAGTTTTATTTTATAGCATCATTATATAAATGGGAGAACACCACCAAGGCTAATATTTGCCACTAACAAATTAAGGACAACTCATTGAAGGAATAACTGATTTCAAGGACATAATCTTATTTATTGGCAGCCACAGAGACACATGCAAACTGGCCAAAGTACTGCCACCAAGTTCCTCTAAAGAAATAGCCCCCCAGAAATCATTTATGTCAAGACTACGTAGAAAGAATTTATTTATTTCATCAAAAAAAAACCGAGGATGAATGGTCTTCCTCTAACTGTAATGCGCAAAACAAAAAATGCGTAATACTACAGCTGAAGAAAACCTGGATATATAGTCAGATATAGGCTCAATTTCAGAATATTCCCAAATGCATTTGTTGATTTAAATACAGTTCTCCATTGTGTTAAGTTTTTGTTATAAATATTGATCGTTTAATCCTCACAGGAATGACATTTCCTGCTTAAATTCTTTAATTTGGTTACGCTTTTACAAATATAAAGCATTGATAGGGTTATATTATGTGTCAGAATGTGTGTAAAACTACGTATGTGTTTTGGAAACACCATGTTGGTAGTAACTTGGTACTCAGTATCATAGCACAATATGTTTAATAGAATGGGCATAACATATGAGTATTTCCAACTTCGCAAATGGCCACTTACTTAGTTTTATGTCTGAATAATTTTTTTATACTTGTACAAATTTTATCTCCGGTTTTATCATGCAGAAGTATATCCTTGTGTATTGTGTGTTTGTATTTGTGAGTAACGCCTCCACAGCACCTAGCATATCTTTGTCAAAAAAGTATCTAGTTGTTTAGGCTTCGTATAATGTTTGCTATTCAGTACAAAAGATAAATTTGGCGATGTAGCATTACGTGCCAGATACAACTTATGCCAGCTTTTCTTGCTTCTTCTATATCGACAATGCAATTGTTCTTTTGTCTTGGTACATCAGACAATAGAAAAACAAAACATTAAAAAAAGTCTTATTTCTTATTCGACAATCTTCTAGGGATGGAATTTTTCATATAAGGAGTACAGTGGTTAGCACGTTTGACCTTAGTGCACAATGGTGTGTTTTCACTCCCACCAATTCCCGAGGTTATCTAAAGGTCTAATGATCATTGCATTAACTGCCCTAAGCATCCAACCCCTTTCCCTACCACTTGTTACCCAACAGCAGTAGCAGCACTATTTGAACCACATCTTGGACATATCCGAGTTAGCCAGCTGCGATTCCATTGCAGATTTCAACTTTCGTTTATGAATCAGACAGCTAGGCCTATGACATTCATAGACCCAAAATGTAATAATAATGATTGTTGAATTGATGATCTCAAGCTTTCCAAGAAAGGACTTGTTTTTCCATTCTGTCTGTAGTAAATTTCTTTGAATGTGACGCAGAATAAAATTAACTGATCATGAACGGTCTCTGAAGACGGGTTTCTGAAAACATCACTATCATTCCCAAAAGTACATGTAACATGTCTGTGATATAATGAGAGATGAATTGAGAACTTTACAATGTCAAATTATGATAAGAAGAAAAGAGAGAGAAAAATTCTGCTTAATTGTGCTATAAGCACTTCACTGTAAATTCTGAAATTCTGAGTTAGCTCAAATGATTGAGTGAGACAGTACACAATTTGTTTGAGCCATGATAGCTTGCTGTTTTGAGTTATGATAATCTTTATGTTGTTATAACTTGCAAACAACAAGCTATCTTGGCTCAAAGGAATTGTGCAACCATTTCACTCAATCAATTAAGCTAATTCAAAATTTACAGTGTTGTCATATACACCATTTATCTGCTGACGTCATTATTATGGGTATGTGTAATCAGCGGAAAATAGAAGAGAACCAGCTCTTTCTTGGTTGTCTTAACAGGACATTTTGAATGTTAGAACAATTCTCTGACATCGGATCTACACTCAGATCAATGTCAAGCCATTATGTCATGATTTCGCATATGGGAAGTTTTCTCTTTTTCAATTTAAAAAATATCATTTACACAAAATTGGTTGTTACGTAGTTTTGTCAATTTTTACGTTTAAAATTAATAAGATTACCAAGGATGGTTTAGAGATATGCATTGTTCTCTTAAATGCAAGACAACCTGAATATCTACTAAAAGCTGTTTTCTTTAATGTGAACACAGTGATCAATCAGGACACTATTTCACTTTTCAGTGTATATATTTGCCCAATATGTTCCTCACATATAAGTCTGCATCCTTGGATGGTTCGATTTTCTTGTAACAATTTGCGATATTAATAGACATCTTAAAACAGCTGTAGCCCAAGATATAGGTCAACGCTCCATGAGGCTATTTTTACTCAAGAGGAAGTCAACCCAACTTCAATGCTCAAACTGATCCTCTATTTCACAATCCAAATATACTGAAACTAACTGATATAGATCGACTGCAAGACTTAAAATTCTGTTGCAAATTTGAGAATTGTTTACTTCCTAAATTCTTTTATGAAGAACAACAACACAACAGTTACTCGCACCAATACAACATCAGACAAGGCCGTGATCTTCACTTACCTGCTGTGAGTCTTGACTTCAACAAACACTCAATGAACTACAGGTTTCCATTATTTCTAAATTCAACGAGTCTGATTTTTAAAGAAAAAATTTACATTCACAGTTTCGCTGGTTTTAAACTGTAAAAAAGAAATTCATTGAACAATACAATACTCTGTCCATTATTCCGCACTGTTATGACTGAGGTCGTTAGCGTCCTTCATGCTGGTCAGGTAAGTTGTTCTGTGGCATTAATTTAATCCATTTTTTTGTCATTGTAGTTCTTTGTCTTATTTTTAAGAAACTTAAGCATGACGTTTTTAATCATTTTTGGGTGATATTAATCTATCCTATATTGCCAACAACTGTAATTAAGCCTCTCAAATGTTAGTATCATATATAATTATTAGAGCGGCAAGCGAGAGCAATTTGCGCCTTTCCACACTACTGAAAAATCATGCTACTCTGTCACTTCAATCTCAGCGTGTCATTCGCCATCTTTGTTTTTGGCCACGTGATCTGCATGGTCGCCGCCATTAATCTACCACGCATGCGCAGGTGGGTAAATAGCATGACTCCGTTCATGACGCCGCAAAAAACCAACAGAGGGCGCGCCGAAACCATGGCACCTCTAGCGGCCGTTCACGAAATCGCCAAAACTACGGAAAATTAAAACGAAAATTCAACAGCGTTGGCCTGCTTACCACTCTCTCCTGGCTTGGCAGATTACATATTATTAATATAATTATAATGTTAACTTACTCAACCTAATATTTACTGATTTATTTTTAATTATTATGTATTCCCGTTTAACTAGTAATTTAAGATCAAATGTTAAGTTGTTTTATTACATGACAAGGTGGCTCCTCGATAGTTGACTAATGTCCTTGGAGGGGTCTTCTTTGCCTTTATTAACGTAAGATATTAATTTATTCTAATTATGTAATTATGTTACATCAAATTGGCATAATAAACTGTATCTGAGTATGAGTCGGAGTCTGAGTCCATTAAGAAAAAAAATAGAAATTTTTATATAATATAGTAAATCTACAGGCAGACATGACGGGGTTCTACACTTCGTATCGGATAAAAAGGATGTGTCTAATCACTTCTGAGGCACTCAGAAAAATTACTTGAAACTCAAAGATTGGCATCTCAGCCAGAGACTGTCAAATGATCAAAAAAAAGCCTAGATTTCCTTCTTTTCACAAAAATAAAGTGGAAGCATATTATAAAAACCCATCACAAGAAAGAATCAGAAATATATATAAGTGTGAACTGCATGATGCATCAGACCACATCCAATATTATATCCATTAATAAAGAGCGAAGAAATATATCAGTAATTTGATAGGAATTTCATTTTTACAAAGGACAGTTTCATCAGTAAAAAAAATATTATCTTTGAGCGGCCCATCTTGCTATACAGTGGCTAAAATTTCTTAAATTGCAATGAATTCATTTATATTACGCGAAAAAGTTTTCAAATTAATTTAAGAAGAATGTTTATATTTCTATATTTCTGATCAATCCTTCTTATAATATTTATTACACTTTTACCATGATATAAAAACACTCAAGTCAAAAACTAGTAACTCTATCCTTAAAGTTTGTGCAATAACTTACTGTCATTGTGTCATATGAAAGTGACTGTTTTATTAAAGTAAATACATACATGTATATTACTATTAATCAATGAAATCTTGCTTCTTCCATTTAAAACATTTGCAAGAATGGTAGTGTGAGACTTTCTTCGGGTATCATGACTGGCTTTGTTATACAGTAAAACAGAGAAGGCCTACATTTTTGAGGGATGTTATTCAGCTTTACAAACTATTACTAATTGCTTAAGAAATGACAGTATAATAAATTGAAATGATCTTTCATTTACTTTACACTGTCTAGGCTCATTTCGCAGTTTTAAAATCAAACAGGCTAGGATATGTGTTAAAAGGAATTTGGTGGAACAGCTTGCAGCAAGTTTTTGTCGTGATGTTTCGTCTGATGCTACTGGTCCCTTGCCTGAAGCTTCGTTTGCTAAAGAAGATGCGAGCTCACAAATGTTTTCACCATTTACCAGGCACATCACCTCATCTGCTGACTCACTCTCCAAAACAGATTTGTTTTAAATAAAAAATAGCGTCCGAACAACTCCTTGTGTTATTACAAAAGTTATTCCTTCAGCAATTTTCTTGGTTATTTTATCTGATATTAACACATACATAAATTGATAAAATGTATCCTTTCTATCATAATCTTTAGACTGAAACTCTTTAACAGTAATACTAATAGGCTACAATTGTACATTTATTCAAAGAGTGTTTTTTCCTGTGAGATTGAGAATGTCAAGAAGACCTTGTCGTAGTCCAGAGGGGATCCATAAAATATCGGGTAATCGCGTCGCGGAATGTATAGCGCACGACCTGACGCGACTCTGCGATGATATAATTAACATCTAAGCATATCAGAAATTTCTTTTGGTGAGGGGATGCCTCCATCCCTGAGTCATACTATTTTAAAATGACCCTCTTTGTGCTAATGCGTATGCCACTCTGAGAAAAACAAGATCCATTACAGTCTTTTTTATTATCACGATTGTCCCTTAGGTTACAAAACTAAACATGACATGGTTGCAATGCCCTTTGTCTTTTATCTCCTTTTTACCTTTTAAAAATAACATGTGTCTATAGATCTTGAACATAATAAAAATCTAATTCACTATCTGACAATCGACCTTTTCAGTGTTATCAATTCATTAACTGTCAATGAACCTTTCAAGCGAAATTTAATCCATTAACTGTCAATGGATATTTTCAGGGAATGTCCAGCCAGGTGCCTTTTTTCCATATTTTTAGATGAATTTCTGCTGTTGTACCTTTTATGTCTAATTAATCATTATACTACATCTTTGTGAGGATGGCAATTTACGCTGGTCATTAATCAAATCGGATACAAAAGGAAAATCATCATCATCATTATAATATCTTTTCTTTATTTTAGTCTCTCAGTGACTTTTTTTCCATACACAATCCAAGTAAAGCTTCTAAAATATTTATAGTAATAGGTTCCCTCCCACTTGTCAGTTTTTAACTTCTAAAGGCTTTTTGCACTGGTGGAATAAATTGTACTACTATCTGCCACTTGAAGTTAGTCTATTTATTGGCATGCCTGAATGTTGCTGACATGACTTGGTGAGAGGGTGTTAAGTTTCAATGTTGCATTCTCAGCCTGATTTCTCTTGCTACTATGGCAACCTGCAATTACCAGAATTCTCATAAACCACTTCACTGCTGACTATATGGGGCAATGCTCTCTGTGTGGGGCTTTGCTGACCTATTTGTTGGAACATTTCTAGTCAGAAAAAGAAGTTGACTCCTCTCTTCACTCTAAAAATGTCAGGACAAAATTGGTTTTTTAGATTCGAAATGTTTTTTTTGAAAAACCGAATTTCAATGCAAAACCAACATGGATTTTTAAAAAAATCCAAGTTGGTTTTTTGCATTGAGATTTGGTTTTTCAAAAAACCATTTTGAATCTAAAAAACCAATTTTGTCTGAAATTTTTTAGAGTGTTGGAGTCAAAGCATCTCCCTGTTCGGAGAGCAAACAACAAGTTCTGAAAAAAGGTTTCAAAGAAGAGACAAAATTGAAGAAAGTATTTATTTTTGAGACAGAAAATTAATACCGAATTTGTTAGCGAAATAACTACTGTCAGCAATATCATTTTCAGGGACATGATCTTACTCATTATCAGTCCTATACCTTAGGAAGCCAAAGTATGTTGAAGATTTGCCAAATTGCCAAAATATGATTCCTGTAGTGTTGCGTTATGGCTTTTTTGGAACTGAAATAATGAGAATGAACAATTTGACATTGAATGAGGTTATAAAGTCTTATAAATATATAGAATTAACTGTTGCTTCAGTTAATTCCTATATTTATATAGGGTGTTTATTCGACCATATATAATGATATTTTCCTGGTAATACGCACTTATGTGTACAATACGCCAATTAGTGTGACCCCAGTGTCGAGGTTGTTCATTCAGCAACACAGCTGAGAGCCAAGTGCCCAATAAGGAAGATAATTAAGACTAGTGGCCAGTGGTGGAGCATAGTGTAGCTCCTTACACTGACTAGAATAAATAGTTTTATAACCGCACTTTCAGTAAAATTGATTCATGAAAACTTTCATAGGAATTTTTTTAAATCATTTTTCGAAAGTCATAATAAATTACATAAACTTATTTTTGCATCTTCATTACATTATTCCTTAGAATTCATAATACCGAAATGTTTAACTGCCATTTTGTAAACCGGTCTGCATTTTTGTAATTCGTAGCAGTCAATGTCAAAGCATTTTGAATGCATTGTGCAATACTGCATGCTACCTTTCTGCATTGATGTTCAAAATAAGTAAACATGTATCTCCAAGAACCAAATTCTGAAAAAGGCACATTGCATGAAGCTTCTAGAATATCGACTCCATGCTCATTGCTCATGTCTCATGCTTAAAATTCAACTTCATCCTTATCCAGGAAAATGGCACGGTGCCATTGGATGTCTTACTGTCCCTAACGCTAGATCTATCCTTTAGAAAGTCAAGAAGATCTAGTGGCATGGGTAAAAAATTATACCATAAGCAACAATGTTATTGGACCTCTGTAAGATATCCAATGACCCTTTCTGTACTAAGGCTCATGTCACTCTGAGAAAATCAAGATATACTGCAGTCTTTTGCATTGCCATGATTCTCCCTTGGATTACTAAATTAAATATGACAAGGCTTGTTTTGTTTTTTATCTTTTCTTTTTGCCTTGATAACACGTGTCTATAGTTTTTACACAGGCAAACAATCTAATTCATTAACTGAAAATGGACCTTTTCAGTGAAATCTAATTCATTAACTGCCAATGGATATTTTCAGTGAATGTCAAGCCAGGTGTATATTTTGTTTATTTTTAAAAAGCATTTCAGCTGTTGTGCTTTTCATTAAATATAAATTGTTATATTTGAGCTTTCTGATAATGACAATTTACGTTGGTCACTAATCAAATTGGATGTAAACCAGACAATCATCATTACTTTTTTTTTTCATTTTATTCTCTCAGTGACTTTTTCTGCTATCACAGTGAAGCTTCTAAAATATTTATAGTAATGGTTTCCTCCCACTTGTCAGTTTTTAACTTCTAAAGGCTTTTTGCATTAGTGGAATAAAGGATACTACTATCAGCAGATGGTATCTGCCACTTGAAATTAGCCAAAGTTCAATGATTATGAGGCAAATTCGATGAAATTATTATTAATGGGACAGCAAATTAAAGATGAATTTGTTGGTGCAATATTTGAATTACTAGAGTGAGCAATGTCAGGGACATAATCTTACTCATAATCAGTCCTCTACACAAGCAATCCAAAGTATTTTGGTTTGACACAATTCCTGTGATTCCTTGGGCGTGACAGTATGGCTCTTAGGATTTGACATAATGAGAATGGACAATTTGACATTGAATGGGGTTATAAAGTTTTATTTATATAGGAATTAACTACTGCTTCATTCTTAAAATTGGCAATTATTAATTGACCATATGAAGCGTGTTATTTTCCTACTTTGACCAACCACTTATATCCATGTTCCATAATAAGCCAATTTGTGCAACCCTAAGGTCAAGGTTGACCATTCAAAAACTCAGCCAAGAGCAAAGTGCTCAATCTTACATTGACAAGAAAAATGCTAGTTTCATAACCAGACTGAGGGAAAATTACAACTGAATAATTTTCAGAATCAGTGAAATTTATTATTTGATTCCTGAGTAACAAATCAACAAAAATCAAAATCTCTCCGAATGTGAAAAAGAAAACGGAGACAGCTGATACTACGAAAATCATGATAGCTACAGCTCATACTACTCAATTATATGCAAAACAAGTAAAGTCGCTTTCTTAAATCAACAGATTTCATTGGAAAAAAATTAGGCAGTACGCAAGTACAACTTTTAATACTGCAACTAAAAGGATGTTAATACTGTCAGATATTGGCTCACTATAAGAATATTCCTAAATTTAGTTAGGTGATTCACTTTATTTTGATAGATGCAAAATATTTACGACAAAGGATTAATGAAGGCACACTGCAGCAACTGATTTTCATAATTCAGTGAAATAGATTTCAGTAAAATGGAAAGAATGAAGAATACATGAAATTATAATATTAAATCCAAAGTAGAAAGAGAAATATTCAGGCACATGTAATTGTCAATAATCACTTGTGACAAACATCATTTATCTACTTACATCATTATTATGGATCGGTGTAATGGTCGGAAAATAAGAGAGAACCAGTTTTTATTTAAAATTATCTGAACAGCATATTTTAAAATTTAATGTCAGATCAATTCCTTGACATTGGATCTACACTGAGATTAATGTCAAGCCCTTATGTCATGATATATGGTGAAGCATGTTTTTATGCTTGAGTGTAATTATTTGTGCACAATTTTTGTTATGTATGTCGAATTTAACTTTTGGAAATCCAGAAAATAATTCTCTTCTCGCTTGCAGTTCGCATAACTATATGATATAAACACTGTTGTTGGAGGATCCACCTTTTTTCTTTCTCATATCATATGGTTGTGATATTTAATCAGGGTATATTTTCATTTTAGTGCCACTACCTCTGAACATAACAACACTTTAATCATAAATCCACTTCCTGGAATAACTTAATTTTCACATGTTAGTTCAGTGACTCACTGCCTCTGCCAAGTTCACAGATCATCACATTGCATTTAATCACTTCATGATCTTACCTTTTATATAATATTCTGTCTGTTTTCAGAAGAAAATATGGTTTGCAACCCCATGAATGTATGATGATACTTGTCGTAGGTTGCATTTTATGGAGCTGGAGCATTTCTAGCACAAAGTAACAGATGTGTCATACCAGCCAATGGAAATTGAAATCTGTAATTTATTGGTGAGGGAGTGACGACAGACATGTTGGTACTCTTTCAAACGTTTATTCAGATGTATCAACAGAAGAGTAAGTGAATAATAGTTGAAGAGTTCCCTAGAAATGAAGGAAACAACATACAAACATCTTGTAGACAATATAACAATCAGTATAAAAATATGAGAAAGATAAATGCATCAAGTTTATAGTTTAACTCACAATCTCAATGCCTTCAGGGCTCCAACACCAATGATACAGATGCAGATAGCATACAGCTACAGATACAGTCTAACAGCAACTGTAATTTCAAATAATGAATTGTATAAATAATAGTTACACTGATAGTACAAAGCCTTTGCTAGTTTAAAGCAATTAAAATGTATAAAAAATCTACAAATACTTAAATACAGTAAATTCACATTTTATCCCACATCACAGCAATATAAATTAAATCAACTTTTAGCAGATGGAATGAAGAGAAGCTTTCTTTTTCAGTTAAAAATGAAGAATGACAATTTGTGCAGGATATTTAGCATGTTGAGTTGTAACAATAAAGTGTGAAAGACATATAGATGTCCACAAACTGACAAAATGTAACAGAAAACAGTGAGCTTCACAGAGATGTCATAGATATACAGAGCAAAGTGTGAAACACAGATAATAGAGTGACTGTTACAAGCAAACTCATTACAACAAAGAAACAATAGATAACAGAGCAATCAAATTGTAATTAAAGGAAGATCAGACAAAAGTAATACAAAGTGATCAAACAATATGATATATATGATCAAACCAATAATGCTGATGATCAAACCAGCACACCGGGAGGATGAGGTTGCTGTGATGGGGATAAATATAGATTATATGAAAACATGCAATTGAGTATTAACATTTACAGTTTTACATTATATACATTAGTAGAAAATTGTACATGGAAAATTCACTGATCATCAATAGCAACAAGTAAAGCAAATCACTGGACTGCACAAATGACTGTAGTTTCAGTCACTAAGTAAATTTTGTCATTCAATTTGAATGATTTATACATCAGTTTGACTCTGTATACCTGGTCATCTCCCTCCACTTATCAGCAGCAACCACTACATCTCAAGATCTCAACTTATGAGTGGAAATATGCCACTTTATTTGGAAGTCTAGAGTTGGTACACATAACTCAATCCACCATTTCAGAAAAGAATCTATGAGATTCGTCACAACCAGCATAAGAAACTCAGTTGGGGACAAAAAGAAGTCAATACATGTTTCAGTTGACTTGACCAATGATTTCACAGCTCGATCCCAAGGACTATCAGGCGGATCACAGATCCAAGAAAGACCACTTGTGGGATCAAGATTTTTCAAAGTTTCTCTAAACACCATTCCTGCTGCAACCAATTGAGACTCAGGAATGCTCACAAACGAAAATAAGATCAAGAGAAGCACACAGAGAGCTTCAATAAGTACAGCTCTTGTAACCATGTATAAGTCAAGCATGAAATAAAGGAACCAGTTGCAGGTTTCAGACATAATTTACTGAACAGCATAATAAGTAAAAGAATCTTTTCAACACTGCTGCAAGTACAATCATGAATGCAGTTTCTTAACCAACAGACAACTTCTGCATCAGACTTCTCTACCCATAGATCATCATCATTTTGGCAGGCAAACTTTAAATTCTCCTCCTCCTCAACCTGGACAGTGAAGTCAACTGATGAAGAATGATGAGCATCATGGCAGCTTCTCTCATCATCAAAGGGAAAATTCTCAGGTGTCAGTGCTTGCTGCTCATGAGATGAGTTTGATCGGCTGACTGCTGGAAATTCATCATGCGGACAAACTTCACCTGGCAAGGGAAATTCAGCTGGCAGGTTATCATTCGGGACAGAAGGATCAGACGCAGTTTCAGAAGATGATAAGGATGCATCAATGTTACATGTGGGCAGGACACTACTCTGCTGTTGACACAACTCAGATTTGTCAAGGACTTGGTTGACAAAGTGACATTCAGCCCTCAAATGACCACTGTGCAGTACCTTGACCATGCTACTGCTCATGGCAGTAGATTCAGTTAAATCAGGATGGTAGCCTTGTAGACAGATGCCAAGCTCTCTCTGCATGAGGCTTAGATGACTTCCAACTCGGCACACTTCATGTTTTGGATGGAGTCCAAAATAGTCACAGCCAAGAAGAATGTCAACTTGTGGGGACTTGCGTTGCATTGCAGATGGATCCCGGTCAGGAAACAAAGTCTTCAAGACATCTTCGTCTAGGATCGACACAGTACTTGTGATTTCACTCATTCCATAAGCCACTATGGGAAAACTCAGACCAGTAGTTGTTTGAAGAGTCAGCTCATACAATTTTGTTTTGTACTCAGCTTCAACATTTCCTAAAGTAGTGACATCCAAAGTAAACTGACCAAGTACCTTTGCACCAAGACGTTCAGCAGCTGTGTGGGTTATATAAGAGGAGTTTGAGCCGTTGTCACAAAATACTGTAGCACGCTTCCGACTATTCAACACAGGAGAGTCGAAAATAGCATACAAAGACCCAGAGGCAGGTGTTATGGCTGAGTGACTTGAACTGGAAGCAGGTACCGGTGAATCAGCTGATGAAGAGTCCGGCTGAGCTTTCTTGCACATCAGTGTGAGGTGATGAGAATTCTGGCAGGCATCACAGAACACTTGGCTCCTGCACTGATCCCTTCGATGGTAGCCAAAACATCTGAAACAAGCATGAACAGAACGTAAGATGCGGTATTTCTCATCCAAATTCAATTTCTTAAAATCAGAACAATCAGAAGTTTTATGCTTTGAAGTGTCTTTGTGCAGGGCACAAGTTGGCTTACCATTGTTAGGATGCTCGTCAGACTTCGGAGTGTTGACAGAAGTTGAAAAAGATCCAGAATGATGAGAGGTTTGACCACTTTTCTTCTTCTGTGCATCAGCCAAACGAACCACAGAGGCATGCTCATTAGACAGGAAATTCAAGAAAAAGTCAAGTGGCTTTAACTTATCTCTGGTCTCAAGTTCATTGTACTTCCTATTCCAGACCATCCGTGTATTGCTAGGAAGTAATTCACAAATTCTATCAACTTCACGGGAAGTCAGACTTTCAGTTTGACCAAGTTCTAATAACTGTGCATATGCTACTTCAACCTCATCAATTAAGTGGACTAAACCTTTAAAATCATCTTCCTGCACAGACTTCAACTTGTACAATCCTTCAAGTGCACATTGTACAGAAGCACTGCAATCATCGTAATACTCTGACAGTCGCACCCACATCACGTCATAGGCTTCAGGTCTGGTGATGTAGATGTTTTTTACCTGGTCTTTAGCTACACCCTTCAATGCCTTCTTTAGTTCATGTGCCAAGGCAGTTTTACTTGAGAAAGCTTTCTCCGCCAACTCCCGCCACACCGCTTTGAACTCCGGCCAATCACGTCTATGACCAGAAAATTCAGGAAGTGAAGACCTTTTCAGATAAAAATCATTCTTGTGGCTAGGAGCAGGAGTATGGACAAGATTAGGCACACTAGAAGGCGACAAACCATAAGCCCCTTGATAGGAACTAACACCTGGGTGCAGACTACCTGCAGACTGCATTGGTAGTGAGGACGGATAACTGATGACAGATGGAACAGTTACACCATATTGAGTCTGCAATCCATTGCTGTATTGCAAACCAAGCGTGGGAGAGGACACAGAGCCACCGACCACAGGTTGTGATCCCTGACTAAATACACCTGTATTATAGGGGTACATCAAAGGTGGAGCAAGTGATGTGGCACTACTGTTAACAAAAGTTGGTGCACCAGAAACATGTGCACCACTGAGAAGAGATTCACCTGAAGATTGAACAGAATTTGAGATTTGTGGCTGCTGAGACCCTTCAGATGAAAATACAGACAAATCTGAACTCTCACTACACTGGACATTGGCCTGGTCAACAGAGTCAAAACTGGAGGAAACATTTATGTGAAAATCACTAATTTTGGTGGCAGACCTTTCAGATTTGATTACACTTTGTTCTGCTTCAGATATATGCATAACACAATGCAGTTTAAACTCATCCAATCTGCTGCAGACCAAATCCATTAGATTCTGGTGCTCTTCACATTTACCCAATTTGGCGATACACTTGTTTAAATCGGGTTCTAATTCATCTTTAATGTAACTGAGAATATTTGCAAAGTTCGCAGAAGTATCGTATAACATGCCCTTGACATCGTCACATGTCTTTGCAAATCTTTTTATTTGGCGAACCGAACTGTCAATTTCATCCTTGTAAGTGTTTAAAGACTGTACTGCGGACTCAAAAGTGTGCTGTACATCTTTGGAATATTCTTCCAAAGTCTTTCCATTTACTGTTTTAAACTGGTCAAGCCCATCATTGCCAGTCACCAACTCATAATATTCTAAGTGAGTAGATTCAAAATCAAGATAGCTGGTTTCAAAGTCGCGGAGAAGATCTTCAATTTGTTCAAAGTCTTTCTTCATTAGAATAGCAGTTGTCAGTTTTTTAGCAGTTACTGTTACCTTCCGTTTTTTTGTTGACTGGTCAGTTTTTAGGGCAGTTGCAGAATCGACCAGCTCGGAAGGTTCCGGTGGAGGCATCTTTCAGGTTGTAGATGTTTGCTCAGCTGTGGACGGACTGTAGAGATAATTTCATTGCGGATGTTCAGTCTTGAAGATCGAAACATCAGTCCATGGCGGATTGGAACTTTATTGGTGAGGGAGTGACGACAGACATGTTGGTACTCTTTCAAACGTTTATTCAGATGTATCAACAGAAGAGTAAGCGAATAATAGTTGAAGAGTTCCCTAGAAATGAAGGAAACAACATATAAACATCTTGTAGACTATATAAGAATCAGTATAAAAATATGAGCAAGTTAAATGCATCAAGTTTATAGTTTAACTCACAATCTCAATGCCTTCAGGGCTCCAACACCAATGATACAGATGCAGATAGCATACAGCTACAGATACAGTCTAACAGCAACTGTAATTTCAAATAATGAATTGTATAAATAATAGTTACACTGATAGTACAAAGCCTTTGCTAGTTTAAAGCAATTAAAATGTATAAAAAATCTACAAACACTAATGCCATAAAGCAATATTTCGCGAAAAGATGTCAAATATCCAACTCGCCCAAAAATTTCTGGTCAACCATCAAACCATTTTTCACAGGAAAAGTTGCAGATTCCCAAGGAAGTATTATTTTGAACGAATCAGATGATATTGTAAGTGACCCCGAAAGTGTATGTGAAATATTTAATGAATACTTTGTCAACATAGCAAACAATATAGGATTGGCAGATGAGATGCTCTCTGATTGTGAAACTCTGAGTAATTGTTTAGTATTTCACAGCAATCATCCCAGCATTACAAATATAGGGAATCATCTCCAATCAGAAAACATAGCAATCACTCAGTTTAGTTTTAATCCAGTAACTATAAAAGACATCTGTGTACAACTCAAAGGTATTAACAGAAACAAACCAGCTGGTTTTGATTGCATGCCACCAAAAACTGTGCAAATTTGCCACAATGAGTTAGCTCACTCTGTGACAACCTTGATAAACAACTCCTTTAATAATTGCCAATACCCAAAAGATATGAAAAGGAGTGAAGTCTCTCCAATATTCAAAAAGAAAGACTTCATGATGAAGGATAATTATAGACCAATTAATATTATAGGTATATTTCCAAAAATCTTTGAGGCTGTTATAGCTAAGCAAATAGAAAATTTTATGAATCCCATGTTTAACAAGCACCTTGGTGCATATAGAAAGGGACATGGTTGCAGCCAAGTACTCACAGCAGCAATTGATAACTGGAAGAAAGTACTGGATGAAAACCATGTAGTAGGGATGATCCTGATGGATCTGTCTAAAGCATTTGATGCTATTCCCCATGATTTGTTGATTGCGAAGCTTCATGCTTATGGCTTCTCGGTTGATGCATGTAATTTTATGTTGAGCTACCTGACTCACAGGACTCAAAGAGTGAAAATTAAGGATAAAAAAGCTCCTGGAAAACAGTAACTAGAGGAATCCCTCAAGGATCATGTTTAGGTCCATTACTATTCAATATCTTTATTAATGACCTGTTTCTTAATATAAAAAAGGCAGAATTATTTAACTATGCAGATGACAATACACTCAGCACAAGCGGAAACTCCTTTGATATAGTCATGAATGTACTTATCCAAGATTCACAGAATGCAATAAAATGGTTTACAGAAAATTTTATGCAAGCAAATCCAAATAAATTTCAGTTAATGCTTCTAAAACCGAGTCACTCCCCTATCCCTACACCAACCTATTTGAAGCTAGATGATGCCACCATAGACACTGATAATGAAGTGACATTGCTTGGTGTCAGAATAGATAACAAATTAAATTTAGATTCACATGTATCAAATCTATGTAAAAAAGCAGCATGACAACTAAAAATTTTAATGAGATTTAAATATTTACTTGGTCCTAAAGAAAAAGAAATATTGTTTAAAACATTTATACTGTCAAACTTTAATTTCTGTCCTGTGGTTTGGAATTTTTGCAGTAAAACATCACGCAGTAACATTGAAAGAATTCAAGAACGTGCACTAAGATTTCTACTTATGGACTCTAGAAGCACTTATCCCGAATTACTGAAAAAGAGTGGACTCAAGACACTAAATTTGAATAGATTAAAGAAAATAGCTATTGAAGTTTTCAAATGTATCTATAAACTGAACCCTTCCTTCCTAAATGCAATGTTTCATGTAAAAGAAAATGTGCGGAATCTATATATATACTAAGAGATCCATCTATTCTATTTGTTCCAAGATTTAATACGATAAGATATGGCAAAAAGACATTTACTTATTATGGCGCCCATCTTTGGAACTTGCTACCGAATGACATGAAACAATGTATTGACTTGGATGGTTTTAGAAATTTACTGCATACTTGGGAAGGGCCCACGTGTTCATGCAATATATGTAATCTGTGATATTTAAGTACTATAATTTATAGTATTATTTTATTGATTGTTATTGTTAATGTTTTATTTGTTTTGTCACATAATAGCCTCTGAGCTAATGTTTGTATTGTCTACCCTGTGACATAAAATAAAGATTTTTATTATTTTATTATTATTATTATTAAATACAGTAAATTCACATTTTATCCCACATCACAGCAATATAAATTAAATCAACTTACATTTTAGCAGATGGAATGAAGAGAAGCTTTCTTGTTCAGTTAAAAATGAAGAATGACAAGGATATGCAGGATATTTAGCATGTTGAGTTGTAACAATAAAGTGTGAAAGACATATAGATGTCCACAAACTGACAAAATGTAACAGAAAACAGTGAGCTTCACAGAGATGTCATAGATATACAGAGCAAAGTGTGAAACACAGATAATAGAGTGACTGTTACAAGCAAACTCATTACAACAAAGAAACAATAGACAACAGAGCAATCAAATTGTAATTAAAGGAAGATCAGACAAAAGTAATACAAAGTGATCAAACAATATGATATATATGATCAAACCAATAATGCTGATGATCAAACCAGCACATGTAACTTCTCAATCAACACCTCTAAAATGCTGAAAAAATGCAACAGCTTTTGCATAAACAATTTAACCCAAAGTCAACATACAACAAATACATTTACAAAGTTGCCTTTACATTGGATATTGACCTTCTAACAAAATGATGGATAATTGAATGCATTTGAGTTTAGTGCATTAAAAAAATTGTTGCTCTGACACTGTTTGAAATTTACACCAGATTCTGAAAAAAGCAGCATGGCAGTGCATGCATGAAGCTTCTTGAATCTCGGCTCAATGCTCATGTAGCTCATGTAGCATTGTAGCGATGACATATGATGGCACAGTGCACTACCCAGCCGGAACTCGATTTAGTCCGAGCCCATGGGACATTAAATGGAGGCGGGTTGTATCCAGTGTTCTATGCTGGGGCAACTGAAAGACCCTGGGCATCCCTGAATTAATAGGGTATGTAACAGACTCACAATCTTCTCATCTCATCATCATACGGCGATCGCCTGCCTCGATATAGCCCACTAAGGTGCTGCAGAGGCGTAAAACACAAACAAACAAACAAAGCACAGTGCACTACGGTGTCTCTCTCCAAAGAGCCTTAGCATTCCAAATGCAAGATATAACCTTGAGAAAGCAAGGAAGATCCAATACCACTGTTTTGAAAATGACATTATCAACAACAACATAATAGTGCTTCTCAAAGGTATCCAATGACCCTCTTTGTACTAAGGCTCATGTCACACTCAGAAATCAAGATCAATTGCAGTCTTTTGTATTGTCACGATTGTCCCTTCGGTTACAAAACTAAACATGACATGGCTTACTTTTGTCTTCCATCCCTTTTTGCTTTGATAACATGTATCTATGGATGTTACACATAACAAAAATCCTATTCATTAATTAGCAGTGGACCTTTTCAGTGAAATCCAATTCATTAACTGGTGATGGATATTTTCAGTGAATGCTAGGTGCTTTTTTTTAAATATTTTTAGAAGCATTTAAGCTTTTGCAGCTTTGATTAAAAATTAATTGATTAACAGCTTTCTAAGGAAGACAATTTACACTGGTAACGAATCAAATCAGATGTAAAAGGACAATCATCATCATTATATTTTTATTTCTTCATTTTATTCTCTAAGTGACTTTCTCCGCCATTCCATTGAAGCTTCTAAAATATTTATATTAATGGTTTCCCTCCCACTGGTCAGTTTTTAACTTTTAAAGGCTTTTTGCACTGGCGGAATAAATGATTCTACTATCAGTAGATGGTATCTGCCACTTGAAGTGAGCCATTATAATCAAGTTACTGGCTTGCCTAAATCTTGCTGACATGATTTGGCAAAAGGGTGTTAAGCTTCAGTATTGCATTCCCTGATTTCTCTTGTTACTATTGTAATCTACAATTACCAGAATTCTCATAAACCAATTTAATGCTGTCCAGATATGAATCAGTTTGTAAAGTTCGTGAAAATAGGAACTAACTGCTGCTTCATTCTTAAAAGGGGTTAGTGTTTTGACCATATGAAGTGTGTTATTTTCCTATTTTGACCACCAACTTATATCTATAATAAGCCAATTTGTGCGATCCTAAGTTCAAGGTTGATAATTCAGCAACTCAGCCAAGAGCAAAGTGCCCAATTAGGATGATAATTATGACTAGTGGGGCACAGTGTATGCCCTTGCACTGACAAGAAAAATGCTAGTTTCATAACCGTACTGTTTGTAGCATTTTTCATGACCACTTTCGTAGAAACCTTTTTTATTATTTTTGAAAGTTGTAATCATAATAAATTACATGAATTGATTTTTGTGCCTTCATCATATCATACCTCAGAATTCATAATATTGAAATGTTTAACTGCTGGTTCTTCATATCAGACAAAGCCATCATAATTTTCAGTAAGGCGCATGGTGCCATGTTCTTGAGTCAAAGGTATTGTCATTGACAATGCTGTTGCTATGAGTTACAGAATTTCCCAGATTTCGCCAGTGAAGCCACCATAGCGACCAGAAAAACTAAGACTCTGAAATGGAAATAACCTTCTTTTGTCTTTGGGGAGTTCTTTGTTGGAAAACTCAAAAAATTTCAGGAAATTTCAAATGATTTTCCATTTATTTTGTCCATGAATTATGTATCCCCTCATTATGGCACTAAATTAACCAGACTGAGGGCATATTACTGAATAATTTGCAGAATTTGCACCATTTGTGATTGAATTCTTCAAAAGACAAATCTCTGCTAAGTATAAAAGAAAATGGAGACAGCTGTACTACTAAATCATGATAGATACAGCTGATACGACCTAATTATATTCAGAACAAATGAAATTACGTTCTTAAATCAGCAGATTTCATTGGAAAAAAGTAGGCAGTATGCAAGTAAAACTTGTAATACTGCAACTAAAAGTTCATAGGATGTATTTCATGGAATTGAAAGATTTATAGAGAAAACGCATCCTACCACGCATCAGAAAATTAAATTTGAAACTTCTCCATCAACACCTCTAGAATGCTGAAAACTGCAACAACATGCTATGTTTAAATTTACCATCTGGACATTGCACTAGGAACTTCTGTTTTTACCCAATTTGGTGACCATGACCTGCATTGTATGACCTAACATAGTAGTAGTAGTAGAACATTTATTGCTTACTGTACACAAGATAAAATTTATATCCACAAACGGCCCTTGGCAGTTGCCACTTTGCCACATAGGCCAGTCCGCCCCTGAACACATGTGAATTATGTGGTCATTGCAGAAGGAAGAAATCAGATCAGTAAATTTCAAGGAAATGATGATGTCTGGTTCAGATCCTCATCACACACTTCAGACTATCACACACTTCTTATGAAGTTATAAAGTAAAGCTCTTGACCTTATGAAAGTTTGGCGCCTTTTGCAGTAGAACTGTATACGAATTTTGTTTCGATAAACCAAAAAAATCAAGTGTGTAGAGTTCCTAAAATTATTCAATCATCGTCAATCAAAACAATCTTGCTTCTGTAGTCCATTTTGAAACTGAGCAAGTGTAGATATCCATAAACAACATATCTTTCTTCAGGTCCTGTTTGTAACACTGTCATCACTACATACATTTTCTGGTATAATGGATGTAACAAAAAATTATTTATTTATTTCAAACATTGCAACATTTATACTATCTTCCAATGACTTCAAACTGTATTCCTTAATGGGGCACTGCAGGAATGGGCATTTTCTCCTATGTTAAACCAGCAGGCTTAAATAGGCAAGATGGAGGGATGATTATTTTAAAACACAATTACAGACGGACATCAAAACAACATTCATATTATCTTTTATTTTTCAGTCTTTCGGGGACTTTTTGCACCATCCCGGTGAAGTTGTTAAAATATTTATAGTGATGGTTTCCTTCCTGCTTGTCAAAGTTTTTCACTTTAGGCTTTCTGCAGAAGTGGAATCTCTCTTTTCCTGCCTAAAAATGTGTAATACTACAGCTGAAAAAACCTTGATATAGCCAGATATAGGCTCAATTTCAGAATAGTCTCAAATATATTTTGTTGATTTAAGTACAGTTCTCCATTTTGTAAAGTATTTGTTATAAATAAATTGATCGTTTCATCCTCACAGGAATGATATTTCCTGCTTAAATTATTTTTTTGGTTACACTTTTACAAATATAAAGCATTGACAGGGTTATATTAGGTGTCAGAATGTGTGTAAGAACTAAGCGTTTTGGAAACAACAATTCAATTCAATTCAATTATTTTATTTACTTGACTGCAATTTACATAAATTGCCCAACCCTACTGGGCTTATAATCACTTTAACACATATGCAATGCATGACAGGTGGCAACACAAAATTAAATACAAAATTTAATACAAAGGTAAACAATAGAATACAAAATGTTATAGGTAGGCAGTATTATTTAAAAACCAAGATTAAACATAAGTGGAGCTTTTCTGTACATTAAAGACATTATAGATAAACATGTTGGTACTTAGATTATAGCACAATATGTTTTATAGAAAGGGCACAACATATGAGCATTGCCAACTTGTGCAAATGGCCACTTACTTAAGCTTACTTGGTTTTATATTCAAACATAATTTTATACTTGTACAAATTTTATCTCCGGTTTTATCATGCAGAAGTATATCTTTGTGTATTGTGAGTGGGTATTTGTGTTTAACGCCTCCGCAGCATCTAGTATAACTTTGTCAAAAAGGTGTCTGGTTGTTTAGGCTTCATATAATGTTTGCTATTTCAGTACAAAAGATAAATTTGGCGATGTAGCATTACGTGCCAGATACAACTTATGCCAGCTTTTCTTGCTTCCACTATATCGACAATGCAATTGTTCTTTTGTCTTGGTACATCAGACAATAGAAAAACAAAACATTAAAAAAAGTCTTATTTCTTATTCGACAATCTTCTCTTAATGGAATCGTTCCAGGGACGTATCTAGAAATGGCCTGAGGGGGGCCATAACATGGGGCAAATAGGCGGCGCTCCGTGGCACTTCCTATCTGTTACATGTTAATTTTGGGCCTGAGGGGGGGGGCCTGGCAGTATAACCCTCCCTCCACTAAATATGTCACTGAATCATTCCTACAAGGAGTACAGTGGTTAGCACGTTTGACCTTTGTGCACAATGGTGTGGTTTTAAACCCCACTCTCACCAATTCCGGAGGTTGTTTAAAAGTCTAATGATAATTGCATAACAGCCATAAACACCCCTCCCTTCCCATTTTTGAACCATATCTTACACATATAAGAGTGAGCCAGCTGCGATTCCATCGCAGATTTCAACTTTGGTTTATGAATCAGAAATCTATGACAGACATAGACCCAAAATGTAATAATAATGATTGTTGAATTGATGATCTCAAGCTTTCCAAGAAAGGACTTGTTTTTCCATTCTGTCTGTAGTAAATTTCTTTGAATGTGACGCAGAATAAAATTGATGATGAGCCATCTCATGAAGATAGATTTCTGAAAACATTACTTACATTCCCCACGGTACATGTCTATGAAATATTGAGAACTTTACAATGTCAAATTATGATAAGAAGAAAAGAGAGAGAAAAATTCAGCCTAATTGTGCTATAATAACCTGTCATATACACCATTTATCTCCCGACGTCATTCTTATGGGTCTGCGTAATGGGCGGAAAAAAATAGAAGCGAACCATATTTATTCTTAATTGTTTTGACAGGATATTTTGAATGTTAGAACAATTCTCTGACATTGGATCTACTCTCAGATCTACGTGAAGACATCATGTCATGATTCCACATATACACGTATTGTACATTAAGTTTTGTTTCCCCATATGGTGCATTAAGTTTTCTCTTTTTCCGTTAAAGTAATCATTTGCACAAATTTGGCAGTTACGTATTTTCATCAATTTTTACATTAAAATAAGATAACCAAGGATGGTTTAGAGATATATGCATTGTTCTCTTATATTCAAGACAACCTGGATATCTGCTATACAATAAGTGGTTTCCTATAACACAGTTATCAATCAGGGTGAATTTTAATTTGTTAGCGTTGGACTATTACTCCTCACATATAGTCTGTCTCAAAATCTGACAAAAAAAGCAGCAAAACACACAACAAAACACACACAAAAATGTGACAGAAAAATTAAAAATTTTCCAATCTACCCTTGAGTAAGTATATTTCTGCTGTGTGACCTGTAGATGAGGAGCAGTCAGGCAAAATACCAGTTTGCATGTTGTGAGACAGACTGTAAGTCTGTATCCTTGGATAATTGATTTTCTTGCAACAATTTGCGATATTTAAAACAGCTGTAGCCCAAAATATAGGTCATCACTCTATGAGGTGATTATAACACAAGAGAAAGTGAACCCAACTTCCATTTAGAAAAAAATAGAGGTTTTTATATAATATAGTAAATCTACAGGCAGACATGACGGGGTTCTACACTTCGTATCGGAGAAAAGGATGTGTCTAATCACTTCTGAGGCACTCAGAAAAATTACTTGAAACTCAAAGATTGGCATCTCAGCCAGAGACTGTCAAATGATAAAAAAAGCCTAGATTTCCTTTTTATAAAGCAAAAGTTGAAGCATATGATAAACACTTATCACAAGAAAGAATCAGAAATGAGCATTAACTGATGCTTCAGACCACATCCAAAATTATTTCAATTAATAAAACAATAATTATCAGTAATTTGATACCAATTTCATTATTACACAGGATAGCGTTTTCAGTAAAAAAAAAATTGTCTTTGCAATGGCATAGTACTTTTTTGGGGGATTTCATTTAGCTTACGAATTTTTTTTTAATTCTTTAAAACAGATTACAGTATATTTAAATTAATTGATATTTTTCGTTTCCTTAAAACTGTCTAGGCTCATTTCGCAGTTTTAAAATCGAACAGGCTAGCAGATGTGTTAAAAGGACTTTGGTGGAACAGCTTGCAGCAAGTTTTTGTCTTGATGTTTTGTCTGGTACTACTGGTCCTTTGCCTCAAGCTTTGTCTGCTGATGAAGATGTGAGCTCACTAAAAGTTTTCTCCATTAACCAGGCACATCACCTCATCATTGGACTCACTCTCAAAAAAAAAAAATTTTTTAATAAATGAAATAAAAAATAGCGTCCAAAAACTCTTTGTGTGAAATAGAAGACAAAAGCCGTTGCATTAGCAATTATCTTTGTTATTTTTTTAAACAAATATTCATATACATGAATAAATTGATAAATGTATCCTTTCTATCGCAATTTTAAGACTGGAATCATTTGTCTATAATCTTAAGACTGGAATTCTCTATTTTTAACACAAATACTTTGTACATTCAGCCTGGTTCTTCCCTAGCAGCCTTATGAGAAGGTTGCTGTTGTTTTGAGATATTTCACTGTCAACCCGACAGCTTCACCTCAGTGGCAATGGATATTAAAACGACAGACAGTTTGCTGTTGAAAACCACAGCGAGAGAGGTCAAAACCTTATTGTGACAATATGGTTGCCAGATTTCTGCATTGACATCAAAATAGCTTCAAAAATATTAATTTACTCTGATATTATTTCTCTTTAGATGTTACACATAGCAAAAATTTAGTTCTTTAAATGACAATGGACCTTTCCAGTGAATATGTTTTTAGAAGCATTTCAGCAGTTGCGCCTTTTATTAAAAATAAATTGTTATATTTCAGCTTTCTGAGAATGACAATTTACGCTGGTGACTAATCAAATCGTATGTAAAAGAACAGTTGTGTATGCCCAAAGCATCTATAATCACTCTCAAATATCCACTAATATCCACAAAAGACTGTCATGGATTTTGGCTTAGTCTTTTGACTTTGACCAAAGAGCCTATTTGACTATTAGCCTATTTTATATTAGGCTCAATTTTCATTGGCTATTGGATATTAGATTGGAATTTCATTGTATTCTCTGTGTGTCCAATGAGAATGCAGCTTAATATCCACTGGTCAATCATGGCTCTGTGGATATTAGGGTTGACTGCCATTGGCTAGGATATTTGGCCGGATTCTCATTGGACAGGATATTAGGTGGCATTCTCATTGGACAAACTATTAACTACAGTGCCCCCTACTGTGGACATTAGGGTAGATTTTTATTGGTCAAGATATTAGGGCGTATTCTCATTGGTCAGTGCACTATTATCCAAAGTGGGATTTTTGGGAAAGTCATGCCAAAAGGAGTCGTAATGCCCAAAGGCCCTATAGTTTGCCCAAAGACCCTATAATTTGCCAAAAGACCCAATATTTTGCCAAAAGGCTTAATATCCATGCCCAATAGGCCTATTTGGCACAGTAGTGGATATTGGCGGTAACAACAGTCATTATTATTATATGTCTTTCCATTATCTTAGTCTCTTAGTGACTTTTTTTCCATACACAATCCCAGTAAAGCTTCTAAAATATTTATAGTAATGGCTTCCCTCCCACTTGTCAGTTTTTAACTTCTAAAGGCTTTTTGCACTGGTGGAATAAATTGTACTACTATCTGCCACTTGAAGTTAGTCTATTACTGGCATGCCTGAATGTTGCTGACATGACTTGGTAAGAAGGTGTTAAATTTCAATGTTGCATTCTCAGCCTGATTCCTCTTGCTACTATGGCAACCTGCAAATACCAGAATTCTCATAAAACACTTCACTGCTGACTATATGGGGAAATGCTCTCTGTGTGGGGCTTTGCTGACCTACACTCTAAAAAAATTCAGACAAAATTGGTTTTGTAGATTCAAAATGGTTGTTTGAAAAACCAAATTTCAATGCAAAAAACCAACATGGTTTTTTTTAAAGTTGACTCCTCTCTTGGAGTCAAAGCATCTCCCTGTTCAGAGAGCAAACAACAAGTTCTGAAAAAAAAATTCAAAGATTGAGACAAAATTGTAGAAAGTATTTATTTTTGAGATAGTGAAATAACTATGGTTAGCAATATCATTTTCAGACTACATTGCCAAATATTTTTAATGTGGTTCGACATTATGGCTTTGATGGAACTGAAATAATGATAATGAACAATTTGACATTGAATGAGGTTATAAAGTCTTATAAATATATAGAATTAACTGTTGCTTCAGTTAATTCCTATATTTATAGGGGGTGTTTATTCGACCATATATAATGATATTTTCCTGGTAATATGCACTTATGTGTACAATACGCCAATTAGTGTGACCCCAGTGTCGAGGTTGTTCATTCAGCAACACAGCTGAGAGCCAAGTGCCCAATAAGGAAGATAATTAAGACTGGTGGCCAGTGGTGGAGCATAGTGTAGGTCCTTACACTGACTAGAATAAATAGTTTTATAACCACACTTTCAGTAAAATTTATTCACGAAAAATTTCATAGGAATTTTTTTAAATCATTTTCGAAAGTATTAATAAATTACATAAACTTATTTTTGCATCTTCATTACATTATTCCTTAGAATTCATAATACCGAAATGTTTAACTGCCATTTTGTAAACCGGTCTGCATTTTTGTAATTCGTAGCAGTCAATGTCAAAGCATTTTGAATGCATTGTGCAATACTGCATGCTAGCTCTCTGCATTGATGTCCAAAATAAGAAAAAAAATATCTCCGAGAACCAAATTCTCAAAAAGACACATTGCGTGTCGCCCTGGACCCCTGTGGGACAGGGGTCATGAATCGTCCCATTGAAAAATCATGAGATTTGAAAGCAAGGGTTTGGGAGAATTCTATTTTCTCTTTAAGTTTTAAACTTGTGTCAAAACCAAAAACACATATTGAAAATAGACAAAATATGCTACTGACGGCACCTGTTTTCATTAACTCAATCTTCCTGACATCTGCTACATAATCCTCTGAACTCAAAAGATGAGATTTCTTCCTTAAACATTGTGGAAATAGCCATCTTTGATTGGTCAGAATTGAGTGATGTCACAAGCAACTTCAGTGACGTCACGACAGAGCCACTGTGACGTCACTGTGATACAACTGAGGTCAAAGTGAGGCGCATGGCTGATACTGTCGGTTTTTGAGAACTTCTCTGCATTTTGCAGTGATTTACTCTCATTCAACAATGACGAACAGCCTTCAAAAATAGTGCCGTCACTAGACTGGTATGTTAGCTGAATGAAAAGCTGATTTTCATGAAATTTACTACACTACTATTGATGCCGTCCTACTTTTCCTGATGCTGTGTCAAATCTCAAGATTTTGCATGGAATGACCCATGACCCATGCTACGCATGGGTCCCAGGGCTACATTGCGTGAAGCTTCTCGAACATTGACTCCATGCTCATGTCACATGCTAAAAATGCAACTACATTCTCATCTAGAAAAATGGTACCGTGCCATTGGATGTCTCATTGTCCCTAACGCGAGATCTATCCTTTAGAAAGTCAAGAAGATCTAGTGGCATGGGTAAAAAATTATACCATAAGCAACAATGTTATTGGACCTCTGTAAGATATCCAATGACCCTTTCTGTACTAAGGCTCATGTCACTCTGAGAAAATCAAGATATACTGCAGTCTTTTGCATTGTCATGATTCTCCCTTGGATTACGAAATTAAATATGACATGGCTTGTGTTGTTTTTTTTTCTCCTTTTTGCCTTGATAACACGTGTCTATAGTTTTTACACAGGCAAACAATCTAATTCATTAACTGAAAATGGACCTTTTCAGTGAAATCTAATTCATTAACTGCCAATGGATATTTTCAGTGAATGTCAAGCGAGGTGTATATTTTTGTATATTTTTAGAAGCATTTCAGCTGTTGTGCTTTTCATTAAATATAAATTGTTATATTTGAGCTTTCTGACAATTTACGTTGGTCACTAATCAAATTGGATGTAAACCAGACAATCATCATTACTTTTTTTTTTCATTTTATTCTCTCAGTGACTTTTTCTGCTATCACAGTGAAGCTTCTAAAATATTTATAGTAATGGTTTCCTCCCGCTTGTCAGTTTTTAACTTCTAAAGGCTTTTTGCATTAGTGGAATAAAGGATACTACTATCAGCAGATGGTATCTGCCACTTGAAATTAGCCAGTATATTCTATTTACTGGCTTGCTTAAATCTTGCTGACATGACTTGGTAAGAGAGTGCTAAGTTTCAATATTGCATTCTCAGTCATATTTCTCTTGTTACTATGGCAACCTGCAATTACCAGAATTCTCATAAACCACTTCAATGCTGACTGTATGGCATTGCTGACCTATTTGTTGCAACATTTCTAGGTCAGAATAAGAAGTTGACTCCTTGGTCGGAATCAAAGTTGCTACCTGTTCATAGAGCAAACGAGTTTCGAAAAAGAAAGGTTCAATGACTATGAGACAAATTCAATGAAATTATTTTATCAATGGGACAGGAAATTAAGATCAAATTCGTTGGTAGAATCTATGTAACTATTTTGAGTAATATCATTAGACACAACATGACCTTTCTCATATTCAGTCCTATAGTATAAGCAAGGAAGCCAAAGTATGTTAAAGGTTTGCCAATGCCAAAATATGATTCATTCATGAATGCAGTGTGACATTATGGCTCCTTGGATTTGAAATAATGAGAATGGACAATTTGACATTGAATGAGGTTATAAATTTTTATTTATATAGGAATTAACTACTGCTTCATTCTTAAAATGGGCAATTATTTGACCACATGAAGCGTGTTATTTTCCTATTTTGACCACCCACTTATATCTACGTTCTATAATAAGCCAATTTGTGCAACCCTAAGGTCAAGGTCGATCATTCAACAACTCAGCCAAGAGCAAAGTGCCCAATTAGGATGATAATTATGGCTGATGGAGTGATGGGGCATAAGGTAGGTTCTTACTTTGACAAGAAAAAATGCGAGTTTATGATCTCACCTTAGTAACATTAATTCATGAACACTTTCATAGAAACCTTTTTTATCATTTTTGAAAGTCGTCAATTACATGAATTGACATTTGCATCTTCATTATGGTCTTGGAATTCATAATACTGAAATGTTTAACTGTTGGTTCCTTATGCCACACAATTTTGAGTAAGGTCATATCAGCCGGGGAAAATACCTTAGCGACCAGAAAAACTAAAAATCTAAAATGGAAATAACCTTATTTTCTCTTTGGGAAGTTCTTTGTCGGACAACTCTAAAAATTCAGGAAATTTCAAATGAGTTTCCATTTAGTTTTGTCCATGAATTATGTTATCCCTCATTATATTATAAGACTAAATTGTCTTAAAGGTATGAGTACCTTTCCCTTCCATCAAATGGTGCACCCTAGAGAAACTATAACCTTCTTGAGCAACCGTTTCATGACTGCAAAAGGGCGGTCTCGTATGCCGGTACAAATCTCTTGGGAATCACTCACACAGACAGTGTGTATTAACCAGACTGAGTGAATATTACAACTGAATGATTTTCAGAATCAGCACAATTTGTGATTGAATTCCTTAGGACAAATCAACAAATCAAAATCTCCCCTGAATGTAAAAAAGAAAATGGAGACAGAGGGTACTACTTAATCATGATAGCTACAGCTCATACTACTCAATTATATGCAAAACAAGTAAAGTCGCTTTCTTAAATCAACAGATTTCATTGGAAAAAAGTAGGCAATATGCAAGTAAAACTTGTAATACTGCAACAAAAAGGATGTTGATGTTGTGAGATATTGGCTAAATATAAGAATAGTCCAAAATTTAGTATGGTGATTCACTTTATTTTTATAGATGCAAATTATTTACAACGAAGGATTCCTGGAGGCACACTGCAGTAAATGATTTAATAATTCAGTGAAACAGATTTCAGTAACATGGAAAGAATGAAGAAGACATAAAATTATAATGTTAAATCCAAAATAGAAAGAGAAAAATTTAGGTTACATGTAATTGTCAATAATCCCTTGTGACAAACATCATTTATCTACTTACATCATTATTATGGATCGGTGTAATGGTCGGAAAATAAGAGAGAACCAGTTTTTATTTTAAAATTATCTGAACAGCATATTTTAAAATTTAATGTCAGATCAATTCCTTGACATTGGATCTACACTGAGATTAATGTCAAGCCCTTATGTCATGATATATGGTGAAGCATGTTTTTATGCTTGAGTGTAATTATTTGTGCACAATTTTTGTTATGTATGTCAAATTTAACTTTTGGAAATCCAGAAAATAATTCTCTTCTCGCTAGCAGTTCGCATAACTATATGATATAAACACTGTTGTTGGAGGATCCACCTTTTTTCTTTCTCATATCATATGGTTGTGATATTTAATCAGGGTATATTTTCATTTTAGTGCCAGCATACCTCTGAACATAACAACACTTTAATCATAAATCCACTTCCTGGAATAACTTGATTTTCACATGTTAGTTGAGAGACTCACTGCCTCTGCCAAGTTCACAGATCATCACATTACATTTAATCACTTCATAATCTTACCTTTTATATAATATTGTCTGTTTTCAGAAGAAAATATGGTTGGCAGTCCCATGAACATACGACGCAACCGGTCATAGGATGTATTTCATGGAATTGAAAGATTTATAGCGAAAACGCATCATACCACGCATCAGCAAATTAAATCTGAAACTTCTCCATCAACACCTCTAGAATGCTGAAAACTGCAACAACATGCTATGTTTAAATTTACCATATGGACATTGGACTAGGAACTTCTGTTTTACCCAATTTGGTGACCTTGACCTACATTGTATGACCTAACATACACTTCTAATGAATTAGCTGGTTTAAATCAAGAATATTGTGCTTTTTTTCATCATGACGTGCTTATCAAATCAGAGGTGAAATTAGTAATTCATTTCATTTACTAATTCAATTGGATAAAACTAAATCTGACTGATTCCCTTCTGTCCAAATAGCCAAAAATATGACTAAACAAGTTATTTGTTACAGAATTGATGACAATTCGACTTGAATCAAATCTCTCAACAAGGCCTGATCTCAATCTAATTTGAAATTCGTGTGTTTTTTGTTCTGCCTTTAGATTGTAATTATATATATTTTGTTGAATCTACAGAACAAAAAAATAATAATGCAATTAACTAGTGCCTTAAGAATGCTAGGGCTGGCTTGATCAAAACAGCTCATCAGCAGAACTCCAGAGAAATGTCTTGCTGATCTGACTCAATTACTTATGAACATCTTCAAAGATTTCCGGTCAACAGATTATGTCATAATTATGGTAGTCTAAATTCTTGTAGGTGTAAGGATCTTTGTTCCATGACCCCTATGTAAAAAACCCCCTGATTGGCCAACAACCCACCTGCATAATGTGATGTTTACCTGTGTGCGGTTGTGTGTGACAGGCAGGTCAATAACACATGCGTTATTCACTGATCAGTGAATATCACATGTGTTATTGACCTCCCTGGAAAAAAAAATCCGAAAAAGAAAAAATTCTGAAAAAATATACATATATTTTTCCGAAAAAAAATTCCAAAAACCAAAATATTCTTAAAAATAAAAAATTTCCAAAAAAAAATAAAATTCCAAAAAGAAAAAAATCTCCCTAAAAAATCCAAAGTAAGAAGAAAACAAATGTCTAAAAATAATCATTCCACAAAAAAAATTGTCATGGAACAAAACAATTGTGGACTTCAGTTTCGGTCAATATCAGGTTTTGGGTCATTCTCAAATTTCGGGACAATTTGCGTCACTCCAGTTCCCTGACATTAATTTGAACTAGCACTACACCCGTGAAAACATGCATTCGAACAAAGGGGTAAATAAAGGGGTTTTCCAATGGCCTATAGCTATAGTTAGATTCTGGGAAACATCACCTGAATTTCTGTGACTGTAATTTGCACATGAAACCTGGCTAAGGACATTCTATAGAATACAGAAAAGCAGGTTGCAAGTTTTCATAACTGGGCAATCAGTACTTTTGTAGGAGTAGCGTAAGGGGTCCGTGAATTAATAGTATGATGATGCAATTAATATCTGAAGCATCACTTTAAATCTGTTATTCATATTTCTATTTAGAACCACTGCATTTGGAACAAAAAATCATTTATTAGACTTTTTTTGGTGCATTGTGTCCAGTAATCTGTGCCAAATCAATGGTTTTTCCCTGTCACTGGACCTGGCATGACAAAATCAAGTGTTAATTTTCTTCCTAAAGTACCATCATTTTTTCAAAGTTTCTATGCACGATTCATGAGAATATAGACTTGAATTAATATATACATCATATTTAACTTTTTTTCTTGGTTCATTTCATTGAATTAATTGATGTAAAATATGTGTCACTAGTTTATGTTAATTTTTTTGTCCACTCCGTTCCTTGCCATAACTGGGCTCGCTATTGTTTTTAATGAGCAAAACTAAATGTCGTAAGATGCACATGCGCCACACTGCCACAGCTTTGCAGATTTCATTAAACAGGTATTAAACAAATTAAGGAATAATTTTCATTGGAACATTTTTTGGTCCCACTAAAATGTACACTCCGATAGTCTGAAGTGAAAAGCTCTATGATAAGGGGGCGGAAACCATTACTATAAATAATTTAGCAACTTGACTGGGGTAATGGGAAAACTGCTGAAGGACTGAAGAAAAGGAAAGATATATATTAAGATGATTGTCAATTTTTACTGTCAGATTCTATCAGGGATGTAAATGGTCATCCTTCAGTTGTGCCTATTACCATAACAGTTTGTTTGGAGTGAAGTGTGTAACAGCTTAACAAATTGCTAAAAATGCTGAAATGTATCATAAATTGATGTGCTTTGAAATCCACAGAAATGCACAATCAGCTACAATTAGTGAATAAGATTGTTGCAACCTGCAGACATAAGTGCAACATCAAAAGACTAGTCATCAAAGGAAAAAAAGAAGAAAGACAAAGGACATAGCATGTTTAGTTCTGTATCCCAAGGGACTATCATGACAATGCAAAAGATTTGAATTGGTCTTGATTTTCTCAGGGTCATGTGATCTATATATATATGCTAATGATCATGATACTTTCATCTTGCATGTCTTGCATGTGCATTAGTACAAAGATGTCATTTGATATTTTGGAGAAACATGTATTTTTCGTTGTAGTGTTATTTTTAAAACGGTGAAATTAGATCTTCTTGGATTCCGCAATGCTAAATCTTGCATGCGTGCATGTTTGTGTACATGTGGGACAATAAGTAAACCAGAGAGGCAATAAGAGTCTTTAGAGAAAGACATTATAGTGCATTGTGTTGTTTTCAAGGAAAAGGATTACCCTAGGAGGACATATATATATATATAGTTGTTATATACACGGAGATTCTTGAAGTTTCAAGCAAGTGCTTCTTTCTGAATTTGGCCGTTCAATTCTATACTTGTACTTGGACAACTAGCATAATACAGGTTCTGTGAATTAATAGCATGTTGATGAACATAAATGCAGAAAACTATACTAGCAAGATTCATGCACGCACTATCAAACAAGCTTGAACAATTCTCTGCCTTGACTGTTAGAAACTGGAGAGCTGGAATCAACCCTTGGATCAAGAGATTGAAAGCCCACAGCACATGGCCAATTGTGCAGCGTCCATAAAATGTATACGAAGCTCTTTCTTGCGTATTTCGTACGGAAATTGGTTGTTTTCAAGTATGAAATATGTACAAAAATGTGCGTATGTAAAACATACATAAATTTTCATATGAATTTCATATGTGTTAAGTCGGTTTTTGAACTTTAACTTGATTTGTTTGCTGATTTTTATTTTATACAGGCCAATGCAAGGTCTAAACTTAAACCATTTGTGATAACTATACTGCACAAAAATGGCCAAAGTAACTGAAAAGTAACTGTGTGAAATTTGTATGAATTCATATGAAATAGGTACAAAAATGCATATACGTACTACGGATCAGCTCTTTGTTGTGAGTTTTGTGCGTAGAATTTACGTATGTAATTTGTACACTGCACAATTGCTAGTGTACCTACTGGGATTTTAGTCAGTCATTTGCTTGTTTATGAGAATAAATAGAAGTTTTGGAAATCAATAAACAACAGAAACTGGAAATTTTTACCCATCATATAATCTAAAAGTATAGGCCAAGGTCACAGTCTTCATGTTGATGTATTGTCAGGGTGGGTCTTCCCATTTAATCCGAAGAAGACACTCTGGCAGTCTATAACTTTTCCATGAAAGGTTTGAATTTAATCACGTATAAGCCAGCAAAAATGACTCCCCACTCAAAGGGGACTCATATGTCGAAAGTGGAAACTGGTGAATAAAGTTCGTTGGTAATCAACACCAATAAAAACCAATCAAAATGGAGAACTAGATGATTTTGAAGTATTTCTTTAGAAAATATCCGATTGTAGCAAGTTAAGAGGGTGGCTCAATCAGTAAAAATAATTCTCATCTGGATTATTGCTCCTTGTTTCAGTTAATGGAAATCTCCAAATTTGAAGTCTACTTCTACCAATACAGATTCAAAGAAGCTTAAGAAATGAATTCAATACCACACTACTTTTAATGTTTTAATTAAACTTTTAAGGGATTGATTCATGTAAAATTTGACTTCTTTTTTTCGATAAGCGATCACTCAAATCAAGAACTGGTTGCTTTTTTTCTATCATGTGAGAACCAGCTTACACTGATATAATTTCATAACTATCCATGACATTACAAAATGCTAATTCACATCCCTAATGACATTTCTTAATATTTCTCTTAGCTAAACATGACATCACATCATGCATTATGAGAGAAAACATGCCAATAAGCCCAATACATAATGCAGGTATCTCATTCCTAATTACCTGTATCAGCATCCTTGGAATATGTAAATTAGCTGTGTCAGCCCTGTTTTCCATGCCAATTCATTAATTGAATTAACCAATCAACCAATTAAGTTGTCAATGATGTTGCCATGCTTCTGGAGTGCTGAAGACCATAATTATCTTTGTTGTTGACAATATATCTTTATTTAACCTCTGGTCCCTGGTTAAGCATTTTTAGACAACAAAAACATTGAAAAATCCAATTAAATAATAAACATATCAGAAATTATTTTGCGATACACAGTGCTGCAGATTTCATCACAAGAATTTCATTGATTGAATGATTTTAGAGAACAATAATGATTACAAATTCTCGGGACAAACTCATGGTCAGTGTTACTACCAAAGCATTTACAGCCAAATATTGCCAAGAGCCTGAAGCCTACAAAAAAGTATGAAGAATGTTTTTTTTTTCATTGGATAATAGCTGATGTTTAACAAATTCACATTTTTTAGGCTATACAAAATGAGGACCAGCTCCAAGAGTGGCTTCTAGCCAAAACGTTGACAGAAAAATAAAATTACACTGAGGAACTAGTAGATAGCAGTAGCCCAAAAAATACAATTTTACAATTGCAAACATTATGCAAGATGATTTACCATTCCTCTTATATATCTAGAGAAGCTAGTAGGATTCTGTTGAGACAGGAATAACTATAATGCAATAACACTGCATGACCATGCTAATCATGTATATGACCAAACGTGACATAGCATAAGTAATGTAAACGCAAATACATGTGTGATGTGCACTGTGCAGATGTTTTTACTCAACACACCACATCACACCTCTGCAAACACAATATTTATTCTGCACAGAACAAACACAACCAAGATTCTCGTTTCACAAATAATAAGTTGCTGAGCTTGAAGTGAAGAGAAAGACCTCAGAGTCAATATATAGATGCACTGACAGCTAGAGGACTGCAATTTTACTAGTATATTATTACAACAATGATGGGTGTTTCTTTATAATATTGTAGGTCTCTGAAGTAGTTCAAATCTTATTTTTGGTTTTGATTACACACATTGTTTTCGCTAGCTGTCATTTCTCCATACTGAATACCTTTTGGTTCAGTAAATTGAACAAGTATGGAATAAGTTTACAGTTATGATTTTGAGTAGTCTTGTATCATGTGGAATTCCTGTTTTTGTTGGATATCTTGTGAAGAAAAAATACAAAAATTGCCATACAGTAACTCTGCTCATATTCTACACAGCAATAACGATGAAGTTGAAATAAAACAGACCTCTTTGATGAAGAAACTGTCATAAGGTTACAAGTGTTTCTACAACAATTACTCTCCTTTTTAATATTTTATTTTTTATAACCTTTTACCCATGTTTATTCAACTTTTTTTGTATTTTTCTGTATGTATGTACTGTTTTTCTACAGTGAATAAAGATTATATATATATTACGGTCTAGTATTCATATCAATGATTGGCTTACCCTGATGGATTATAGCTATTTACCGTCAAAACTGTTATTTTATTGCTGATATAGTCTCTCTATTTATATTCTCCTTAACACTCCAAACCTGATGGAGATCTTCCCAGACCCACTACAGGACTGAGTATTTTCTAGAACAAACCTTGAACAATGTTGCGGCTGGGTGAATATACTATTACAAAACCAAGGCACACTATCTTGTCCTTGCTGTTAAACAATGAGACATACATGGTGAGATTGGAATAATTTTGCTTTACTTTAAATCACAGGCCAAGTCTGAAAAGAGTCTTGTCTTTATATGTCACAAGTGAACTCAATTTAGAAGTGACAATTAAGAACATACTTCAGGCTTTGACTTGTGATTTAATTAATATGCCCTGCATTATTTGGATTTAGCAAGCAACCATAGCATCACATAAGCCACTTTATTTTCCAACAAAATTGCAATTCATCAAGGAAATGAAATAAATGTTAATTTTTAGCTCCTCTATGCCGATTAGCAATAAATGACTAGACTTGTCTCAGCTGTCTATCTAAACTGATTCAATTAATCCCTCTCAAAGCATTCTGTCACAGATGTGTTCTCTGAAAGCTTCACCATTGAAAAGTGGATCATGCAGCACAGACATCTTAAGCGTATTTTAGAAGTAAAATGGCTAAAAAATTCTAGAAGTTAGTAAACAAGTTTTCTTCTAAAATTCAATCTGAAATCAATCTAATCTCAACTGTCTACTTTGTTTGGATAGTAGCCTAAGTGCTCTGCCAGAGCTTGTCATGATGAGTACATGTATCGAGTAATAAATGGTGGCTCATCACAAAAACCATAACTCAAAATATAGTTCTCAGGTATTCAAAATCTGTTTCAAATCTTCTGAGTATTGTTCAGTTCTATATATGAAAGGTTGTCTTATTTGTGAACATATGACACACATTTACCCTGCGTGTTTATCATTGGACTTTGGATCATTGTGCCCGCTACTAGAAGAATCAAAACCAGGAAGAGGAGTCAAATATACTTCAGACCAGCACCTGAACAGACTTAACTTAACAGACTTAACTTTCTTAACCAAATCAGGAGATTACATTTTTATTATTGCATGTACTGTTTGAGTACATTGTGAGCTGAGTCATTGAGCAGTGCACAATCTCTACCAATCCACGTAACAAAAAGCCCAGTTATTGAGCAACATCATCGATAAGGTATTGCAGTGTTTCTCTAACAATTGGCATCATTGAGTGAAGTTAACTGTTGTAATGGCCACAATAAAGCTACTATCAAGCACTACCGCACTATCGTATTGCTGCTAATTGGACAGTCCTACAATGTAATGTACTTGTTTCTATTGATAGAAGCGTCAGTAATAGGACAAGTGGGTAACTACGTACTGCACTCCCTGGGGGTATTCCAACATACAATTAGGTGACGGTTTTAGCAACAAGTTGATGTTTTACTAGCTCCAAATGGTTCGAAGATAAGTGAGAGATAAGATATATAGCCTAAACAAAGAAGCATGTAAAATATATACATAAAACAAGCATGTAAATAAAAAATCAAATCCTTACTAGCTTATAAAAATCAGATCCGTACTACCGTATCAGTTCTATTGGACCTGTCAAACATAAATTATTTTCAAAGCCGAGCAAAAGATCTTTATAAATGTGGACTGCATCCTAATTTGAATTGGTTTAAATCATGTAATTATGACCAATTGCAGCAGGGTGCACTGTAAATTTTGGATTTTGAGTTAGCTTAATTGATTGAGTGAGATGGTTGCACAATTCCTTTGAGCCAAGATAGCTTGTTGTTTGCAAGTTATAACAACATAAAGATTATCATAACTCAAAACAGCAAGCTATCATGGCTCAAACAAATTGTGCAACCGTCTCACTCAATCATTTGAGCTAACTCAGAATTTACAGTGTGGAGTCTCAGAGCAAATACATAAAACAGGAAAATGTAATATTTCCTTAAATTCTCTTGTTACAAGCAACATAATATATTTTTCATATATGATGATTAATATTTTTACATAACTCTTACTTACGTGCATCATTACCTTCTTTTAAAAACTGGAAGAAAAAAACCGCTTGAGGGGCTTCAGTCCTGCTCTCTGTTCTCTAACAGTAGAAGGTTTTTGTTGTGGAAAATATGATAAACGATGTTTTCAAGTGTTCTTGTGTTTGGCTCTGAGGGTGCGGGTTCAATATTACCCCAGGAACACACTTTAGTCCGAGCTCATGAGACATTAAACGGAGGCAGGTTGAATCCAGTATTCTATGCTGGAACAATTGAAAGACCTTTGACATCTCATCACTGGTCATCACAATTCACCTGGCGATCACCAAAACTTGAGAATGCCAATGGCATGGGAGCCTTGGGTAATGTTCCCTTCATTCTAGACCAGCCGCCTACACCTGCCCTGAGCTGTATCATGTGGAAGGATCCCCAGAAATTTCATAGTCCGCATATCGAAATATGATCAGAAATGGTTACAAATACAATTCTCTTAAGAAATTGTAGAGATAAACCAAGAAAAGCCATTCATACTGTGGCAGTGAGCAGCACTCACATATTGCAATTGGTGCCACCTGTGAGTGACTATTGGAGGAACTGCCATGCCACCTGTTGAGAGACTATTGAGTGATTGTAGTTGAAGCAGAGACACAGAAGAGAGCAGACCTCACAGAGCACATGCATACTATATACCCACTTTGCACTATCATATTGGGGCCAGAATGGGATTTTTTTCTTATTATTCTGTGAGGAGGTCATGGATAATGACAGTCAGTGAACAGAAGTGGATTTTGTGTGTTTTGGAGACACAGAAATAACTCTGCCTTGGATGTCAATGAAGAAGCATGGACAGCCATCCTGACAACATGAGTATCTATATTTCTAATCCACATCAATCCTCTCATATGAACTAAAATACAAGCCAATCATCTACAAAATATTAACAATTACGTCATTCTCTCTTATATTTTCTAATTATTTTGACAGTCAATGAAAAATTTTCATATTTTTACACTTTGATTTGGAGACTGATCACTGACTCAGCATATCTCCAGTCAGCTGTTGAAATCGCCATGAATGAACGATAACCCACATTCATGCTGAAAGCTTTTGTTTCTTCTGTGGTGTGTGAATGCTGTCACAAACATTGTTCATTCAGTGGATTATAGACTACTGTGATATTCTGGAGTTTAAAGAAACGTTTTTGAATGTGCTGAGAGCTGAGAGAATTGAAATGCTGGCTTTTGGCTTGTTTAAATACAATTTATTTGGGAGTCTAAATATTTATTTGACATATCGTGCAGCATACTGATTTATGTATTTGGCTGTCTATTGTCGATTATTTGACTCTTCAAAAAAAAAGAAAAAAAGAGAGAGTTGATTATACTGGATTATGCAACATTATTCATGAAGTAATTGCTACGACCATTTTGAGCTGTCACGTCTGCAGATATGGATATTGACCTGGCATTTGCTACAGTGATGGAGCTTTGGGAGATGTTTCAGAGGAACAGTGGATCTTCTGATGTTATTTCCTCGACTGTAGCTCCAAGTGACCGTCAGGACAGTGACCTTTCTGTGCGCAACTCTGTGACTGTCAATGAAGAAATTCCAAAGTTACCAAGATGCTCATCTGTAAACTATGCTTATGAACCTACTTCAACTTGTCCCCTTCTTTCCTTGTCAGGTGAATGCCTGACTGATCCCTCCACAGCAGGTGCATGCCTGCTTCCCTTGCCCCATGTAAAGGATGTAGCCTCTTCACAAGGACATTATGATGAACTGTGCAATATTCCCAATGGTGAAGATCTCCACAAGAGTCAACAACACCCTTGTACGACATCTACAACAGCATGAAATGGCATTGACTGCTGAAAGGAAGCACAGTGAGAATCTGCATAGGCAGATATGTAAAGCATTGGTGGATATGAGAGAAGAGCGCCAAAAGATTGAGAAGTTGTATGTCAAGATTAGTGACACTTTGAGTAAGATACGGACTTCGGCCATTCTTAGTTCGAGCGCTGATGAACTTTCATCTGTGGACATTCCTACTTTTGAAGAGCTGCCCATTGAACATAATGACTCGACTGACTTGTCTACATCTCTACAGTCTTGTGATCCGACCCCAGAACCTGAGGTTCCTGAACCTGAAGCTCAAGTGCATGCCAATCCATTCTATGAGACAATAAGGCATCTTTATCCAGCAAATTGCATATATAAGCCATTCCATCTTCATGACTCACCGAGCTGTGAAATTTCCAGCAAGAACTTCCATCACCTAAGAATGACAAAGAAGAAAAGACCTCGACCCAAGAAACCTAGGACCAGCAAGAAGACGATCCAGGTCCATGACGTGTTCATCAGCTTCGAATTGATTAAGGGAAGAGAAGAGAAACACCAGCTTAACTTGGTCCATCAGCCACAACTACACCAGAAGTACCACCGTATTCCATTCAAAGAAGGAAGTCCATGATGCAGCGCTTTCAAGAAACCAGCAGTGATAGCTCCGGCTTCATGAGTGGATCCTCTGATTGTGATGTCATTTCTGAACCTGATGGACATCTGAGTGTGACATATCAGCCTGGAGGAAGTTCCGTACGAAGAATAACCAAGTGTACCCAACCTGAGCTGACTGTCATGTAGAATGCTATCTTGTTGCACTTGTGTTATAATAATCTGTTCTCGGTGAGTTGTAGGACTCCCAATTCCCTGTCCTTGGGAGCTGCATGGCTCTCCTATTGCCCTTACCTGTCCTTGGGAGCTGCATGGCTCTCCTATTGCCCTTACCTTGGACCTTTGATGTAAATTTCCTCTCTTCATTAGATTTCCCCTAAGTAATTCCATCTTCTAACTTGTCTCATGATCCAAATTTCCATCGGAGCTGCATGGCTCCAAGCTCATCCTTCCAATGGAGCTGCATGGCTCCAAGCTCATCCTTCCAATGGAGCTGCATGGCTCCAAGCTCATCCTTCCAATGGAGCTGCATGGCTCCAAGCTCATCCTTCCAATGGAGCTGCATGGCTCCAGGTCCTTGTGTCCAATTTTCTAGAATGTTACCCCTATACAGTTTTTATTGACCATTGTGATTTAATTATGATTTTTTAGAGTTACAAGGCTCCTACCCTGGTTTTACCGCTTTTAAAATGATTTTAATGTCCTGTGGAGTTGCATGACTCCAACGTTCGATTTTAAAGACTCATGATCTGGTGTGATGATGCGCTAAAAACAAACCTGGGTGGAAGAAGAGGTGCGAAGAAATGAAGATCAGAAAAGAAGACACATGAAGAAAGAACTTGATGAACTGCATAAAAACAAACCTGGGTGGAATGTGGCAGTGAGAAGCACTCACATATTGCAATTGGTGCCACCTGTGAGTGACTCTTGGAGGAACTGCCATGCCACCTGTTGAGAGACTATTGAGTGATTGTAGTTGAAGCAGAGACACAGAAGAGAGCAGACCTCACAGAGCACATGCATACTATATACCCACTTTACGCTATCACAATACATAGTGCATCAACTAACTTAGGTCAGACATTTATTGAGATTTTCTCCACCTCCCACAATCCAAAAGCAAATTTCTGATTTCGGTACGTCACAATGACTTAATGACGGAATTTTGTTGTAGCCTTGTAGTTGTGACTTTGAACATGGAAGTGCGATATTGCCAATTTATTTCTCTTTCTTCGATGCTTAATTGTTCCATCGAGGAAACCATTAAAGGATGATTGAAATCAGGAAGATTGCACGCCCACAAACCACACGACAATGTCATGCCAAAAGAAGATGTCTGCAAAAGAATGTTATTGATGATTAAGAGAGTCACTCAGACAGATATTTTGCTCTGATAAGATAACAATGATTAATTTGAGACATTCGATAAATTTAAAATATCCTTGAAAATGTCATTGAACTGTATAACACTAATATTAAAACTGAATTTTATCAGTACATTTTAACCCTAAATTGTCTCGTTTGTAAATACTGTTCCTGTAATCATGAACAAATATAAAGCTCTATATATATATATATATATGTGATACTTTAGATTTTGTTTTTGTGTTGTAATGGATAGGGTTCCAACAAAATTTACTGCCATAATTCAATGACTTTTCCAAGACCAAATATTGGATTTTCCTAGACTTATCAAAGTCGAGATCTATGCATCAAGAAACAAATTTGCAAGATGAACTCATTTTCCCTATTGTCCACATGCCAAGTGTCGTTGCAATGAAAAACCTTACATTAATTTTTTTAGCATGAATTTTCTGCTTCTCCTTGACTTTCGAAGATCACAATTTTTTTCCCTGATTTTTGATGACTGTCGGAACCCTAAATAGAAAAGTAATACAAATTGTTTGTCCATTGATTGATTCTACTGTATCATTCTGTTTTTCGTTAATTCTCACAATTTCCATTGGTACAATACGTCGGTCCCTCAATCGTGAAACATACTTCTTTATTTTCTTGGAAATCCAAGAGCACCACTATATTTAAGGCCCCCACTATCCTCTCAAACACTTTTGAATACTTAAACCTTCTCTTGAGGTCTTTCATGGAACCTAACATTTAATCAAGCTAAGTGTGCTTTGTTAAGGCTGAGTTTGCCCAATATCAGCTTACAGAACCTGAAATATATTCACAATCCAACACTTATAAATTAGGTATTAGTTGAGAGATTCCTTTCATTTCAGTGCACAGAGTTTTCATGGATTAAATCGGTGTAGTCACTTTGATCAAAGACATTTTATACATGTATTTACACCTGCGAAATAAATCTCACTCCATTTTAGCTTCACATTTTGCTGACCTGTTTCATCTCATCAATGCCATTCAATACTAGGAAAGGCCATAAATTAAGGAAAGTCTTTGTCAACGTAATTTAATCTGATGTCCTTAAAACCTTTGATGCCACTTTTTTTTCAAGAGACCAAACAAGTTTTATATTCATTGACCCAGAGGACCTGGTCCACAACAGTTTCTGCATTCTCTTTCCTTGGTACTTCGTTATGTCAATGCCCCATTGAGAGAATTATGAAAGGATGACTGACATCAGGAAATTTCATACCTATGACCCTTAGAGCATCGTTTTTCGAAAATAAATTACATTGCATTGTGTGTTCTGTGAAGCAATAAACCTGTAGAGTTGTTCAATGTTCATGTATCTTCACTATGTTTAATGAAGTCCTGCAGAAAAATATTAGTTGATGATGATGGGAGTCACATATCTCAACCCCTTCTGAAAAATAATCAGGTCGGTTGACGTTCATTTGAGAAATGTATTGAACACATATTATATGTTTACTTGTTCATTCAAGGTAATATAAGACACATCATTTTTGCCGATGCACTGGTCTTTAAGAAGTTGTTGTTAAGTTGTTTCTGATACAAATGCCACAAAAAAACATGTATATGCAAGACTGGTCGGGGGAAAAAAGGAACAGAAATTGAGAATGTTGATTTGTTTGCCACTATAGATTTGATTTTATCACTTGCTAACGGCCCAGATCTCTTTAATCTAATAAAACACCAATTTGTGAATAAAAGTTGTATACAGGTTAGCTAATGACAGGGTTGTTTTATATATAACAACAGCACCACTTTATATTCATGTGCTGATTGCTTTCAATGTCGCAGGTCGTACAAACTTACAGAGTAGCAGTGCAATATCATTACGGAGACCATAATCATGAACATTAAAATCTTCTGGTGACCGTGCATTTGCTGTGAAGGCACCAGCCCTCTGGAATGCTGTGATTTTATATTGATTTTACTGTGATACTTTACATTATTCATTACTTATGCATGAATGTATATTGTACAGTGCGTTGAGATGTTTTTATTGATGTGTAATGCGCTTTATGAGCATATAAACATCATGTTATTATTATTGTTGTATGGTTGCCCTACAAGAGAAATGCAGTGTGCGATTACCTGTGGGCCTGTTGTTTGCACTTCTATCAATAGAAACACATACCCTGCATGGTAAACATTCCCAATTAGCAGCAATGCAATCCTTCAATTGAAGATAATTGTGGCTCAGTAAATATATAATCGGCTGTTACAGTATTATATTATATTTTATTTGAACTAGCTGAAAGGTAGGAGTTGCTTCGTAAAAAACATAAATTACAGTTGGCAGCAAAATTATTCAATCCCTTTGTATTTTCCCATTGAATTCAATATTTGACAAGTCTTGCGAAAATGAAGGCAGTGACATGAGCATGTATCAAATCATGAAAAGAAAGATAACATCACATAATACCAAACTTCTGTGAAGGAGACCTAGATTTGATAGGCAGTTTGCATTTCCGATAGGGGTCAAACATTTGGGAAATTATTCAACCCCCTTCCTTCCTTGGAATAGCATTGGAGCGGGGGTTTGAATAATTTTTCAAAAGTTGTCATCCATATGTGAAATGGAGTCTGCCATTCGTATTTAGTTATACCTCACAGCAGATTTAGTATATGTCATCCAGTATGTGATGCTATCATACTTTTTATGATTTGATACATTCTGATGTCACAGCACTCATTTTTGCAAAACCTGTTTACTATTGGAGACTAAGAGAAAACATCAAAGGGGTTTAATAATTTTGCTGCCAGGTGTAGCTAATGTAAACGAAAATACATGTATGATGTGCACTGTGCAGATGTTTTACCCAACACGCATCACACCTCTGCAGACACAATATTTATTCTGCACGCGACAAACACACCCAAGATTCTCATTTCACAACGGGGCCAAATGAGTTGCAGAGCTTGACAAATGAGTTGCAGAGCTTGACAATTTTATTACACAATATTTTTTTGGCTGCTGGTATGTACCCATACTGAATTCCTTTTGATTCAGTTAATTAAAAACATACAAATACGAAAGTCTGGAATAAGTTTACAGTTAGGATTTTGTGTAGTCTTGTATCATGTCGAATTTCTGTTTTTGTTAGAAATCTTGTGAAGAAAAATACAAGAATCCCCGGAGAGTATTGTAACTCTGCTTATAAATATTTTACGCAGCAATAATGATGCAGTTGCTATAAATCAGACCTATTTGCTGATGAAACTGCATGTCATAAGGTTACTAGTGTTTCTACAACAGTTACTCTCCTTATCAGTGTCCAGTATTCATATCAATGATTGGCTTACCCTGATGGATTTTGGCGATTTACTGTCCAAACTCTTATCTTATTGCTGCTATAGTCTCTCTATATTGTCCATAACACTCCAAACCTGATGGAGGTCTTTTCAGACCCACTTCAAGACTGAGCAGACATATTTCCAAGAATGCCAGGCTTGTCCTATGTGGATTGTTGCGGTTGGTTGTGTATACTATAACAAAATCTAGACGCATTCCCTTGTCCTTGCTGTTAAACAACAGGACATACATGGTCAGATTGGAATTTAATAACAGGCCAAGGCCTAAATAGAGTCTTGTCTTTATTAGCCACAAGTAAATTCAGTTTAGTAGTGATAATTAAAACTAGACTTCAGACTTTGACATGTGATTTAACATATTATTAGTAGTATTAGTAGAGCAGTAGGACATGCTGATTTTTATTAAATAAGTTGAAAATTGAAAACATATTTTATTTCAAATTGTGAGTTAAAAAGTTTACCCCTACCTATTACATTAAAAATTAAGAATTACCTACCTAGTAAGTTCAAAATTAAGAATTATTGAAACCTTCCATCAATCACAGCAATGTGGTATCCATATTTAATGCTAATATTTGCTGTCCTTACAATTACAGACATGTTGGTACAGCACCAGTTACCATGGTTTTCTCACCAAATGCACCATTTGTCATGGCCGGTTCCGAAAAGCTGATGGAATGGGAAATAATTTGGAATACGACACTTGCTGTTCCAATGGCCTGCCGGGTCAATCATTATAAATTTATGCAAAAAAACTATAGCATCACAAAATCCATTTTATTTTCCACGCAAAATTACAACACATCAAAGAAACATAATACTTTTATTAGCTCCTCTATGCCGATTAGCAATTAATGACTAGACTTGAATCAGCTGTCAATCTATAAATTGAATCAATTAATCTCTCTCAAAGAATTCTGTCACAGATGTTCTCCAAAAGCTCCAACAATTAGAAAAGTGGATCACGCAGCACAGAAATCTTTAAGAAATTTTGGAAGTAGAAGGGCTTAAAAAAATATAGAAATTAGTAAATAAGTTTTCTTCTCAAATTCAATCTGAAATCATCTGTCTCATTTTTTCGGATAACCTGCCAAAACTTGTTATTATGGTAATATGATCAGTCGGCTTATCACAAAAACCATAACTCAAAATATAGTTCTCAGGTGCTCAAAATTTACTTCAGGTGATCTGAGTAATGTTCAGCTATATATTATACAGTTATCGCACAGCACCGAGTGCAATAGCAGTTTTTATGGCACCGAGGTGCCATAAAAACTGATATTGCACGAGGTGATGTGCAATAACTGTTATATCATGTGGTTTTTTGTGGCAAATGCAAAGAAATGGGATGGAATTCCTTGTCAAAACTCTTTTTGTGTTTCTTTTGACCCGTATGTTAAATATATCTCGTCAAAATTCAGTAACTATTTCACTCACAAAAAAATTTTTCACACTATTGCAATCAACAAATGATACACTTGATGGTGGATTTTTTTTCAGATTTTTTTCTTAAACTTTATAGCAGACTTTAGGCCTCTGAATACATCAAACTCACTGAAAAATTGGCAAAAAAGCTGTTTTTCGGCCACTTAATGCTCTATTCTGAAAAAACAAAATACATAACCAGAACAAAAAGTTGATATCTACACTGTAAATTTTGAATTTTGAGTTAGCTTAATTGATTGAGTGAGATGGTTGCACAATTCCTTTGAGCCAAGATAGCTTGTTGTTTGCAAGTTATAACAACATAAAGATTATCATAACTCAAAACAGCAAGCTATCATGGCTCAAACAAATTGTGCAACCGTCTCACTCAATCATTTGAGCTAACTCAGAATTTCAGAATTTACAGTGTACTTGGGTAACTTGGCCCGGTAATAGGCGCATCTTTTGCCATCAAAACCATCCTCCTATCTGCCTTCGTTGCTGAGCAGTAAATGTTTTAGTAACATTGAAAAACAATATTTTTGTTAGCTTGTGGCTGCAGCAGCAAGAAAATATGATGCTTCCTCTCAGGTCCGTCCAATCTTTCACATGTTAAAATTAGTGTGCAATGACATGGGTGCAATATCGTAGAATATGGCATGGCTGTCGGCCAATGAGCAGCGAGTATTTTGGCTTGCCATATGATATATGTTTTTAACTGTTGATTTTGAATGATATGATTTTAATACTTTATCATTCTGTGATATGCTATAAACTAGTCTCTCGTAAGTCAATATGACAGGCTCAATATTTTTACATGTGTTTTATTATGTTGATGTAAACTTTGAGGTGAGACTTTAATCAAATATTATTATATTCTATTCTATTCTATTCTATATGAAAGGCTGTCTAATTTGTGTGAACATATAACATGCACCGCAAAAAAAACAACTCTCCACCCCCCACATTTATCATTGGACTTTCGATTATAGTGCCCGATACTAAAAGAATGAAACAAGGAAGAGGAGTCGAATGTACTTCTAAAGACATAACTTTTTTAACCAAATCAGGGAATTATAATTGGATTATTGCATGGACTGCTTGCGTACATTGTGAGCGGAGTATTTGGGGCAACACTCAACTTGAATGTCACAAGATTCTCAGTCGATCGGTGTAACAAAAAGCCATGTTATTGAGCAACATTATTGATAAGGTATTGCAGTGTTTCTCTAACAATTGGTATCATTGAGTGATGTCAACTGTTGTAATGGCTGCAATAAAGCTACTATCAAGCACTATCGCAGAATCGTATTGCTGCTAATTGGACAGTCCTACAATGTGATGTTCTTGTTTCTATTGATAGAAGCGTGAGTAATGGGACATGTGGGTAACTCCACATTGCATTCCCTTAGGGCATTCCATGTGCAATTAGGTGACTGTTTTAGCAGCAAATTGGCATTATATTGAAATCAAATTTTAGGACTGTCCCTACAAGATAACATTTAAACTTACTCTAGTCCGAGCCCATGGGATATTGAATGTTTACCGGTTGTATCCAGTATTCTATGATGGGGCAACTGAAAGATCCTGGAAATACCTGAATTAATAGTGTATGTGCCAGACTCCCAGTCTTCTCATCACTGGTCAGCACATGGAGATGGAAGGCTCAGTAGAAATTTCATGGACCGCGTGCAGGAACATGACAGGAAATGGTTGACAAGTCTGCTATCTTTTAAACTTAAATTAAAAAAAATATTCCAACAGCCACCATAGTTCTTTCCACCTGGGCTGTCCAGAAAAGATGAAGTTATATTAGCATAACTTTGACTCGGCTTTTCCAACTTAAATTCTCACTTGTTCAACAAAGGTTGTATTAAATAAGCACGGTGCAGTTGTCAGCAAATGATGAAACAATTCATCATTACTTTTTTTGTGTGCCCAATGTATCGGGTTATCGGAGAAATCCTTATGAATGAATTAAGAGATTTGCTTCATGAAAATGTAATATCCACTAAACAATTGTTATTTGGTAGCAACAATATATGCAGTTGGAGAAGTCTGAGTAAACAAGTAGGTCATATTTTGATTCTGGATATGAAAATCATCTCTACAAATGCTAAGATAATTTCTAAATCTAAATTTTAATAGCTTAGAACACATTTCTTTGACACGCGAATTGCTCTCACGACTGATTATTTGCCAAATATTGACACGGCCATAACTCAAAATCTAGACGTTCTGGAGAAATTCTGATTTCAGATTTGGAATCAGCGTGCTCGAATTAGGTTTATATAGGTATTTTTCCTCAGGTAGCAGACGGAAAATTTTTTTATATTAAAATATTGACACGGCCATAACTCAAAATCTAGACGTTCTGGAGAAATTCTGATTTCAGATTTGGAATCAGCGTGCTCGAATTAGGTTTATATAGGTATTTTTCCTCAGGTAGCAGACGGAAAATTTTTTTTTGTTGACCAGTGTATTAAAACTGAATTTTATCAGTACATTTTAACCCTAAAATTGTCTCGTTTGTAAACACTGTTCTTGTAATCAGGAACAAATAAAAAGCTCTATATACATATGTGATACTTTAGATGTATTTTTGTGTTGCAGTAGACAGGGTTCCTACAAAATTTACTGCCATTATTCAATGACTTTTCCATGACCAAATATTGGATTTTCCTTGACTTATCAAAGTCGAGATCCATGCATCAAGAAGCAAATTCGCAAGATGAACTCACTATCCCTCCTGTCAGAAATCAGGAAGGTTCTATGCCTACGACCCCTAAACCATCCTTTTGCCAAAATAAATTACATTGCATTGTATGTTCTGTGAAGCAATAAGCCTGTACAGTAACTGTTGTCCAATGTTCATGTATTTTCACTATGTTCAATGAAGTCCTGCAGAAAAATATTAGATGATGATTGGTTCACATATCTCAACCGCCTTTTGAAAAATACGTTAAGGTGGGTTGATGTTCATTCGAGGCCTTTATTTGACACATTTATGTTCACTTTTTAAGGTACTATCAGACATAGATCATTTTTGCTGATGCACTGGTCTTTAAGGGGTGGTTCTGATACAAATACCACAAAAACATGTATGCGAGACTGGTCTAGGGGGGGGGAAGGAACAGATATTGAGAATGTTGATTTGTTTGCCACTATCGATTTGATCTAATCATTCACTAACGGTCCTGATCTCTTTAACCTAATAAAACACCAATTTGTGACTAAAAGTTGTAAACCAGTCGCCTAATGACAGGCTTGTAGGTATGGTTGCCCGCTGGAGGTATGCAGTATGTAATTACCAGTGTGCCCTGTTATTTAGGCTCTATCAATAGAAACATGTACCCTGCGAGGTAAACTTTCCAAATTTGCAGCAATGTGATCCTTCAATTGAAAAGATAATAGTTGCTCAGTAACTATGTTGCCAAACATTTACAGTATTAAATTTTATTTGAATTGGCTGAAAGGTGCCAGTTGCTTCGTAAAAAAACATAGCTTATAGTCTATGCCATACTCTATGGTCCAAAAAGTGGGGCGAGTTGCTTTTACTTGATATCGTGATATCCTACCTTTTATTTTCATAAGATTTAAATGTCAAAGAATGAAGATGGCAAACCTACAGTAGGTTCCAAATTATTACGCAAGTTGGTTTTTTTATTAAGAGGTAAGAGTTTAGAGGATTAATAGATCATTTTGGTACTTTTAGATCACTTTTTCATACATTTGCATAATAATTTGGGACATCGAAAAACAGGGTATATGGTGCTCCGTGGCATAATTCCTCACTGCACCACCAGAATTGGACAAAACGTACAGGATATTGCCTTCATGGAACACAAATTGTTATGTGGGAAGGGTTTTAAAATGTGTTTATTTGTTTTTGAGATACCATAAAAAAACCAACTTGCGTAATAATTTGGAACCTACTGTAGATGCCCCTGGCCCCGGGACATCCTAAACATTAAGGGTTGACATCAGCCAAAAGGATTGGCCACTGAAATATAAAGCCAGTCAATATTAATAAATATGAAGCTGTCACTGAAACCTCAAATGCCCAAATAAATGCAACTTCATATTGGTTACCTGGTCCATTATCCATACCATTGACTGACTTCAACAGAATCCCATGCTCTATTTAAAGCACAAAAGCTCCTACCATTCTCTAAAAGTCCCTTGAAGTCCCCATAACACTCTCAATCTCCTTGAGGTCTTTTGAGACCCACTCCTGGCTATAAGAGGCCAGGTAAAATTAAAACTCCAATATGCATAGATGTGGTCAAATGTGTAGGCCACTCTACGACAATGTGAAAATTGCTAGACACAAGAACACTAAGGGAGAGATTGGAACATGAGACTGCAAAAGACGAGTGCTCTTGCATGAAACTGCGATATATACATGTTACAGTCAAGTGTGTAAGCTACTCTGGAACAAAGCAAAATTGCTTGAAACAAAGATGGACACAAAGGGAGTGAGAATTTGAGATATAAGTACAAAAGACGAGTGCTCTGACATGAAACTGCAATTTTCATAGTTGTGACCAAGTGTGATAAGAAGCTACTATGGAACATGGTCAAAATTGCTTAAAACATGGACACAAAAAGGCATATTGGGATATAAGGCCAAAGCGCTGTTAGCTTCCAAACATGAAACTGCAATGTGTCATGGTCAAGTGGTAAGCTACTGAGAGAATCTAATGTTAGACAAAAGGTACACAGACAAACAATCTGTCTCACTATTATATATCGAAATCTCTACCATTGTTCATTGATCAATCTCAGGTAAGAGTCACGCAAAGTTCTGTGAGGAAATTGAGGTATTTATTGGATTTCTGAACTATCAACCAAATGCCATTTGTCATCAATAGTCAGTATTATTAGAATGAATTTCCTTGAATCGCTGACTAAAAATCATTAATCATTTGGACAATTTCCTGAAGTTGACAGATCACACAAAGTACAGTCACAGTACTACCATAAAAAAACCAATGCTCTGCCATTACTTCCATTCAATAGCACTCAAATGCAGTACACTGTCTGACCCTTCTTCAATGTAAAATTTGAAATTTTGAGTTAGCTCAAATGATTGAGTGAGATGGTTGCACAATTTGTTTGAGCACATGATAGCTTACCGTTTTGAGTTATGATAATCTTTATGTTGTTATAACTTGCAAACAACAAGCTATCTTGGCTCAAAGGAATTGTGCAACCATCTCACTCAATCAATTAAGCTAACTCAAAATTCAAAATTTACAGTGTTCCACTATTTTACTTTAATCCAACAGAAAACAGAAATATGTTTCAAGCCACACATTACAATTGATTTAATTTTTAACTTTTCGGACTGACGGACCCAACTGCTTTTGAAAAAAAAGTTTGTTTAGCTTATCCACACTTCTTACTTAGAGCTCTTTGCAGATTAGAGGTCCACTGGAAAAACTAATTTCCTTATTTCCAATTTGCAAACTGGCTTTGCCACATCATTGACACTTTCTGTTGGTCTCCTTATCCTACTATTTAGTGAGGAACCTTAAGTCATTTAATCAGTTTTTATTTATTGTCACCTAAGCAACTAGATAAGATAAGCACTAAATCAACTGATTAGGCATAACTGACACAAACAAAACAATTTTTTAGCCAGTGACATCACACGACCAAGTTGAAAGTTTATTTTGAAACCATTTGGACCGCTAATCTGCAAATAACTATAATTGACATGATAAAATATTGAAATAACACATTTTTTTCGTCCTATTAACCAACCTTCGAAAAAGTATATTGAGGAGATTTAAGAAGCTTGACATCAATTTTGTCTGACCTTACCTTCAACAGCTTTGTGGGGGCAGTTATAGTTTTTGACTTTATTAGTTTCCTATATTTCTAACATAGCTAATCAATTAAAACAGAAAACAGTAAATGATTGATATCCAGTATCCAACATTATCAGGAATCAAATCAAAGAAATGGTGATTGAAGGTTATGCACATTACCATTGTTAGTTAAGGCCTACTGTAAGTTTATCAACCCACACACATGTCAAAGGAAGAACGATTGCACTTAACAACCAACAACGACAAGTTTTAAAGGAGTGAGGCTTGTCACCTTTATGACATCAATTATGATGATTTAGTATAAATATTCTATAAATAGATATAAAGGATACAGTGACAGAACAAATCAAAACATAAATCCAGGAAGTTATAGGCCTATTACGTCTGTCACAACTGGTATTCTACTACAGTTTGATTTGACATATGGAAAGAAATAATAGATATTGATGTAGATGGTTGGGGACGAAAAACTGGTGGTTGTTTTCCCATCAATTTTTCCTAGGTATAGCGCGCTCTCTTCTAAGGTGAATACCTTTAGATGTGCGCAAGCATAACTTTTCTTGTTTCTCTGTTGTTAAAATTCAACATTGTATTCATGATTAAATAAAGTGAGTTAATGAAATAGGGATAATGTTCAAGGGCCCAGTGTTGGTCGGAAGGGATGATCATGGAGAAATGACTCTGACAAATATGTTTCATCACTCATTTAGATAAGGTCGGCAGTTATTAGTAAAAACTTCCTTGACAACACCCAAAACATAATCTTTTTATTTCAAAAATGGTATTGGATAAGTGCACAAACACTAAAGCCTCAGGATGTTACTTATTTACAAGGCAATATATGAAATACGGACTCCTCATTCATCAAGGCATATAATTAGGTAGTGTTATGAGAACCACGATTTACTGAAATTAGCAGTTTATATATATATATAAAAAAGAAATTCACAAGTATTGTCTGCAAATCACCTCCAATGAGAGATCAGGAAACCCAATTTCCCTAAAAGCATTTCTCAACCTCTTTATGTGTCTGCGACCTAGTTCTGCGTCAGTATCATTGAAAGAGTTCTGCATCAGCATCATTGAAAGCACCCAGTTGTCTTGTCACCCATGGCAACCCACATCACTCAGCAACAGCCTGGTCACTTTGACAACTGTTAACACTTTAAGATGCTTAAGGATTGGAGGACAATGCTCTGGCCAGGTGTACCCTGCCAAAGAATTTGGTCAATTCCTATTGCTTTTTACTGGGAGAGCCTCCCTATACTTTCGAATACCACACGGAAGACTTCAGAAGCGTGTTACTGTTAGTTGGGAAACGATCAGTGAAGAATATAATTTGATTGTCGAGCAATCCAGTCTTTGTCTGGTTGCTGAAATTTTTTCTTGTCATCACAACATAAAAAACACCAAATTAGTAGGTGAACTGACTGAACTCCTCCAATGTTCCCAAATGTAATATTTGAATCCTTGTATCATACATGACGAGGGGGAGGCCTAGCTCAGTTGGTTTTGCACTTGGCTGGCAATTGCTGGGTTATAGTTGTGATTCCTGTTCTGCTTGGTCACTTGGACTTAGGTTGAAAAGCTATTACATTCATCTTTTGTTTGGTACTCCGCCTGTCCTAATTAGCCTCCAAAGTGCATAAATACAGACCAAATCATTTTTCCATCCTTCATAAATGATGTATACCCGCCTGACTTGGTTTTCCTTTACCAGTAAATTTAAATATCATTTTAGAGATTCATGAAGTTTAAAATTGCTTCATTTCATTTTGTGTCAAACAACCTCAGGAACAAATAAGATCAGGCTGAAGAAATGCTGCTGGATAGAACATGAGAGCTTGCTGTAAGTTAAATTTATTTCTAGTGTAACAGTTTATAGTTTCTATGTTACTTTTTGCGCATCTGTGAGGAGTTTTAGGCTCTTTCCAGGCTTGTTTGAGAAACCCCAGTGATCAGATACTAAAGGAGCAATTACAGAATATTAAATGTAATCACCCATTACCCAAATGTTGTGTACCAGTGTTGATTTGATTACCCAGATTCTAAATTAAAGACTGTTTCCATTTCGTTAACCACACTCTAAATTGGTGACACATAAATTTAGATTTTCAATGTACTTTTATACTCTTCATGATTTCTTTCCGCAGTGGTTGTTTAGTATAAAAAAGTCTGATAAAAACTAAAGCAAATGTGAACCATCTTTGAATAGACTTGAGATTTATATATTATTTACTTGGAACGATTCCTGTGATTAAAAAACATGAGGAAATATTAGAATCTAAATGTTAATTTCAAGGTACGATGTATCTATATTATGGAATTCATTGTACATGTAGTGCAAAGCAAAGCATTGGCCAAAATGCCCTGATCTGTGTATTTTAATTTTGTCACAGTTCCAGGAATTTTTTGAGGATGCAATTTTGGCGCTATATTTAAGAACTTTTCTCCCGATTGTTCAGTTTAATAATATTTTATTTGAGTGTACAAAACAATACAATAATTTTCAATTGCTCAATGGTAGCTACAATACAACCAGTTTTGGCCAAGCCAGAGAGTGGGTGGGTGAATGTTTACATCATAGAAAAATTGTTTTTAAGGACTTGGTGCATATAGAAAACCATGCTATTTTGGGCAATATTGCATGTCTATCCACGGGGATCTGTGAGTGCGCAAAGGCTGGACATTTCTATATAAATATACAGATAAGTATGACCATTGTCTTGTAGTTGAAAGGTAATTGGAAAAATATCGCAGAAAAAAATCTTAATTTATTTTAAAACATTACTGAGCTGATAGTTTGGTGAAAAACGGTGTGCAGAAGTCATAAGAAAATATTAAAATAAAACTATGGAATTATTCACACCTATATCACACAAATATTTAATATTTATTGGACTATGCAATTGTTTTGGCAGTATAGTAAAACTATCCCACGCCTTTTTTTTTCAAGTTATATATTTCAAAAAGTATAACATTTATGCATTGGCCATTACAGTAAAACTGATGATTGCATTTCTTAATTGGTAGGTTGCAAATGGCATACCTAAACAGGCACTTTGTAGTATCTAACCAATTTCTCTTAACTAATTAACCTGGCCTACTTTTGATGAAACTTGCTGAGCAACCATAGTTCCACCCACATTGTTTACAGAACCTTCTCATAATGGTATGTAATACTATGTATTGCCTGTACTGAAGTGGTACTTAGTTGTCTTAAAAGCCCACCAGAATAGCTGCTCCAGAATGGCTTGGGAGCTGAGCAAGTGGTCGCTAATTGCCCTGAGGAGCACTGACCCATTAATTAACAAGAGCAGCCTTTCGAGAAAAGAGAGCCTCTTGACCCAGAGATTAGGCAAAAATGACAAGTACAGCACAGGTCTTGTATTTGTTTTTAAAATTTGCAAATCGCAACTATGTGGTTATTCAAAGCGGTACAGACACCGATTTTGAGGGTTCTGACTACACGATGTGTTTGTTAGAAGCCTAGAAGGAGGTATCTAACCAATACAGACCTCATACATAAAACTGTCTTAAGTGGTAAGTATTACAAAATATACTGTGAAATAATACCACCCAGCTTGAAAGTACTATTATCAGGTTATCTGACTCAGGTATAACAAACTTGAAATGTGCAGCTTTAATTGATCTTGATTAGTAATCGAATGATTGCTGTCATTCACTAAATCTTACAGCAATTGAATAAAGGATGATATAACGCATGGTAATGGTAGTGAATCAGACCTTTTTAGAACCTGCCGCTATAATCGTTTAAACTTTTATTCATTAAAAGGTTTTTAGTTTTCGTACAACCAAAAACTATTTTCTGATGTTAGCATGATTGGCACAATGACAGAATGATTTAGCAGAACTTCGGCAGTTGCCTTGTAATTGCAACTTTGAACATAGACCTGTGATATTGCTAATCTCTATCACTTCCTTTGATGCCTATTGCCTGATCATGTCAAGGTTCCATTGAGGAAGGAACTATATATTGCAAGTATGATTTGAAATCAAGACAATTTTCCTCGCAGGGAAGACATAAAGTTCTGTGAAAAACCGATGAAATTGTAATGATTGTTCAATAGATTTTACTCAATGCAGTTTTTCTTTCTGAGTTTTCCTGTTTTATTTGATTTTGCCAATATATTCCAAAATCTTACCCAATCTTCAAATACTTACACCCAAGTCAATTTTAAGTTCTGTGGCCCCATTCATACCCAGATAAAGATCTTCTGAGCCCTCTGTGAATGATTTGTTCTCATTCAAAATAGAAACTGGTGTGCAATTTTCAAATTGATTTTACTTGGTTTCAATTGCTTGTAGTTACAAGCATTGATTTTGTTTGCTGTTATCTTCTCTAATCTTATCAAGCATCATCAGTGATGCTGAATTCTTGATCACTTGAAGGTTATGTGAAGCATTTGCTAAAACAGTCATCTAATGATATGTTTTGATGCCCGCAGGGAGTGCAATAAGGCATTTACCTGCTTCCCATTACTCACGCTTCTATCTATAGAAACAAGAGCAGTGCATTGTGGGATTACCCAAGCAGCAGCAATATGAGGTTTTTAAAATCATAATTATCTAGTGGTTCAAAGAAGATCTTCATGCAGTAAACTTCCCTCAATGACACCAATTGCTTGCACTATTTTGCGGAAAGAAAGTTGGCAGCTGTCAATAAGAAGCACTCTACAGCCTGCCACATTGTATGGGAAGGTCTACAAAGATTTTTTAGGCAAGCCTGAGCCATTTATTGTATAGAAGTAGTGAATACATTTGGCACTGTGCCTCTCTAATGTAGGTGAACACAATGTCAATAGTCGCAGCCAAGCTTGAAGAAAACACATCATCAGATTGGGGGCTATAGTTGCATATAGTAAAATGAGTACGGTGTTTAATTTGAACAACGGGCAGGGTTTTGGAATTGGGTGTATTAAAATGTGGAATAGGCCGAATTTAGAATTTTTTGCTTGAAGTTGTCTCTTCTTTTTCGAAAAAGTTCTTCTCTTGTTTTCAGCACTGTCTGACAGATAAAGACAGTGTGAAATTGTCTCAAGAAAATGTCAATATCTTCTTATATATCTAAATTACTTTAACAATTTTTACACAGCAAAGGCTATGCAGTTGCAATAAATTGCATACCTTATCATTTACCTTATATTGAGATCACAATGCCACCAATAAATGTCAAATGTTCTAATTCCAGGCGCAATATCCATACACGTTGATTGAAAATAACTTATCCTTGCTGCCTATTTGCAACCCAAAAGCAGTTTCCATTCTACAAAGGTCTCTCTTAATCACCATATAAAACACCTAAATTCTGCTCGGACCTGCTCCTAAGTGAATTTTCCTATAGAATGTTAAACGCTATACATGACCTTGTAATATTCCATTCTGTTGGTTGGTCTGACTGCAGGAAAAGTTTGTGCTTTCCAATTTGGGAATAATTACAAGTAATGGCATCACCGTCCTATACCACAAGGGTCAGAAGTAAGAACTAAGCAGAGTCTGTTGTTTACAACCTGGATGTGCATTGTTGTGGCAGATTGCACATACATCAGGCCTTTTTGAAACCCAGGCTTCTCTTGTCAGTGCTGTCAAAATGCTGAACACGCATAATTACACAGTGAGATTTATAGAACACAAGAAGAAATCATTTACAAGAAATGTCATTGCATGTCATTGTTGTACTCATTAATAATTCTGCACAGTATGAGAGCAATTACTAAGCAAGGCATGAACAAGCACCGGAGTGCTGTTGCATGCTTTTTTTGCAAAAAGTTAGTACTGTACCATGCTAACATGTGGAAGAGACAACATTCCATTAGTTCCATGCAAACAGGTCCAATCTTCTTCAATTGCGAGTTACTTTTAGACATAATTTGCACTCCACAAATTTGTACCCAGATAAGAATCGTTTGCACTGCTCTGAGAGCAATTTGCTGCAATTTAAAATAGAAACTCCCTCGTATAAGATTGAAGTGATGTGCTAGTAATGATCTGCTTGTCTACTGTGTTCAACTGAGATCTTATCTCTCACTGATAATCCAAACCATTTGAAGCTAATAAAACACCAATTTGTTGCTAAAACAGTCACCTAATTGTATGTTGGAATACCCCCAGGGAGTGCATTATGTAGTTACCTGCATGTCCTATTGCTTTCGCTTCTGTCAATAGATAGGAGTACATAACATTGTAGAATGTAGGACTGACCAATTAGCAGCAATACGATTCTGCGATAGTGCTTGATAGTAGCTTTAATACAGCCATTACAACAGTTGACTTCGCTCAGTGACAGCACTTGTTAGGGAAACACTACAATAGCTTATCGATGATGTTACTCAATAACACAGTTTTTTGTTCCACAAATTGACTGAGATTGCGCATTACCCCCAATGACTCTGCTCTCAATATGCACAAGCAGCCTTGTTTGCAAACAAGTTTGTTGTTCTCATGCAATAACACATCTATAAATAATGAGCTGTTTTGGTTAATATAAGCTTGTATAAAGCAATCTTTATTCAACGTCAGACATTACAAATCAGAAACACAAGCACAAGTGCTTTTTGCTGACAGAAATAAAAACAATGAGTAGGGGAGAGTGGGGACCGATGGGCCGCTTGACAAATTATTGACCATGGAGGCAAATCTGCTTCAGATACAGCATTAAAACTGTGCACCTTTTTAGCTGATGTAATTTGCTACAAAATGATATAAGATTCACATAGATCAACCTAGGACGAAAGATGAGAAAACACATTTACTGTCAAGAAAGATGGTGGCCCATCGGTCCCCAACCATGGGGACCGATGGGCCATCCCATGGGGTCCGATGGACCATGTCAATAACTTGCCAAAGGGTGGAGGAAGAATTCGAAATTTGGTTCCAAGATGTTTTGTTGATCTGTCTGAGTGTATATGATAATTTTTAGATTGAAAACTTATAGATATGCCCAGATTTTACACTTTGAAAAAAAGCTGAATTTTCACCAATGTCATCAGTTGCTTTTTTGTAGTTATATTTAATCTATTGAGATGATATTTTAGCAGTGCATGAACAGATGTATTAGAAACTGCATCAGAGAATTCCAAAATGATTGGTTTGTTGGTTAATAAGAAGAAAGCAATTATTTGATATTTGGTCGATACAGAAATTTGGCTACCACCCTGACCTTCAAAATCTTGCTTAACACCTCAAATTTGTTGATGAACATTAAAAACTGAGTATAATTTAATTTTTTTCCATCAATTAATCACTTCTGTCAACCATTTAGATTTTTAGGGAAAAAGTAAAATTTTTGATTGATCACTGTACTAGTATGCCACCTGCAGGAGAAATCTGAAATCAAAGCAATAAAATTCATCAATTACCCTTCATTAGATTATATTTTGGTAAAAATTTAATTTACACTCAAGATTACTTCGATGTCTAGCAGGGTTATTATGTTTATTATTTCCCAAATACTAACTAAAATGAAAGTTTGCGATTTCTTTGAATATGAATTTTTTAATTTCCATCATTTTGTGCTTCAAGCCGTTTCTGAGGCCAATCCATCACTGCAATTTGAGGGCATACCTTCAATTCGAAACTTAACATTTAAAGATGCAAACTGAAGTTCTGTTGTACTTTTTCCCCCTTATAGACTTTAATATCCAACCCCATGCCAATACGCCACCTATAGAAAATCTCAAGAAAAAGTGACCCATAGGTCCCCATGTTGGGTGGCCCATCGGTCCCCAAAACCTCTCAGATCAGTTAAACCGCTCTTTTTTGGTGAAATTTGGATCTTGTTCCCAAAATTCTATCAGTTAATTGCCATCAATATGTAGGGAAAATCATCATATGAAATATATTGCCTCGAGTCTGCATACATTAGAGATATTAAACTTTTCTGGATCAGTAAAAAATAATTTTAGATGTTGAAAATTTCATTTTGCCCACTAAATGCTTCTGCTATAACTTATCAATCAGTCATCAATATGGGATGTATAGATGTGATAAACAATACTAAAAATGCAAATTAGATCGAACCAAACGTTTTTGATGTGGAGTTAAGAGAATGGCCCATCGGTCCCCATGGCCCGTCGGTCCCCATGTTCCCCTATAGATATACAGATGATGAGTGACAACACTATGTACAGATGAAGATGATACATAAAGAGTAGGTCGGGGCAAGAAGCCCGGGTTAGGTGAGAGGCCCCCCCAGGGTTATATCCAAACTTACATTTTTGGTGCCTTTATCTATTGAAAGGATTGAAGCTAGAAACGTTTTGGGTGACGTCACAAATTTTCAGGGCAAACAGCACCAAACCATAGTAGAAATTAAAGAAACAAAAAAATGTGCATGGTTTTTGTAACTTTGATAATTCTTTGAAAGGGGTTGTCAGAAATAACTTTCGAAATATTTAAAAGTATAATGGATATCTGCATTGCTTCACTTTACGACCATCACATAAATATGATTTGGATCATGTTTTTTGCATTTTAGCTCAAAATATAGAGGTCAAATTAAAATATGTGGGTTTGGGGCGAGAGGCCCCACATGATAGGGGGCATAAGGCCCCCTTCACTGGGGAGTCGAAGCTGCTTCGAGAACCATTTGATAATGTGTACTTTACCTTAAATCTTGATAGAATAGCTAATTAAAATATAAAAATTTGGCCCGAAATTGAAACAGGGTAAAAACTTTAAAAAATGAAAGTATGAACAGAAAAATTCTGAAATACAGAAAAAGTGAATAGAATGCCTTAAAAATGATAGAAGAACCCTAAGAATTAACTTTTAGGCTGAATGCAAAAAAAATTGACATTGAATTATAATAGGCGGTCCTCTTGCCCGATGGGTGGGGTAAGAAGGCCATTTTAAATTTTTTACAAAAATGGCCGTAACTCCTTTATTAAAATTGGTAGACATTTGTTTCACTAGTTATTAGTAGAGTCAAGTGATCCCTTCCTGACAGCATTTATATAAATAATCGCCCATAAAAAGTAGGTCAAATCGCACCTCGAAGTTAAGGGGGCTGCATGCCCCGACCTACTCTATGATAGCAGATGGTTAAGTAAAAGTTGCTAAAAACAGTCATATTCTAACAGCATCTAACGTTCATAAATAAAATGTGGATTAATTAAAAGCTTCTCAAAAAGAATACTTATTTTTTTCTTTAAACCTTTACACAAAACATCATATCACAGATAGGCAAGCAAATGTATAATCATTCAAAACATGTTTACTCAGTTCAATTTTGAAGGAGTTGAAATCTACTTGATTCATAATAAGATTAGGGGCGACATTCCACAAGTTACTGGCTTTGTACTTTAAAGTTTTTGTTGCATAGCACTGTATTATACAGGATCCTTTTTGAAAAAAAATCTTGTTTCCAGAACTGTTTGGTGAAAAAATTATCTCAAGAAAATGTCAATATCCTCTTACATGTATACTAGTTATATTAAAAAGACTTATGATATGTATTTTTTACATAGCAAAAGCCAAGCAGTCTCAATAAATCACATACCTTATCATGTACCTCATATTGAGATCACAATGGCACCAATAAATGTCAAATATTCTAATTCCAGGCGCAATGTCCATACACGTTGATTGACAATAACTTATCCTTGCTACCTATTTATAACCCGAAAGCAATTTCCATTCTAAAAAGGTCTCTCTGAATCACCATATAAAACACCTAAATTCTGCTCAGACCTACTCCTCAGTGAATATTACCTATAGAATGTCAAAAAGTATATGTGACCTTGTAATAATGTGCCATTTTGTTGATTAGTCTGACGGCAAGAAAAGTTTGTGCTTGTCAATTTGGGGATACTAAGAAGTCATGGTGCCCCTGTTTTTACCACCAGGGTCAGTAGTGAAAAGAGTCAGTTGTTCACAACCTGGATGTGCATTATTGCGGCAGATTGCATGTACGAGGGGCGTTCAGAAAGTTCACTGCTTTTTTTCATATGGACAGACACTTATATTCAATTTAGAACTATGAATTTTTACAGGATAAAATTCAGCTGTTTTGGAATGGATTTTCCAAAAGTGTCCACATAAAAAAAAGCCGGGAACTTTCTGAACGCTAATCGTACTTCAGGTCTTTTTTGCAACCAAGGCATCTTCTCTTGTCAGTATACTGTTAAAATACTGGACATGCACAATTACATGGTCAGATTTGTAAAACACAAGAATAAATAATTTACAAGAAATGTCTTTGCATGTCATTGTCGCACTCATTAATGATTCTGCACAGTATGAGAGCAATTACAATGTATTGGCAGGGCATGAAGGAGCATATGACTGCTTCTACTTGCTCCTTTTTGCAAAAAGTTAGTACTGTACCATATTAACATGTGGAAGAGACAACATTCCATAAGCTGTGTGTAAGCAGGTCCAATCTTCTTCAATTGCAAGTTACTTTTAGACATAATTTGCACTCCACAAATTTGTACCCAGATAAGAATCATTTGCACTGCTCCGAGAGCAATTTGCTGCAATTTAAAATAGAAACTCCCTCGCATAAGATTGAACTGATATGCTAGTATGGATCTGCTTGTCGACTGTGTTCTACTAAGATCTTATCTCTCCCTGATAATCCAAACCATTCGAGGCAAATAAAACACCAATTTGTTGCTAAAACAGTCGCCTAATTGTATGTTGGAATGCCCCCAGGGAGTACACTATATAGTTACCTACAAGTCCCATTACTCACGCTTCTATCAATAGAAAGTGCATTGTAGGACTATCCAAGTGAGTGAGAGAGTTAGTGTTTTACCCCCTATCTGCACTGGTGTGGGCTATTTAGAGGCAATAGGACTATCCAAGAAGCGGCGATACGATTGTTCAATAGCACATAGTCACTGGCCAATAGCAGGTTTTAATGTCTTCAACTTTACTCAGTGATCGTCACAGAGTAAGCCGAATCACTGCATAAATAGATAGCCAAATCATGGCCACGATGTTCAGTGTATACTATCGCACATCTGGGCACACCCGGAATTAATAAATAAAGGACATGTAAAGACTACTACCGAGCTTGGCCTGTCAGCATGGGTAACCTTCAACTAAACCTTGAATTAAAATCACTTTGTCATTTGTAAATGTGAATCTGATGGTGTCATATTACATATAAGCAGTTTTACAAGCTAATTTGGTATTGTCCTTGTTGTCTATTAATGGCAGGAAAAATTTTCAGCAGCCAGGTATGATTGGGTACTGGGTAGCTCTGTAGATTTCTGTATTTTTGTCTTTCAATGTTATGGATATTGCAACAGAAATAAGAATATATTTGGTGTTGTTGGTGCCATTGTGATCTAAATATAAGTTTCATGATAGGGGATCTGTTCTATCAAAACCCCTGTCCAGTCTTTGCAGTTAAATAATAAGCTTGATATGCATAATAAGGGGATATCTTAACTTTTGTCTGGAAGATCTTATACCATAGTCTTTCTTCTTCTCCACCTGATATTCAACAGTGAGTGCTGATGATCCTTATCGATCTTCTATCAATGTGCAGCTTGTAGATCACCACGTTGAACACATTGCAGGATCCTAGGAATCAAGTTTTTTCCACAGACAGCCAAATAGTACCACACAATTGTGCGCTTTTTTCCAAGACAATTGGCAGCATTGAGGGAAGTTTACTGTGTAAAAACCTTCAATCAACCGCTATCAGTGAATGGTATTGCTGCTAATTGGATAATCCCACAATGCACTGTACTTGTTTCTATTCATAGAAGCGTGAGTAATGGGACATGCAGGTAATTGCCTGATTGCACTCCCTGCGGGCATCAAAACATATCATTACATGACTGTTTTAGCCAATGCTTCACGTTTTATAACCTTCAAGTGATCAAGAATTCAAAATCACTAACTATGCTTGATAAGATTAGAGAAGATAACAGCAAACAAAATCAATGCTTCTAACAACAAGCAATTGAAACAAAATATCAATTCGAAAAGTGCACAACAGTTCCTATTTTCAATGGAAACAAATCGTTCGCAAAGAAGTTCGAAAGATCCTTATCCCGGCACGAATGAGGCCACAGAAATTACAATTGACTTTGGAGTACAGTAAATATATGAGATTTGGGTAAGATTTCAGAAAATATCAGCAAAATGAAATCAAACGGCCTTACAGGAAAACACATCGGAAAAATTGCATTGTGTAAAATGTATCCTTCACCAAACTTCTTGTCTTCTAAGCCTGGAAAGTCTTCTTGATTTTTAAAAATCATAGTCACAATATTCTACGTCCTCCAAAGCCCCACTCCGCATCAAAGTAAAAATGATTTTCTTTTTATATCTCAAAGTAATTCATAGATACTTGTCATGATTTTGGTTTTTAATAGCCCTACCCTTTTGAAAATATTGCAACCACCGAAGTGTTACCAAAATTAGAATGTGGTTATGGAAATAGAAAGAAATGTAATTACCACGAATCAGTCTTTAATTGAGAATCTGGGTATAATCAAATCACACCTGTTACATAATATTTGTGTAATAGGCAATTAGATCACATTCTTTAATTGCTTCCCAAAATATCTGAATATAGGGTTTCTCAAAAGAAGGTGAATATTTTCAAAGTGGCCATAAAAGAACACACATTGGTAATTTTCACTGCAAATGAAAAATTACATCAGACATGTTAATTTTTCATATGTGAACACAAAGATCAGATAGGGTAGGAATAAGCAGTTTACCAACCAATTTGGTATTGCCCTATTCTCTGACGGCAAGAACAATTTTCAGCAACCAGGTATAACTGGGTACTGATTAGAGCTATGTTGGATTAATGTATTTTACCCGTACACACTTACCAATCAACCACCTGCAATGTTATATCCAAGGGTACAGAAAGGCTCTCCCTTCCAGTATAAAGCAATACGAATTGTTCTGTATGATACACCGGGCAAGAGCATTGTCCTCAAATCTGTAAGCATCCTGAAGTTGCCAAGTTGACCAGGTTGTTCCTGAGTAACCCAAGTTGCCATGGGTCCAAGACAACTGGACACTTTCAATGATACTGACAACATACAGTTGGATTTAACAAGATATGAACGGCCTGAATTGGTTGCAAAATATGGCACCATGCACTTCCCTGGATTATCAAGTAACAAATGTGTCCCCCTTTCAGACACAGCAACAAATAACCACAAAATTGACGCATTTTGATTATTGACATTCTAGGTAATATTTACTCTTTGGTAGATCCAAGCATAACTTGAGTGTCATATAATATTATGATATGAATAACTCAGACAGACCTTTGAACAATGTCAACGGTAACTGCTGTTGCGGCTGTTAGTAGGTACCAAGGAGGGCTATGTTAATTAATGTCAAGGATATTGCTCCTGAAATTAGAATTCAGGATAAAGGTCAGGTTTATCACAACTCTTGTCCAAGTCTTTGCAGTTAAAGAATCATACTATTAATTCACAGACCCCTCCGTCTTTCCCAGCCAAACTATACCAATAGCTAAGTTATGAAATATGAAAACTTGCAAGCAACTTTCCCTCAAGCCCTAAAAGGTCTTAGGCTGGGTTTGGTGCTCCAAACTAGCTAAATTATTACTGTATGGATTTGCCTTTCTCAGACACGCAGCCAGTGGCGTCCCTATGGGGGGCATGTACCCCCCCCATATTGGACCTGTGCCCCCCCAGGTGCCCCCCATATGAACTTTCCAACTCTGGCTAAAATGTACAGTTAGTTTAGTTGGTGCCCCCCCCCCCCAGAGAATCGCGTGCCCCCCCCAGGTGCCCCCCTGTCGAGACCCGCCAGTTACGCCACTGCACGCAGCACCAGCCTAGAACTGGGACCCATGCGTAGCATGGGTCATGGGTCGTCCCATTCAAAATCTTGAGATTTTGACATGGTATCGGGAGAAGTGGTCTAGATTAAACAATTCTTATCAGAATTTTATGAAATTTTGGATTTGAGCAGCCCACATATTTTACTACTGACGGTTCTGTTTTGGTGGCATTTCCGCATATATTGGCATGGTAAAAATTACTTTTAAATTACAGAAATGTCAAAAATAATTTAGAGACAGCCATCAGCCTCACTTTGGAGTGTGATGTCACCCTTGTTACGTCATTAAAATAACCTATGACATCATAAAAATTTGTTATGACATCACTCTCTCTCACCCAATGGGAAGACGCCATTTGTTCAATGTATAAAGAAAAAAATCATTTCTTGAACTTCACGGGGTGAGTGTTCAGTTATTTTTACATGTAGAGATGTGAAAATAGGTGCCGTCAGTAGGAAATTTGATATACTTTTAGGTGGTATAATTGAAATGAGCATGCTTTACATAAACTTTTAGATATCTTGATTCTCCCAAACCCTGTCTTTCAAATCTCACGATTTTCTAATGGGAGGAACCATGACCCCTGTCCCCAGGGGTCCAGGGCCAGCACCAGCCTAGCCCAATGTTGTGGCAGCTGTGCCTCGGACACTTCTGTTTATTTTAGATAATGTTCTCACATTTTCTCCCATTTCACGGGTATTATGCTAGTAATATGAATTTGCATAATAACTTTTTAGTCAGGCTGTCCTAAATTTCATCTCGAAGATTCTGTCATATGTTTTTCCTTTTTTTGTTTTACCTGGAATTTGATATTTACCAGTGAGTACTAACGATCCTTATTGATCTGCTATCAATGTGCAGCTTATAGATCACCAAGTTGAACACATTGCAGGATTTTTTTTTCCACAGACAGCCAAATAGCACCACCACACAATTGTGCGCTTTTTTCAAAGACAATTGGCATTACTAAGGGAAGTTTACTGTGTAAAAACCTTCAATCAACTGCTATCAGTGAATCGTATTGCTGCTAATTGGATAATCCCACAATGCACTGCTCTTGTTTCTATTGATAGAAGCGTGAGTAATGGGCCATGTGGGTAACTACATGCTGCACTCCCTAGGGGCATTGAAACATATCATTAGGTGACTGTTTTAGCCGGTGCTTCGCATTTTATAACCTTCAAGTGATCAAGAATTCAACATTACTAACAATGCTTGATAAGATTACAGAAGATAACAGCAGATGAAATCAATGCTTCTAGCAACAAGCAATTTAAACAAAAATCAATTTGAAAATTGCACAGCAGTTTCTATTTAATTTTCAATGGAAACAAATAATTCACAAAGAAATTCAAAAGATCCTATCCTGGCACGAATGAGGCCACAGAAAATACAATTGACCTGGGAGTGCAGTATATATTTGAAGATTGATATAAGATTTCAAAATATTTTAATAGGCAAAATCAAATCAAACAGGAAAACTCATCATATTGCATTGAGAAAAAATCTATTGAACTATCATTACAATTTCATCCATCTTTCACAAAATGCTTTTATTCTCTGCAAGAGTAATCTTCTTGATTTCAAATCATACTCACTATATATAATTCCTTCCTCAATGGAACCTAGACATGATTAAGCAATAAACATGAAAGGAAGTGATAGAGATTGGCAATATCACAGGTCTATGTTCAAAGTTGCAATTACAAGGCAACTGCTGAAGTTCTGCTAAATCATTTTGTCACTGTGACATGCTGACGTCATAAAATCTATTAGTTGCCTTGCTCTCATGGGCAATCTGTAACTTAACTAATAACTGGTAATCAATTACTCATTACTTTGTCCAAGTAACTAAAACATACTGATAGCTAAACAAGTGTGCGAGGTCTAACCCTGTCAGCATGCCTCGGCGGTCCGGCGTCGGCCCGGCATCGACCCGGCATCGACCCGATGTCAGCAGCATTGGACTGGTTTTGGGCCGACGTTGGGCCGCCGAGGCACGATGATAGGGAACCCTCCTTTTATGGTTCAAAGATGCATATCTTTCAGATGGAGCCATCAAAATTGGTGTCTTTACCACTTTGAATAACCACAAGGTTGCCATTTGCACCAAGTAACAAACAAATACAAGACCTGCATTGTACTTGTGTCTTTTTTTCCTTGTCCCCTCCAAAAGAAGCTCTCTGTTCTTTAAATGCCTCTCCTGTTAATTAATGGGTCAGTGCTCCTCAGGGCAATTAGTGACCACTTGCTCAGCTCCCAAGCCATTCTGGAGCAGCCATTCTGGTGGGCTTTTAAGACAATTAGGGGAGAGTGGGGACCGATGGGCCGCTTGACAAATTATTGACCATGGAGGCAAATCTGCTTCAGATACAGCATTAGTACTGTGCACCCTTTTAGCTGGTGTAATTTGCTACAAAATGATATAAGATTCACATAGATCAACCTAGGACGAAAGATGAGAAAACACATTTACTGTCAAGAAAGTTGGTGGCCCATCGGTCCCCAACCATGGGGACCGATGGGCCATCCCATGGGGTCCGATGGACCATGTCAATAACTTGCCAAAGGGTGGAGGAAGAATTCCAAGATGTTTTGTTGATCTGTCTGAGTGTATATGATGATTTTTAGATTGAAAACTTATAGATATGCCCAGATTTTACACTTTGAAAAAAAGCTGAATTTTGACCGATGTCATCAGTTACTGTTTTGTAGTTATATTTAATCTATTGAGACGATATTTTAGCAGTACATGAACAGATGTATTAGAAACTGCATCAGAGAATTCCAAAATGATTGGTTCGTTGGTTATTAAGAAGAAAGCAATTATTTGATATTTGGTCGATACAGAAGTTTGGCTATAACGCTGACCATAAAAATCTTCCCTAACACCTCAAATTTGTTGATGAACATTAAAAACTGAGTATAATTTAATTTTTCTCCATCAATTAATCACTTTTGTCAACCATTTAGATTTTTAGGGAAAAAGTAAAATTTTTGATTGATCACTGTACTAGTATGCCACCTGCAGGAGAAATCTGAAATCAAAGCAATAAAATTCATCAATTACCCTTCATTAGATTATATTTTGGTAAAAATTTAATTTACACTCAAGATTACTTCGATGTCTAGCAGGGTTATTATGTTTATTATTTCCCAAATACTAACTAAAATGAAAGTTTGCGATTTCTTTGAATATGAATTTTTTAATTTCCATCATTTTGTGCTTCAAGCCGTTTCTGAGGCCAATCCATCACTGTAATTTGAGGGCATTCCTTCAAGTCGAAACTTAACATTTAAAGATGCAAACTGAAGTTCTATTGTACTGTTTCCCCCTTATAGACTTTAATATTCAACCCCATGCCAATACGCCACCTACAGAGAATCTCAAGAAAAAGTGACCCATAGGTCCCCATGTTGGGTGGCCCATCGGTCCCCAAAACCTCTCAGATCAGTTAAACCGCTCTTTTTTGGTGAAATTTGGATCTTGTTCCCAAAATTCTATCAGTTAATTGCCATCAATATGTAGGGAAAATCATCATATGAAATATATTGCCTCGAGTCTGCATACATTCGAGATATTAAACTTTTCTGGATCAGTAAAAAATAATTTTAGATGTTGAAAATTTCATTTTGCCCACTAAATGCTTCTGCTATAACTTATCAATCAGTCATCAATATGGGATGTATAGATGTGATAAACAATACTAAAAATGCAAATTAGATCGAACCAAACGTTTTTGATGTGGAGTTAAGAGAATGGCCCATCGGTCCCCATGGCCCGTCGGTCCCCATGTTCCCCTAAGTAGTAAGTACCACTTCAGTACAGGCAATACATATAATTATGTACTCTTACAAGAACGTTATGTAAACATGTGGGTGGCGCCTGGCAGTTTTGGTTGCCCATGCAAGTTTCATCATTAGCTGGCCTACTTAATTAGTAAAAATAAGTAAGTTAGATGCTGCCAAGTGGCTGTTTAGTTTTGTTCATAGTTCCATGTGGATAGACATGCAATATTGCCCAAAATAGCTGGTTTTCTGTATATACATATAAGTCCTTAGAAACAATTTTTCCACCATGTAAAAATGCACCCACCCACTCCTTGGCCTTGTCATGACCAGTAGTATTATAGCTCCCAGTGTGTAATTGAAAATTATTGTACTCTCTTTTGTACTAAATTAAAATATTTTTCAAATTGAACAATATGGGGGGAAATTCTTAAATTAGGCTCCAAAATCAAGTCCTCACACTTCAAAGGTTGAACACATGCAGTCGCGCATGCGTACCCTGATACTATGACAAAACTTTACAAGCCTATGCAACTGAAATTGGAGATGACAGAATCATAGTTATTTTGCAAATAATTAACATGCAGATATGGAGAGCATGCAATAGTTGACATTGGATTTCACTGGCATATTTTGAAGAAATAAATTTCTTATTAGGACTGTAGGGGCCTACTCCAAAATCACATGAATCACATGATAAATTCGTACTAACATACATCAAGAGAGGTGATCACAAATTGTTTATTACTCTCGAACCAGGGACCCAGTCATTGGCAGTCCAGTGTGCTTCCAACTAATCTAGCCCTCCCCATCATATTTTATGATACAAGGATTCAAAGACTAGATTTGCAGCAGAATCAGAAGATGTGGGAGTTGAGCTGCTCATTTGGCATTTCTCTTATTTTGTAAAAGCAGAAAAAAATTTGTCAACCAGGTAAACTCTGAATTGCTCTATTATATTGTTTTCCGGTGATGATTTCCCAACCAAGACACTTCTGAAGTCTCCTGTGTGATATTTAAAAGTTCCAACAAGGCTCTACTAGTTAAAAGCAATTGACCAAATTCTTTGGCAGGGTACACCTGGGCAGGACGTTGTCCTCCAATCCTTAAGCATCTTAAAGTATTAACAGTTGTCAAGGTGATCAGGCTGTTGCTGAGTAACCTGGGTTGCCATGGGTGACAAGACAACTGGGTACTTTCACTGATGCAGACACAGAACTAGGCCTCAGACACATAAGGAGGATGAGAAATGCTTTGGGGGAAAGTGGGTTTCCTGGAGTGTGCCTGATAGTCTCTCATTCAGGTGGTTTTCAGACAATACTTGTGAATTTCTTTTATTTGTTTATTGCTCAATGGCCTGAAAGACATAAACCTCCAGTTTCCGTTTGAATACAGTTCTCTTAACATTAAAAATGCCTCGAGTAGTCTCCACCTCATAAAAACTGCTCAGTAAAATAAGAAACCTCCTTAGGCTTTCTTGTGACATCCTGGTTCATCCTTCTCCACTGTTCTTTTTTTGAAAAGAACAGATTATGTTTCAAGGAAATATGATAATAATAGTATGCTTATTTCTATAGTGTCACAATATATAAATAAATAGCTATAAGGGATGTCACGGTCAAGGACAAGTCTAGTTGTCTACTACTTCAACATTATACAAATACTACCTGTTGAACTCATCTAAATGAGTGATAAACATTCACAAATAAAGGTCATCAATCCATGATTTTAAGAGTCATTATATGTCTCAAATCAAACTGTGACAGAATATATCAATTGTGACGGATAGTTAGCCTCCTCTGGGAACCTCCAGAATTTATATTTTCACTCGTTCTCTCACAAGACCCTTCAAATTTATTTATAGAATCTATATATCTAAAAATAGCTTGATCATAATAATTGGTGCCATAAGGGTTACAAGCTTCACTCCTTAACTTGTCAATGTTGTTTGCTAAGTGCAATCAGTCTTGCCTTGACATGTGTGTGGGTTGAACAACTTACAGAAGGCCCATGACTGCTGTGGTAGAACTTAATTGTGGTAATGCGCTGGACCTTTACCTACCTGGTCTTGGATTCTATTCCAGATAAGGATGCAATACCGCAATTTAAACAAGAATCCATGGATTCAAAGGCTAGTCGATTCGGTATAAGGCCTATATTGATGAAGCAGTGATTAACATCGAATGGGTGACAGCGATATTCCTTTATATTACATCTGGCTTGCAGGTATGGTTATCACAATTATGAATAATGTGAAATTTGTGAAAAAAAGGTAGGTTTTAGACCAGGTAGCTGCGAAATTGAAGTTAAGTAAAATTTTATTTAAAGTCGGTGATGAAAAAAGAAGCAAGACAAGCTACAAAGCTTTTGACCGACAAGGTAAAATCAACAAACAACAAAGGGCAAAATGATGGGATGAATTATGTACAGAAGAGTTTTCAGAAAGTATTAATCATTAATAGGATATTAAAGTCAACAGTGAATGGCCAAGCAGCTTTGGTTTTAGTGAAAACAGTAAGATAAAACATAAGAAAAGGCAAATGAAGATTCGAAGAAATTATTATAAAAGATGTAACTCTATAAAGGCTGTTTTTTATTGAAGCTCATCAGTTAAAACAAACAATTTACACAGTATGACAGCATTTTTGTTCCAAAGGCCATCATCAAAAAGAGAGCATTTCAGAAAAAATTAGCCACAAATTCTCAAAACATTCTGTGTACTGTATAGAGTGGTGTTGACTGTGCAGTCTATGTGCACCCAAGATACTTATATTATTATAAATCTTTTGAAATCATAAGTTTGTACTTTGTACATACACAAAATAGACATGCACATTTACTTAGGCCTACTAACCACACATTGTGAAAACATGCATTGATATCATAAGAAGGTTAAGTAACCAAAGTGAGGTCTAATTGCCCTGATCTCAAATTGTTTTCAAGCAATGTGTCTAAAATGAAATTCCTTATTTAAATATTGTTCAATGAAACACAACAGACTGTGATACTGCAGTCTACTGTGCATTACTTATCATTATATTATCACTTAGCAGACCAGTTGCACTGACTTTTGTTCATTTCCAACTGCACATTTTTGTTGATCTGTTGTGTTTTGTTAGTTGTGTCTGATAAATGTGTTAAATTCAGCTTGTGTGTGAAATTGCTTAACAACAGCACTGGTTGCAATACAAATGGAACCGAGTTCAGGCCTGTTTGTTTATAGGCCTACACATAAACAAGCTATTGTTGTGATGTGGTACAACAAGAAATCAAAATATTGGAAACCAAAAATTCCAAACAGTTCCAATCAGAGTCCGCGAAAAGTGCTTTTGACACACAGGACATTCGGGCAGGTGGATTCTGAATTTTACCAGCCCAAATGAAATCTTATCAGCCCGAAATTTCAATATTTTTAACCGGTTCTCTGGAGTTAATGGTGCCTTTAAACATGTTAAAAATATGAACTTCAGAAGTGACTCCAAACCCCCTCCCCTGTATTTGTGGTGTAATTTTATATATTCACACACAATTTGTGATATACGTATAATTTGTGTAATGACATAGAAACTATAATACATTGCTGTTCATTGGCTTTAAAACTGATAAGGAATATCAATATTTCAGGCACACACAAATGAACTTTCAACTCATTAATTTGATACGCAACTGAAGCACAGCCAATGCATCTTGTGACAAATGTATTTTTGAGCAGACTCTGGCTTGTTTATGGCATGTGTCATTTGACAATTCAGAATGAGATATTTTAAAATGTAAAACACGTAAATTACACAATAACAGGATTTACTGTAGATCATTGACAAATTCAGTGGCATGACAGAAATCCCACCAGGACCTCTGCTAACATGGCTAACTATTGCAACCTTCAAATCCTTTGAAAAAAACAATTGAACTATTGAGTTCAATGGAAACATACCAGCAATTAAATAGATGAACATTGTTAATTGCAATAAGCTGAGTATTGACACCAGATCTATGTTTTAAATTGCAATCCATTTGACACCTTTGAGTCCACTTGTGTCATTGATGTTTGTTAATTTCCCTTGAGTCTCCAATGGCCTGTACTGATTGCATTGACAGCTCAGTCATCTCAGTGACTGCATTTCTGTCGGACATTTGGGCAGGTAACCACTCTATTTCTGCCGGACACACGCTAATTTTGCCGGTTTTGACCGGCAAACCGGCACTTTTCGCGGACCCTGGTTCCAATCCAACAGGAAAGTAAGGTTGTAAAATTAAGACCACACGGCCAAATTGGTAAAAGTATAATTATTTACACAGTTATGTCTTGATAAATCAAAGTGTAGCACTTATTGCATAAATTGTGCTCTATTGGGCTGTAATTTATTTGATAGAAGACAAAATAAATCAAAGAAGAAATGTAACTTGTGATGTAAGTGCAATTGAAATGATATTTCTTCTTTAATCTGCTCAATTGGATATCACACTAATGAACACCTTTTTTTTAATTATTTACTCTCATTCACACTGTGGTGTAATTTACAATATATAACACAAAATAATTACAATTAACTAAAAGCATTGTGTTATACTTTCAAAAATTTTGATATTCTGCAACTGCAATAACTTGATTTTTTGTTTGACACACATCAATGAATAATTGCAATCATTAGACACTACCTGCCAACTCAAGTCAATTGCCATTAATTGATATTACCTTTACGAGTAACAGTGACTGAGCTCCATGACTAATTGCAATCTTCAGACACTACCTGCCAACTCAACCCAATTGAGTTGATATTTTCTTTGACACTGCTCAATGAGTAATTGCAATCATCAGACACTACTGCCAACTCAACCCAATTGAGTTGATATTTTCTTTGGCACTGCTCAATGAGTAATTGCAATCATTAGAAACTAGTTGTCAACTCTGAATGTGTCACTGCTTAGTAAATAGTATATAAAGACCAGCCTTGGTACATCAGTCCAGTGTACAACAAGACATGCTTTAAGAAGAACATGCCAAAGAGGATGAGAAAAAAAAGAGGATAATGGCTTTTTAGTACATCTTAAGAATCAAGGTAAATGTAGCTTATGTTATGATTTCTACTTGTTTTGCCTGGTCATCTTGTGCTGGTTGTTGTTTCAAGCAATGTCCATTAGCAACTTCCCATAGAAGGCTAGGCCTATAGACTGCATATCATGCTCAGGGTCAGAGACATTATTTAAAGTTAGGCTTACCTAGCACTTATCATGTAGTTTTTGCAGTAATATCATGTAGAGCCTTGAGCCAAGTCAGTCATGCATTTGTGACTAACATACCTGACTAACTTATTCCACAAGACTTAGCTGACCATTTTCGACTAACTCAGTTGATCATCAGGCAGTCAGAGCTGAGACTGTAAATTATGTAAACTAATAGGCCTATCACTATTTTTTTTTGTTGCTCCACAGTGCCAATCGAAATGTAGGCCCATATCACAGGCTATTACCAGTAATCACACTGTAAAATTTGAAATTTTGAGTTAGCTCAAATGATTGAGTGAGATGGTTGCACAATTTGTTTGAGCCATGATAGCTTACCGTTTTGAGCTATGATAATCTTTATGTTTTATGTTGTTATAACTTGCAAACAACAAGCTACATCTTGGCTCAAAGGAATTGTGCGACCATCTCACTCAATCCATTAAGCTAAGTCAAAATTCAAAATTTACAGTGCAGTAATCACTGAGCGCCATACGCCCGACTAGCGGGATCCCATCAGTACCATTGGGTCCGGGTCAGTGTAAAATGCGGACCAAACGGACCATGCGGACCAGACACAAAACAAACACAGGAGGGTGCAGAGGAGCATTGCTTGTTTAATCAAGCTAATAATACAAAGCCAATCAAGCGGAAAGTGCGGACCAGATGCGGACCAAGTCAATAAGCAAGATATAGACAATATATCAACCTGATTTAATTGAATAAAAAAATATTAAATTAAATTTTAAAAAATTTATTTAAAAAAAAGCAGACCAAAATAATTATTTGACCAAATATTGCAGAATGCAGACCAGAATGCAGACCAGAATGCAGACCAGAATGCAGACCAGAATGCAGACCAGAATGCAGACCAGAATGCAGACCAGAATGCAGACCAGAATGCAGACCAGAATGCAGACCAGAATGCAGACCAGAAATTTGGTCTGCATGGTGAGACTTTATTCTGGTCTGCATTTGGCCTGCATGACAGAAATTTTGGTCTGCATGACAGAAATTTTGGTCTGCATTTGGTCTGCATGATAGGAAATCTGGTCTGCATTTAGTCTGCCTGATAGGAATTCTGGTCTGCACTATATATATTTATTAACTGCCACTTACAGACTGGATTTAAAGTGCTATTGAATTCAATTAAATGCAATTAATAGAAACGACCTCGATTGGATGACATTCTAGATTATACAGCCTGCATGCAATAACCTGATAACAGAATTTGTAAAGCCTTCTTGAAATAAAATTTGTTGATCAGACAAGATCTTGCCGACCAAAGTGCAGACCAGAATGCAGACCAGATCTATGCAGACCAAATGCAGACCAGAATGCAGACCAGAGTATACTGACCAGAGTACTGACCAGAGTACTGACCAGAGTACTGACCAGAGTACTGACCAAATCATGCACACCAAATGCAGACCAAATACAATCTTGAACATTTTCACAATTTTATGAAAAAAAAAATTACAAAGTTCCTTTTTTTTATAAAACTATTTCAAATCATATATATAGCCTATTGTTATCCAGTTGGTCTGCACTGTTTGGTCCGCATGATTTAACCCTTTCCAGATTGGCCAGTGTTTGTCCAAGCCTTGAACCAACACACTGGCTGCCAGAATGTCTGGTCCGCATGGTCCGCATGGTCCGCATGGTCCGCATTTTACACTGACCCATTGGGTCCACCGCTTGCTCGAGCGTCATACGCCCGGCTGGCGGGATCCCACCAGTACCATTGGGTCCACCGCTAGATCGAGCATTGCGCCTCATCACCATGCGGTGCATGCAGGGAGACAAGCGCACAGGATTGTTTTGAGCTCTGTCGATCGTAAATATGATCGTGGACGATCGTTTTCGGTCATTTCTCGGCCGCTGGGTGGTTTTCAGACAGTTCCTGGCTCCACAGGCGCTATCTGAGGCAGATCTGCATTACGGTATTTTGAATTTCCGATTTTCGCGGGCTTTTTTGTCATCTCTCCAAGGGCTAGTCCTCGACTAGCCAAAAACCTTTCCAACTACTTATAGGCTTTTTCAAATTAATCGTTGTCAGAAACACACGCAGTCCACGAAACTGCGAAAAGGCAGAGCAATGGAATATCCGGCAATACTGACTTGAAGTGTTTTTTATAAGGTCAAATAAATAGAAGAAGTGGGGTCAGAGCTGTGCAAAGCATGTGAATGCTATTGAAATAACATGGGTATTTTTTGCATGCAGTATACCGTGTACATCTGACTGTGATTTGTATGATTGTACAATTTGTCAATGTGAGGAAATTGCCCTCATAATTAAGGAATTAAATGAGCAAATCTAGGAAATTCATTCCAATAATGAATACTGACTAAGGGTGATAAATGGTGATAAATGACATTGGTGACAGTTCAGAAATCCAACAAATAACTCCCATTTCCTCTCAGTCTGTGCCTCTTACCTGGGATTGATCAATGAATGATGGCGGTAATTACATAAGCAGCCAGATCATGTGGCTTTTGTCCAATAAAAGATTTTTTCTTCATAAGAAAAGGCTACACTAGTTCTATAGGTTGCAATTCATTTCTACAACGGTAAAGCAGCACTTATTGCAAGCTGGGTAGTTATAAATGTCTGCATATAATATATTCTGTATCCGGTCATTGTGCCGTATTCACTACATGGATCTTCAAGAAAATCTAATCAGTTCTTCATGGGAAAATCTTGCAGAGTTTCATAGGAAAGGTTTTTCCTCAATCACATCCGAGGTTGAAAACAGGCAGGCCTAAAAAATGATATGAACTTGGAAAGGTAATTTTCCCAGTTTAGTCCAAGAGAAGCAGACACACTTGACCACAACCAGATATATTGCAGTTTCATGCACTGTAAGAAATGACCGTGTTTTTCTGGCTAAAAGAACCGTAAATTTATTGTTATTTTACCAGTATTTTTTTAATACAGACTTTGTCCGAGAATTTACAGTTCTTTGTCAGTTACAAAATGGCTACAAGATAAATTTACTGCGACATGTCATTCAACATTCAGTTCATGTTAATGAACAATTACTTCAACCGTTAATTTACTGGCAACTTGTAATATGCAGACAAAACATTTGAATTGGCCAAACAATCAATACACCTGGTCAGATCAGGAACTATAAACAAGAGATTGCATGGACTTCAACCACAGAGCATGTGGTGCCATCTATAACATATGCTTTACACAGCTGTTAATCAAACTTAATTTATAACTTATCTGAAGGTAAGGGAACATCCTCATTCATATGATCTTAAAGATGCTGTCATTACGCAAAAGTTGTAATGTCTATATGTGGCATTGACATTTGTGTGAGTCTTATGATGTGATCTAAAGAATGACACTATTAAAACCAAAATAACCAAAGCGCAGTCTGCATCAATAGAACATACTTCGACAAACTTGACACCTGGTTCTTTTGGAAAATATCCATCCATTTTATGGTTTGTGAGCAAACTAATTGATGGACTTACTTCCCTGCTGTCAAGGAAGAGATGAGCAAGGCCGAGCCTGGAGTCACTGGCTCTCTCACTCTCTCAGCTGACTCCAGCTTCGATACATCCCTACAGCTATGCGACAGTTAAATCAAATACTATCCGTATTTTAACAGTAGATTCTACAGCCCCTTGCATTCTTTACATTCTATGTTTGACAGATGATATAACTGTAAAATATACTTTAAATAAACTGTTTTATATATGTACATTATACCGTAATATCACTTTGTTGAATCCGCAAAATTACAGTTCAATGTACCAATCTGCATTTTACGGTTCATTGTCCTGTTCAGGTTTATTAGTACTTTTACAGTTCTTAGACCTGGAACAAAGTTGCCAGTTAATTTAACTGTAAAATTTAACGGGAATTTTTTGCAGTGTGTTTAAGCACACTGTCGCTTTCAGCCTGAAATCCCAATATCTTCCTTTCTTCTTGTTTCAAGCAAACATGAGTAAGTTCTTAGGTAGCTTACATAGCAATACACACTAGACCACACCATGTATATCGAATTTTCATGTTGGAGCACTTCGCCTTTTTTTTTCAGCCTTATTATATATGTCTAAATCTCTCCCTCAGTGTCCTTGTTTCTAGCAATTTTTACTTTGTCCTAGGGTAGATTACACACTTGACCATATCTATGCACATTGCAGTTTTGACATGCATGGCCTCTCATAGCCTGGAGTAGGTCTCAAGAGACCTCGAGGAGATTGAGAGTGTTATGGAGACTTCAAGGGACTTTTAGAGAATGCTAGGAGCCATAGTGCTTTAAATAGAGCATGTGATTATGTTGATGTCAGTCAATGGTAAAGATATTGGGCTGGGTGATTGTATTTGGGTATTTGCACCCATGAAAATAAGGGGTTTTAAGTGGGCATTTGAAACTGTTCTGGTAAAGAATGCTGGCTTTATAATGGCGAGACAATTTCCTTTAGCTGACAGCTCTTTTAATGTAGTTGATGCATTTTTCATTATAAATTGATGACCAAATGTCAACTCATGCCTCAAAGCATCTAAGATTATCTCCATGCTTTTTTATTAATAATTTTATTCGATGGTTTTCTTTGGTGTTTATTGTGTTTTATCTTGTACATATAATTATGTTATTGTGATGTAACCCAATTCTTATATCTTATGTCTTTCCAATTCATGGTTACCAGTGTTGGAGTCGAGGCCAGGACATCCGAGACCAAGACCGAGACCGAGGCATGAGCATCCGAGACCAAGACCGAGACCGAGGCATTGACCCTCGAGACCGAGACCGAGACCGAGGCATGAGCATCCGAGACCGAGACCGAGATGGTTGACTGCCAAACTACCTTAGCTTGGTGTATTATCAGCTTACGATAAGGCTATAACAGTACAATTAGAGATTCACTCAATGACTCAAGTATAACTCTGAATGAAGACAATAAGGGGGCAACCCTTACATTTTTAAAGAACAGGGCATAGAACTGATCTCACTGGCAATTTAGTTTTTTACGGAAACAGTGACAGACTAGATTTGTTTTGAGTGTGTGAGAACCTCAATAATATTGAATTATTTACTTCTAAATCAAACATTGCAGACTGAGATAGCCGATACACCAGAAATTCATTTCAAGACTGCTGGGAAAGAATTAATTAATCTTTTCACCGTGACTGGAAAAAATTGCTTAGTTTTAAAAAAAATTCTGAGGCAGCTTATCACTTTCATCACGGGCTTTACTATAACTGCTTAAAAAATTACACTTTCTGGAATCTAGATACATGTAGATAGATACTCTGAATTGCTGGGTTCCAATTTATTGGGCAGTGGCATATTTTTGTTACAACAAAGTTATTTGGAATATCTTTTGAGGCACAAATGAGATTCTGTCGCAAATTTTGTCCCATTCCATTTGTTGACTTGTGTTTTAAGTCAGACACTCTGGTGTGTGAAGTTAATGATCAGGTACCAACGCATCTTCCATTACATGTAAACAAAAACTTTCAAACTTCAAATTATTATGGTCGAAATTTACATGAAATAATGTTCAACTCAATTAGTGAAGGAAAATAAAAATTCGAAAATATTCAAATACTGTAGGTCAATTTATAATTTCATATCTATCACAAAAATGGCACTGCGTATAACTTGGCACTCGGCCTAAAATAGGCCTAGATACAGACAGTCTTAAAAGACAGGCAGAAAATGACTCTATCAGAATCTAATATATAGGATAATAGTTTCCTTGTGTTAGATAAACTGACAGATAATTATACTTAACTGACAGGAAAATTTTGTTTGACTGTTCCAGCAAAATTGTACTTTATTAATTTTGCTGGCCTCGGACGTGCCTCGGGCAAATATCCGAGGCCAGAGGGTCCGAGACCGAGTCCAAGGCCAAGGATTGGTCATGCGAGACCGAGGCCGAGGCCGAGGCCATCAAAAATGGCTCCGAGGCCGGCCTCGAGGACGAGGCCGGCCTCGAGGACTCCAACACTGATGGTTACCTTATCGAAAAGCAGGCTATGAAGCACTAAGACAATTTGAGTAAATTTACAGCTGTAATAGCAAGAACTATGTGTCATTGAGGAATCGCATTGCTTCAAATTGGATAAGTATGCAATGTACAGATCAAGTTCTATTCATAGAAACAAAAACAGCTGCATGGGCATTATGTAGTAATCACACATTGCACATTGCACAGTATGATGAGACAAATAAATTATCTGAACCTACATACTCCCTGTGGGCTAACAGACCCGTGCATGAGTGAATATGACATTTACATGTATATCTGGAACAAGGGTGCATATTCAGTGTCTCAAAGGCACCATCCATCTTATCAGAACTTCTCAGAAGGTTGTTCAGATATGTGACAGTTCTAAACTCATAATTATCAATCATATGTTTCACACCACTTCATTCAAGGTTCATGTTAATTGTTTCACTTTAATTCTTTTGGTAAAATCATGCTCTGTGGTTCGTACATGTAGGTACAACCCTCCGGATCTTGGTCATCCTTTAATAATTCTTTCAATGGGCCCTTGACATGATCCAAATTAAGAAAGAGGCCGAAATAGCATGTCCCCTTCCAAACACATACGCATTTTCTCCCACATTTTCATTAAGGTGACAGTAACAAACCAACTCATGCCTCAAAGCATCTAAGATTATCTCCATGCTTTTTTACTAAAAATTTTATTTGATGGTTTTCTTTGGTGTTTATTGTGTTTTATCTTGTACGTATAATTATGTTATTGTGATGTAACCCAATTCTTATATCTTATGTCTTTCCAATTCATGGTTCTATACTGGGCCCTTTATTTTTCTTAATTTACTTAAATGACTTTGGCAGATCCTCGAATATGTTCAAATTTATTATATATGCGGATGATACTTCCCTCTTATCATCACTATTGCTTGAAGGTGGATCTGACCTGTCTCCTCAGCAATCAACTTTGAACAATGAACTTGAAAATGTAAACAATTGGCTCAAAGTGAACAAGCTTTCTCTGAATGTAAATAAAACCAAATTAATGATCTATACCACTCCACAACAGCGTCCACCAATTCTGAACATTTCGATTGAAAATAATGGCATTAAGCAAGTTGACACATTTGATTACCTTGGAGTGATAATTGACAGTTGCCTGTCATGGAAAGCGCATGTCCAAAAAATTGGCAAAAAAATTAGTAAAGTTACAGGTATTATGAGCCGTCTGAAACATTTCATACCATCTGACACATTATTGATCCTTTACAACTCCCTAATTTTCCCTCATCTGATATACGGTACCCTGCTTTGGGGACACAAGTTGAAGATAATCCAGAAGCTTCAGAAAAAAGCTGTGAGAACATTGGCAAAGGCAAAATACAATAGCCATACGGAACCTATTATGAAGAAATTCAATATTCTGAAAATTGAAGATGTGGTGAAACTGCAGGAATATAAATTTTGCTATAAGCTTACCAATAACTTTTTACCAGACTACTTCAATTCTTATACACTCGTACGATTTAGAGATATTCACAATTATGAAACAAGACAAAGTAATACTCTGGTGCCCCCAAGGGTAAAATACCAACTATGTAAATGCTCTATTAGAATCCGCCTGCCTGTGATTATCAATAACTTACCTTCTGATATCCAAGAGAAATTTAGCACCCATAGCATATTTGGCCTTTGTTTTTATTACAAACGAATAACAACTTCAAACTATGAAAGCACATGTCTCCTAAGGGACTGCTATATCTGTAATTATCGCCCATGCTATGCTATGCATAGGGCGATTATGCTTTAGTGCTGAAATCTACTGAAGGGGTGAAACAACCAATGCTGTGGCCTCAACCAGCCCACTCTGGAAGTTCTTATTATATGCATAACACATTGATACCATTGTAGATGTGCACAACGGTTGGTATTTTCAGTTTAATTCAATATTAGAAAATTTACTATTATCAGTTTTAGAGGCTATCAAGGTCCAGAAAGCCTGCATTGTGGTGGCCATTTTCCCTTCCACAGGGTGAGTTTTAGTACACAGAATGGCCACTGCAAGCAGCAACTCATTCACATACATTACACAAGAGGGCAGCACCTGCAAGTCCTTTGCCAGTTCCTCCCTTTGCACCACATTCTATTTCTGGGAAACTCAGCAATTCCTGCATCTCAGTATAGTTCATGCATCTTTCCAACTAATTATACAGGTAGCACGGGCTTATATTGTATCTATTTCATATTATTCTATTCTCTTCCCTCCAATCTACGGGCAACTTACTATATATTATATAAATCTGTTTTATATTTATGTAAATAAAATACTGGTTATAATATACACTCATGTAAACAAAAGATAGACATATAGATAGATAGATAGATAGATAGATAGATAGATAGATAGATAGATAGATGCATGGATAGACGGATTGGCAGACAGATAGGATAGATGGATGGGAGATACAGTAGGATAGGATACATGGATAGTATAAACGGATAGGATAAACAGACAGGATAGATAGATAGATAGATGGAGGAATGGATTGACAGATGGATTGATGGATATATGGGTTGACAGACGGACAGGAAAGACATTTGGGATAAACAGATAGGATAAACGGATAGGATAAACAGATGGGATAAACAGGTGGGATAAACGGGATAAACGGATAGGATATACGGATAGGATAAACGGGTAGGATAAACGGATGGGATAAACGAAGGGATAAACGGATAGGATAAACGGATAGGATAAATAGAAACTTAGATAGATAGATGAATGAATGGATTGACGGATGGATTGAATGATAGATAGACGGATGGATAGACAGATTGACAGACAGATAGGATAGATGGATAGGATAGATGGCTGGGATAAACAGATAGGATAGATGGATAGTATAAACGGATAGGATAAACAGACAGGATAGATAGATAGATAGATGGAGGAATGGATTGACGGATGGCTTAATGGATGGATGGGTTGACAGACGGATAGGATAGACGGATAGGATAAATGGATAGGATAAACAGATAGGATAAACAGATAGGATAAACAGGTAGGATAAACAGGTAGGATAAATGGGATAAACGGATAGGATAAACGGATTTGATAAACGGCTGGGATAAACAAATGGGATAAACGGATAGGATAAATGGATAGGATACACAGATAGGATAAACGGATAGGATAAACGGATAGGATAAACGGATAGGATAAACGGGATAAATGGGATAACGGATAGGATAAATGGATAGGATAACAGGTAGGATAAACGGGTAGGATAAACGGATATGTTAAACGGATAGGATAAATGGATAGGATAACAGATATAGGATAACAGATAGGATAAACGGATAGGATAAACAGATAGAATAAACGGATACGATAAACAGATAGGATAAACAGATAGGATAAACAGGATAAATGGGATGAACCAATGCTTATGGGGTACTGGATAAACGGATAGGATAAACGGATAGAATAACGGAAAGGATTAATGGATAGGATAAACGGGATAAACAGGATAACGGATAGGATAAACCGATAGGATAAACGGATGGGATAAATGGATAGGATAAATGGATGGGATAAACGGATAGGATAAACGGATAGGATGCATGGATAGGATAAACTGATAGGATAAACGGATAGGATATATGGGTAGGATAAACGGATAGGATAAACGTGATAAACGTGATAACCGATAGGATAAATGGATATGTTAAACGGATAGGGTCAACGGATAGGGTAATGGATAGGATAAATGGATAGGATAAACGGATAGGATAAACTGATAGGATAAACTGATAGGATAAACAGATAGGATAAACAAATAGGATAAATAGATAAGATAAACAGGATAAATGGGATAAACCAGTGCTTATGGGGTACTGGATAAACGGATAGAATAAACGGATAGGATAAACAGATAGGATAAATAGATAGGATAAATGGATAGGATAAACGGGATAAACAGGATAACGGGTAGGATACACGGATAGGATAAACGGATAGGATAAATAGATATGATAAACGGAGAGGATAAATGGACAGGATAAATGGATAGGATAAACGGACAGGATAAACTGGCTAATGGATAGGATAAACATAGGATAAAACATGCGGGGCATGGGCGATGCTGTGCCATTATATGTGCTTGTTCTCATTAATTCCTTGCAGACTCAAAACCAAAATAGGATGTAACATTAAAAAATAGGATGTAATATTCCCCACCAATAACCCATTTTATTATCATAATAAATTGTTTTTCCTTTCAACATCTAAAAGGTCCATAGTCACCTCCACCATCCCTCTTAGGAGTGTGTGTAACCTGCATACATATACTTTGCTCTCTCTCTCTCTCTCTCTCTCTCTCTCTCCCTTTTTCCAAATTTTCATTTATGTTTACACTTAAAAATTTATACCTGTGAATTAATGCTTTCTTTCATTTTGCTTTTGAATTATACCTACAAATATTTAACTTGAGTTTGGTGGCATGTATGCTAGCGACGCTCATTGCGTCTTAATATGTGTCTCCTGACTTAAATGTACCTTCTTTGTAATTGCTTATTTTTTTATATGATGGATGAAAAATAAAGATCTCTCTCTCTCTCTCTCTCTCTAACAATTAAGAGGTATATTGGGTGCATGCGTAGGAACATCGGCCTATAATGACAAAATAAAGGGTGAAAGGGTCTATGGGGTCAGCTAAATAATCAAACTAAAACTGAAATGTATGCTTTTAAACCACCAGTTATGATCACATGGTTAATTTTCATGCAAACCAAAAGCTACAAAAAATCACTCTCTAAAATATCAGTAAGTCCAAGTTCACTGATCTCTAACATGAAACCTATGAATTTATCATTTGAATTGTTCTTCCACATGATATTTTATATCTATTTACAGAATCGGTAATTCTGCATATCTGAAAATAGCTCAATCATAATTATTGCATGGTGTCATAAGGGCAATAGCTTCACTCCTTAACTTGTCATTGGTTGCTAAGTGCAATCAGTCTTCCTTTGACACTTTGACATGTGTGTGGGTTGAGTAACTTACGGAAGGCCTTAAACCAACAAGGTTACATAACAATACTAATGTGCCAATATGAAGGATAGGCATTGCATATCGAAATGCACGTTAATCCAATTGCATTCCTATGAATAAAGTGGATTTCAAGAGAATGCCACGTTAATATTAGGAATATGTCGAGGCAATTATCATTCGGGATTATAAAGTTTCGTCTATATTTTCATGCAACGTGCCAAAGTACAGAAAGTGACGAATAACACGCGGAACAATCTTCTACCCTAACCGACTTTGTAGTTGAATGATGTGAAAATATTGCAAAGACTGTTTGAGATATGTATGACATAAAATCATCGCTGCCTAATAACTTGGCACGCTTGTATGAATATACAACATTTGTATGTCCACAAAGCTACAAAAAAAGGTAAAGCAAGGCAATGACTGACAATGCTGGCCTGAAATACATTTTTGGAGGGTCAAATAGAAGGAAAAGGGTCAGACAGTACACAGCATGTGAGTGCTATTGAGTGGAAATAATGGCAGTACATCGGTATTTTTTGCTGGTAGTACCGTGTACTTCTGAGAGAGCATTGTACAATCTGTCAAAGTCAGGAAATTGTCCAAATGATTAATGATTTTTAGTCAGCAATTCTAGGAAACTTCTTTCGATGATACTGACTGTTGGTGATAAATGGCATTTGGACAACAGTTCAGAAATCCAATAAATACCTCAATTTCCTCACAGTTATGTGACTCTTACCTGAGATTGATCAACGAATGATGACAGATATTACATAAGTAAATACAACGTTGTCTGTGTGGGTTTTGTCCAACATTAGATTTAAAATAATAATAATGCGAATTCATTTCTCTTGTTGAAGTAAGAGCAAATGCATCCAACAACAACTAATCAGAAGTGTAAAATGATTTGACTTTACTAATAATAAGAAAAACAAAGAAAATAATGAATCTAAACTCTGATCAAGTGAATTGGGCAAGCACAAAGAGTTGTGATTTTATGGCTGCTTAGACTTGGTGGACTTGTTTCAAACAATGAGGAAACTTGCAAAGGTATTTTGTCTCTCATGAGTTTACATACTTGACCACAACATATTGCAGTTTCTTGTTAAGATGGTAGAGGACTTTGGCCTGATATTTCAATGTCTCCCTCAGTGCACTTGTTTCAAGCAATTTTGACCATGTTCCATAGCAGCTTACATACTTGGCCACAACTATGAAAATTGCAGTTTCATGTCAGAGCACCCGTCTTTTGCAGCTTTATATCTCAAATTCTCAATCTCTCCCTTTGTGTCCTTGTTTCAAGCAATTTTTACTTTGTTGTAGAGTAGCTTACACACTTGACCACATCTGTGCATATTGCAGTTTTAACTTTACCTGGCCTCTCAGAGCCTGGAGTAGGTCTCAAAAGATCTCAAGGAGATCAAGAGCGTTATGGGGACTTCAAGGGACTTTAAGAGAATGGTGGGAGCTTTTGTGCCTTGAATAGGGCATGGAATTATGTTGAAGTCAGTCAATGGTAAAGATATTGGACCAGGTAACCAACATAAAGCTGTATTATATTTGGGTATTTGAGGTTTCCGTGGCAATTTCATAATTTATGGACATGGTGACTGGCTTCACATAAGGGAGGCCATTATATCAGGGAGGTCATTACTTTTGGATGATGCCAGTCTTTATTGTTTTGGATGTGATGGCCAATTGGTCATAATTTAGTGACATTCAAATAAAGATAACACTGCTGATCATCTGAGCTTGTTATCTTTATTCTTCTGCATTTCCATATGATACCAAAAGGCAGGACATCAAGTGCAATCAACTCCATTCCGATATTTTGTCCCATTGACTGCTTTTTTTTTCATTTTTACAAAGCACCTTGAGCCAATTCAAATGAAATTTACTTCTGTAACAGCAACAATCATGTACAATTGAAGAATCGTATTGCTGCTAATTGGGATGGTTTACAATGTAGCTACCTGTTTCTATTGATAGAAGCTGAATAACAGGGCACTCAGGTAATCACATACCGCATACCTCCTGCGGGCAACCATACCTACTAGGGTAGGTTGATTTTGTAAAAATTTCTGAATTTCACTTTTGGACAAATTGGGATAGTGAAATTTTCATGTCAAAAGGCCATATCCAAAATTTCAGGTCTTTAACTCTAATACTTTTTTGAGGAAATCCATTTGAAGTTTTGAGTTTTTAGACATTTTTCGCTGGGTTTGTCGATTTGCGGTATTGAATAACTTAGTCAATTTTAAATATTAGTCACCTTTGTCAATTTAATAACTGCCTCAGGTATCCTGAATAGAACCACAGAAATGATGAACTTGGAAATATTAAATGACCAGGGATATGAAGTTATGAGATTTGTCAGTGAGTCATTTCAGAATCAGGTTCAGTATTATAATGCCCTCAAAGAATAGAGAAAGAAATGGAATCCAGGGCATTATTTTTACCAGGAAAGAAGTTCATATAGAACAACCACCTGATTGGAAATTGCATATTTCTGAACTGGTGTGTTGAAGTTGTAACATAAAACTTCCCTGCTTTGACAATTAAGGTATTATTTTTAAAAAAAATTCACTTCTTTACAGTTTTTACAGTTTTGTAATGGAACTAAGGTGTCAAAGGGAGGTCTGGATAGATCATTAGATAACTCTTTATGTCATCATTGCAGCCTTATGGAACACATCATGGCTTTTTTTACATTTTAAAAATAATATCAATGCTCAGAGAGAGAAAATATAATTTACTCTTTTTGTGTGCAGTGGCATATAAAGGCCTACATCTCAAATGTTAACCTTTATGTTTGATGCTGACTGTGAGCTTGTTTGCATCAATACCACACTGAAACTTTATTTCTGATTTTTATTTATTAAAAATTAAGCTGTGTAGCTTAAAAACTCGGCAAAGTTTCATAGGTTCGCCTAATGAAACTATTACTCCTCCATACCTCCAATATGGCTCATTGTAAGACCTCCAATGCTTTGTCAAAGTGTAATCCAGTAGACTGACATAGGGTTGAATATAACAAGGACTAGTAAAATCCTTTTTTCAAGAAATAACCTATTTATTACTGCTTTGAATCATCATTATTGACTTTCTTTCCCAAAATTGTGAAATTTTATGAAAAGTGCAGGTGAAAAATCATCGGAAACCCATCATGTTTGTATTCAAATTGTAGGTCTTTTTGAGATCTTTTCAAATATGTAGGTTGTTTTACTGTATGATGAGAAATGACAAAGTTATACGAAACCGCGAGTTCGCGAAACAACCGAAAAATTTTCAAAATGTCAAAAATTCAATGTCATTTCCTCAAAAAAGTTTTCAAGTTAGAGACCTGAAATTTTGGATGTAGCCTTCTGATATGAAAATCTCACTATCCCAATTTGTCCAATGGTGAAGTTCCGAAATCAACCTACCCTAATACCTACAAACCTGTCATTAGTTGACTGGTTTACAACATTTAGTCACAAATTGGTGTTTTATTAGCTTAAAGAGATCAGGACTGTTAGCGAATGATAAGATCAAATCGATAGTGGCAAACAATCAATATCCTCACTCTCAATACTTTTTTTTCCCCAACCAGTCTTGCATATTTTGTGGGATTTGGTGTATTGGAACCAACTTATTTTAAAAAGAGCAGTGCATTAGTGAAAATGATCTGCATCGCATATTCCCTTAAACAATCGTACATATTCATTGTCTTGAAGTCAATCTTATCAATACTTAGGACTAACACTTTTTTACAGGACTTCAGTCATGCTCTTTTGACGACATATGTGCCATCAAAGTTTTTCAGAGCATCAGATTAAATCATATTCAGACAGACTTTCTTTAATTTTTTTAATTTCTTAGTATTGAATAACTTGACTACAATTATAAAGACAGGAAATCTAAAAGGCATTGAGGAGATGACATGGGTCTGTGAAGCTCGAATGGAATGGAACTTATTATGCAGGGTATAAATATAAAATACCACTGATCAAAAATAACGTGCAAGCACTTTAAGCAGCGCAGGCCTGAATAATCTGTCACTGATGAGTTTGGAGTGGCAACCCAGTGACCAATGAACAGTACAACTGGGGCTTTAAATTCTAGTAAAAAATGCACTAAAATGTACTAAAACTGCCTAATCTCAAAGCAAACTTAACTGATTGACTTCTAATTTTTGATGTGTATTATTTGTACTATAAGATAGCATACTGGCTACATGGCAAAGTTTGTTGTTTGCTCTGTATATGAGAACCAGCTAAATGTAAACAAGAGAACTCCTTAATTAGGTCACTTGGTGTGTACAGTGTCTGGCTGTCAGTGCAGCAGCAGAGCAGCAGCAGCTCACCATTTACAATCATTTAAATTTCCGGGGAAAACTAGCTTTTTAGTTGAGTAAATAAAAAAATTATTGTCACAGAAGTTTACCAAAAGTTGATGGAAGCAAGATAAACTCATGATGAGACCATATGGCAAGTTTCAGAGTGATAGGTGTAACAGTGCGATCGCCTATACGGTCAGAGTTTGTAGAAAAATTCTAGGGGTAAGAGCAGCTGCGCTGCTAAAAATGATGGCTACCATAGCAACAGTAAGTCTACACCTGCAATTTAATCCGCTAGAACTCCAAGCACTCAAATGATGAGAATCTCTCAACCGATGCCCAAAATTTGAGAAGCCCTGAAATAAGAATATACTTCAGGTTTTGTAAAGCTACTAAAGGCCTACTAAGCCAGAGCAAACCACACTCAGCATGATTAAATGTCAGGTTCTACAAGAGGCCTCAAGAGAAAGTTTTGGTGTTCAAAGGTGTTTGAGGGGGTGTTGAGGGCCTCAAGGTTTTAAATTCATAATATAGATATTGCTCAGGATTGTGAAGAAGACATAGTGGAGAAATTCAAGGAACCCTGTTTCACCACTGAAGGGCTGTGGTATTGTACCAATGAAAATTGTGAGAAGTTAACAAAACCAAGATGATACAGTAGAATCAATCAATTGGAAAGCCTTATGCCTAGTTCTCACGGAGACGTATCAGGGCTTTCTTGTCGTGGCGCTTCTTACTTTTCCAGGAAAGTAGGAGATGATTAAACTACTTTCAACAGTTCGGCGACGATAATTTCGTCTACGGCGCATCTTAAACTTCCTCGCCAAAAGTTCCTAGAAATCACGTGACAGGTTGGTGAAGCAAGAACTTGCTTCACAAAAGATTCAACCTGTTGAATCTTGATGAAGCAAGAAGTCATGACGCAAAAGACCTGAAAGACCCCCAAAGTGCTTGGGCGAAGGTACAAATTGCTTGGGCGAAGGTACAGATTGCTTGGGCGAGGCTAGAGACTGCTTGGGCGAGGCTACTTTATCATTGAGTCAATACAACTTCGGCGACGCAACAGCACAACTCGCCGACGCAAATATTCTGATGAAACGCCGTAACAGCTGTTTGCCTCACCGAAACAGCTGTTTGCTTGGGCGTAATAGAGTATTTGTCAGGTGCTTGGGCGATGCTAGAGCCTGCTTGGGTGATGCTAGAGCCTGGTTGGGCGATGCTACTTTAACATGGAAGCAATGGAACTTCACCGAAGCTCCTGCACAACTCGCCGACACAGTCCTGCTCCCCTTTGGGGGTTGCTACGGCTCCAATTACGAGCGATTCGGCGTAGAAAACGAGTGCCTCGTCGTCCTAGGATCCACCCACGACGATGTATAACCTTTAATTGATTATATAATTGTCCAAAAATGGCTTGAATCGCCGAAATGTGCCTTCCTGGCACCTAGACAGCTTCGCCGACACTTAACCACTGCCGTGAGAATGTAGCATTACTTACTGATAAATCATAATTACTGTGAATTAGCGAAAAAAATGAACTCACAAAATTCAGCAAAGTTTTAATAGACAGTTTGATCTCATTTTCAAGAGCAGGAGACAAATTGTCACGGGGGATTATCAAAATGCACCCTAGTTGAGGGAATGCGCTCTCTTTGAGTTCTGGACGAGTTTCTTGATGAATTAATTATTTTGGTTATTTTAAAACACAAGATATTAAGTTGGATGTCCAAACTCATTACAATAATTGATTTACATTTAATGTCTAAAGTGAATACATAGCCATCTCATCAGAATTTAACTTAGATATTTGTGACTGAGTGACTCTTATAACCATCAATCATACTCTATTGCAGAACATCTTCTTTTGGCATGACATTGTTGTGTTGTTTGTAGGCGTGTATTCTTCCATCTTTTAATTGTCCTTTAATGATTTCCTCAGCCAAACCCTGACATGATTATAGCATCAAAGGAAGACATATAAATTGGCAATATCACACATTCATGTTCAAAGTCACAATTACAAGGCTACATGGAAATGCTGTCATTAAGATGTATTCAAGTTGTGTGGGATAAAACATGCACTGACTGCCCTTCTTATCCCATAAAACAGCTGCAGAGTTCCATTTAGGGAATAGCATGATTTTCGATGATATCTCAGGGTTATATTGTATCTTTTTACTCACATTGCCTCGTAAAGCATGCACCTCACAACACAAAGACATTGAGAAACAAGCTCATACAATGCATCTGTACATCTGTATCATCTCCTCACAATTTCATTGCAGATTCATGCTTGTAAATCGTTCGATCTCCTTGGCCTTTGCACGAAAGTAGCCTGATAACCAGAATACTTTCAATGAAGCTCCAGTACATAAACAAGATTTCTATGTAAGATATCTATCTGGCAGGACAGAGATCAAGGTGGTATGAGAAGAAAATGGTTAACAAAGTTTCGGTAAACTCTTTTATTTCCAAAAGTAAAAGTACAACTTTATTGTTCTATGAATGAAAAGGCACATTGGCTCATATAATGGATCTGTGAGATCCCATGAAATTTCAACTATTCCTTTTATTTGAAATGTTTTGATCCATATAGTCTCGTCCAGATTCAATTCAGTTAATAGCCTCAAGGATGAATTAAATTAAAAAGCACTAAGGGATAATTTTTGGACCAAAAGGGATACTTAAATAAAAAGCAATGAGGGATAATCTTCTTCTAGACCAAAAGAAGAGTTTTCTTCATGTCATGGGAAAACTTAAACAATGCAAGTTTGATTGTATATATGCCTCATCAAAAAGAAGGGGGTAAATTAGGCCTATTCAATTCCAAATCAAAAATGACCAATCGTTTGAACAATGAACATAATTCAACATTTCAACAACAAATGGCTTGTTGCCCACTCCAAAGCACTCAAAAGGGTCCTCAGCATTTCTCATGTAATCTTAAGAGCGCTCTTGATCCTGCTCAAGACCTTTGGTTCTCCACTCAAGCCTCACAGCAGCAAGGAGAATTTCATAAGCTGCAATCTGGACAGTTTACGGTCAACTGAATGAGCTGTCGCTGAACAAATAGTATTTTGGTCATTCGCCTGCCCTTTGCCCTAAAGGCAAAACCACAGAAGCAAAATTAGATCTTTATTAAATCTGGTAACAGCTAATAAACTCTTAACAAGAACTGTAACAAGAACAAAGAGTCATTTATAAGATAATCTCATACAGTTGCTATAATATTCCGAAGTCTCAGGTTTAAAAATTAATTCAGGCCTGCATTATAAGGGTCAAAATTTGATAAGTCTGAAATTCTTGTCTCCAGTGTTTAACGATAATTCATGATGGCAGGAAGACCAATAGAGGACCTCTTAATGTCATTTGTCATAGACAAGGATATTAGCAAAACTTATAACACAAAAAATATGTGGCAGAATATTTTTATCCCATCCAAAAATAGCATTGAAGTGGCCAACCCCCCTGAAAATGGCCTGTCTCCTCTAACATTTCTTCGAAAGATCGCATCACAAAAACTAGTACAGGATTCTGATTCTATTAAACTCTTCCATACATGGAGACTTGGCTGTCAGTCTTCTAAAATCTGGTCAACAATAGCTGAAACAATATTCTGTATATGAGCAGGAGGTTGTTGTGTCAATGTCTCCAATATTGCGTCATTAGCATCTTGCCGGATTTGTTTCTTAAGGGACACACATTATGTGAGAAAACCTTGTGTCTGATGTTGTCTGAGAACCCAGGAAAATAACTGAACTATCTGTAGCTCTGTACCATTTATGTAAACCAAAATATTGGAGTATATCTGTCCGCATGTCAGTTGTCCTATCTCAATTTGTCATTAGCAAATGGCTTGCTGCTCTATTTTGACTGCATATTTCTAGGCCACAATCACTGTGAACATGTTTCTGGTGTTCATAAGGTCATTGCATGCACATATTGCCAAACTGCCAGTTTTGCACTGGTCTCTACAAAGAGTTTTACTGTAATTATCATTAGCATCACGCTGTCATTAGCATCATGTCAAAAACGGCTTATTGCCTTTATATCACTAAAATTTTGTTGCAGGTGACCGGAATTGAAATCAGTTGAATATATATTATCATTAAATGTTTCAACAGACTATTACATGACATTTTTGCATTTTCCTTGCATCTGACATGCTTAGTATGAAGTTTGATTCTTCTCTGAAACTACTAACCAAATATGGGGTGCCAGCAACATTTTACCATTGTCTAGCATCTGAAGTATGGTTTAGTAGAGACATTGGGCACTGGAGGGAGTAGTGGAGATCATCTTTATTATTCAGAATCCAAACTATTGATGAAAAGAGTATTTTTGCTTGTTTTTGTAAATTTCTGGTTCAAGGATTTGTTCTATCTCAATAACTATTGGTCATAGAGACATGAAATATAGCTCATTGTGTGCAGAATAGCCACTTTCCTATGTGTTGGTAATACATTATTCAGCTCTAAATGGTACGGATTTCAAGTTATAGGCATGATGCTAATGACACACATATTTGGTATTTTAATTGATCAAAATGCAGTTTCTCTAAAATAATTGTCATAAGAGACCTGGAACTTGCCCAAAATGTGCCAGCCACTAGCCTTATCATTGGCAATAGATTGTTTAGCCCAAAATGGTCAGTATTTTTTAGTTAGAAGTGTAATTTTAATGACAGTCGAAAAACTTTACAGCTATGTATATCACCTCAGTACAGATCAGCAGGGCATTGGGACCCTTGGACATGAAAGCGCAGTGATAGCTGATTGTTTGACCTACCCAACGCAAACTTTAAAAGGCATTTCTGAGGCGAAAAATTTTCGAAATTTTTTCAGCTGAAATTTCAAGGTTTTCAAATTTTGACCCATAAACAAAACAATGTCATGAAGGAACTGCCAAAATGTCTCATGAGTTTTTCTACAGGATTCTCAAAAAAAATTGTCATGATATTTTTGGAATGAGACCACACAGTCACAATTCGTGGCTCACAATGCAATTCTACCCAGTTATTAAAAAAAATTTGAATAATGACCCCCGATAAATCATCAAGAAAAAATAATCACAACAGATTTGTCATCCATTAATTTCCAATCGGTAAACACGAGTTAAATTGGAAGTTTGCTGAAAAAGTTTCCCAATACTTTTCCAGCCCATTCTCTGAAATTACTGATTGAAAATGTCTGTTTATTGTAAACTGCATAAAAAGTTACCATTAAAGTCTATAGAATGGCTTCGAGGTATTTTTCTTTGTTATGAAAAATACCAAAAAAAACACAAATTATTTGATGTGTATTTAAACAACAAAGAGTGAATAGTGTAGCTTCATAGACCAACATGTAATATCCCTGCCAATTGTAACATTGCACATACAATCATTTATGAAGGGTGTGTACAGAGCCAAGAATGTTTTTGATCTTGAGATGAGACACCATAGCAGCAATCCACCTTTAGCCCTGTAATTGCAACTTTCAACACAGAGGTGCGATATTGCCAATCTCTATTGCTTCCTTTGAAGTCACCATTCCACTGAGGAAATCAAACATATACTCTGTGCTCTAGAGCTCTTTGCAGATTGGCGGTCCACTGGAAAAATTAATTTTCTTATTTTCAATTTGCAAACTGGCTTTGCCATGTCATTGACAGTTTTCTGTTAGTCTCCTAACCTTCTCATTTGATGATGTACCTTAAGTCATATAATTAGTTTGTTTATTGTCACCTATGCCACCAGATAGGATAAGCACTGAATCAACTGATTAACCATAACTGACACAACCAAAACATTTTTACGCCAGTGACATCACATGACCAAGTTGAAAGTTAATTTGAAACTGTTTGGACCACCAATCTGCAAACAGCTATAAGAAGTTCTGCTGAAAAGCAAAACCGTATCATTTTGCACTGTGAAAATTTGACACAAAAGCAAGTAATGCAGTATAGAAATATGGCAATTTGCTCTAATAGATAGATAGATAGATAGATAGATAGATAGATAGATAGATAGATAGATAGATAGATACTATTAGATAGATAGAAAGATAGATAGATATATAGATAGATAGATAGATAGATAGATAGATAGATAGATGGATGGATATATATATATAGATAGATAGGCCTAGATAAGATAGATAGATAGATAGATAGATATATGGATGGATGGATCTGAGAAGGAGAACAGTTTAGCATTGCACAGTACATGTACTTTAATGGTACGATCAGATGAATTACAATACCTTTTATTGATTCAGTTCTAAATTTGTTCCAAGATAAGGATCATTAGCAATGCTTCGAGATCAATTTGTTCCACTTTAAAATAGAATCTGGTTTGTAAGATCAAACTGATACGTAAATTGTTGCTGTTATTTTCGAACCCATTGCTGATGTCGTCAGAGATGTTTATCTCTTCCAATTGATCCTAATCAGAAGAGTCTAATAAAGCTAATAAAACACACATTTGCGGTTAAAACAGGCATCTGATGATAGGCTAGAGTGCCCTCAGGCAGTGCAACACTTGATTACCCTCCCATTTGAGACTTGGTCTGTCATTCAAACTAGTCACGTGTTTCAAACAAACAAACTATTAGTAGCTTCAATCAACTTAATTATTATTATTACAGAAATAAGGCCAGACGTAATTGAACTTCAGCTTCTTGGATCTTCGTCTGACACTTTTTTTTTTAGGCAGGACGAAAAAACAAAAGTTGCAATCTCAATTTTCTATAATGTCAATGAGACAAAAATTGTCGCTAAGGTTTCTTTTTCTTCGTTGGCCCGAAATATTTCGTTGGTTGATCTGAGAAGCTAAAATTAATTTTGTCTGGCCTAAATGTCAATAATTCGTTTCTGTAGAGAGAGAACTGACGGCATGTGAGGAGTAGCATTAATGTAGCGTTTTGTTTTAAAAAAGCAATCCGGGTACTGGATTTATCAATTTTGTTTGTTAGATCATGTCTCTCCGGAATGATCAACAACGCAACTGTACTGAATTTGAATATTGTCTTATCTAATTGTTGTAAGGTTTTTTCTAAACTTATTTTTAACATTTTCCAATTCTCTCATGATACTAATCATATTCCAATCTCTCCATGAGTGTCCTCGTTCGAAGCATTCTTAACTTGCAAACTGCACTATAGTTTCGAGTAGTTTACACATCTGACCGCAACTATGCCACTTGCAATGCTTAGGTTCCTGGCCTCTTATGCAATGGGTAATAAAGGTAGTAAAGGTCAATTATCTAAACCTTATTGTGATTCAGAGTATTATGGAGGCTTCAAAGAAATTTATGAGAAATTGAAATTATTAGAACCCCAAAGTTCTCAAGAGAAAATTGAATTATATTGCACTGGCATTGTAGTCAATTGACGGTCTGGATAGGACCAGGTTGCATGCTTTGACAAAAGTTGTATTAGAGTTTGGTGAATTTTCCTTAACGAGATGTCATTTCTCTTTATTCTAGGCAAAATTTTCAACCGTTTCTCATTATCTTGGCCCCTGGCAATGTTGTGGGACTGAGGTATACCATACACTTGCTTGGTCAAAGAAATCTGATTTCTAAGAATTGAGTGAGTGCTGTCTTCAGCATCCTCAGCATCCAATGTCATGAGCAGCTCTTGGGGCAGGCACATGCACTTTTTGGCCATAGAAAATTGTCTGTAACATAAACATACAATAAATACACTAAATATCAATGAAGCATTTGGCAATTCTTAACCACCGACAACAATGGACGATTTCATTGAAACAAAAAGGACTGTAGTTCAGAAATTAAAACGATCGGTTGTGTGCAAACAATCCGTACAGACTTGAATTAGTTCCATTGCATTGTCATAAAGTCAAAAATCCTTTAAAATGCCATGGCTTAAGGTGCTACTTTTTCGAAAATCTCAAAAACATGTTATTTAATTCGCAACAGAATAATACTCTTAAACATAGATAATGTAAGTCATGAAGAATCATTCTAATGATTCCAGAATATCATTTTTATTGAAAACATTGCAAAAAAAGGCAAATATGTTCAGTTCCGCTGTCTCAAAGAAATGGCTGGTGGCTGCCATAATCCAATTATAGACTACATCCTCTATACGTGAGTACTTCAAAAAGTAGTTCGGAAATTAGAAATTGGATTTAAGTTTTTTGTTTGAGACATATTCATAACATAAATTGATACTTCATCACCTTGTAACGCAAAAATTTGGTGAAGGTCCTTTAGTGTCCAAAAGTCAATTTCCTGATCTCGAAATGTCATAATTACATAATGACTACACTGTTTTTAAGTTTCAGCATTGTACCATCATAATTGCGATATTGAACAATAGACACCTTAAGAGATATCACATTTCCAATCTCAAAATCTCCGTCTCTCACTCTCATCAGCCCATGGTTCAACCGGCGGAAAAATCATTAAGTGATTAATATATTTTCGATATTTTACACGTGGAAAAACCTGTAATTACGAACACATAGGTACATAGATAGACAAAAAGATAGATAGACAGATAGATAGATAGATAGATAGATAGATAGATAGATAGATAGATAGATTATTTCGTTTTTATGTACAACGTGAATTCCTTGTTAGTGCTCTGTTGTTTTGATACCCTTTTATTTCACTTTTTTCCTTTTAATGTACATCTATTGATGTGAATAAAGAATTGCAAACAAACAAGCTCGAAGTCAAAACTGCAACAGAATTTTCACACAACAGGCAAGTACTGTAAGTCAAGAAAAAAGCTCTAAAAAATCGAAGGGGTGAGTGAGTGAGTGAGTTTGTGTTTTATGCCTCATCAGCACCGGTGTGGGCTATTTAGAGGCAACATTAATTAATCAGGTAGCAGGAATATATGGGCAGCAGAATGTCACAGGTGATCAATGAGCCGTGACTGTCATCTGCTGCAATCAATCAAATCTGCAGGCTAGCACGATGTCTTCTTCTCTGCCTTCACGGATTTTAGAGATAGAACACCACATAGACAAAGAAAATAGCCGATTTGAAGAATTTTCAACATTACATGAAGACCAGTTAATTGAAGACAACAAGAATGATAATACCTCTAAAAAAACTAAGACAGATATGAAGCTCTTCACCGATTTTCTCAGTAGAAAAGGAGTAGCACGGAAGCCACAGGACATCTCTCCATCTGATTTGGACAAATATCTCACAAATTTTGTGATGAGCATTCGAACACCCAAAGGCCTGGAGTACGAGCCTGACTCAATCAGTTCCAAGCTGAACAGTATTGGCAGACATCTGAGGGAGGAAGGATACAAGCTTGACATCAAGACCGCCATGGAATTTTCTCACACCAGGCAAGTGCTGCAAGCCAAGAGAAAGGCTCTGAAAAGCAAAGGAAGGGACAACAGACCCAACAAGGTAGCTGCGATAGGGAAGGAGGAGTGTGTGTGTGTGTGTGGCTTTTACGCCTCTGCAGCACCTTAATGGGCTATATCGAGGCAGGCTAGAATTTCATATGTCTTTCGGGAAGGAGGAGGTCAAAGTCCTCAGAGAAAAGGGCCAACTTGGCACTGGTAAGTGACTCTTCCAGAAGTCCACATTCCCCAACCCCACCTAACCCTCTGTGTGTCTGCCCCTCCCAAAAACATCACAAGAGTTATGACAATGACAAGAAATCAGAAAACCAACATGGAAATATTTTGACGTTTCACTGGTCATGATTGGGGGCAGTATATCTCCTGTACATTGCATATAAAATTACTATGAAAAAAAAAAAAATTGTCTGGTATATAAAGTGTTGAGATGCAGTACCGAAGGGTCCCGGGACTATACTGGATCTCAGGTGACTATACCGGGGATATACTAATTATACTTACACCACCCATAGTATAATCTCATAGTATATTGATTTTCCAACCCAACTTTGTAGCAACAGTACACTAGAAATCCTTTTACAGCATTATTCATATAAATAAGGAAGTTGAGATAATATACCTATATAAAGTTCACTTATGAAGATCTGTATATTTGTAATGAAACATGGAAAATCAAAATATTTCAATTTTCAAAACATCACATTAATTATCCGTCATCAGTTCCACTAAAATACTTGCCAAGATATTGGACGGATGCTTGGGGCTTTAGGTCCTGTATTTATGCACTTGTTAGGCTAATTACGACAGGAAGAGGACATTGCAATGAGGCAAAGGATTATTGAAACAGCCATCTAACATAGGTACAGGTGACCAACCAAGAGCGGGATTCAAACGCAGGCCCCGGCAATTGGCAGCCCAGCACACTACCACTGAGCTAACCCTCCCCCTCTTGCCAAGATAAAGATTAGCTTACAAGAACTGGACATGAGCTTGGTATACCACATTGCAGCAAAGCAAACATTCCACCATATTCATGTGCACATGGACACAAACATGGCTAAGAAGATTTTCAGAAGAAGAAAGCTCAGCACAAAATAATGTGAGAGGAAAACTGCTCTCACATGTCATGTGTTAAAGCATTACACTTCTACTTGCAAATCACGACTAGCATCCGGGGTACACCAGCACAACACAAGTCAAGTCAAGTCGACTGAGCGTCTGTTCTTACAACAGGTATGCATTATATACAGTTCAATATATTTGAAATAGATTTAGAGAGATTTAGGGTATACGACTATACGTGCCTCAGCACCTTTCCTTATATCGAAAATTGTACCTTGTCAAAATGAACATATGATTATGACTACATCGTACCAAGAGAGAGTTACTCATGCCATGCATGTATTTACATCCTCCTTGTATTGTTAAGTAAGATACTCCATATGGACCATTTGGGCTCAGTAAGTGATCATAATAAAATATTGGAAAATGGTACTATGGGATATCACTGAATCATGATCAATGTGTCAACATTAACCACACTGAAGCAATAAACCAAAGAGAAAGCATACAAATCTAATATAACACAACCCGGCTCATTCAATCAAAAATTGTCAAGGAAACAAGGAATGGCCGAAGATCAAAAACAGTGCTTGGGCTACCAAAATGTAACTTAAGCAACAGCAGCCAAGTTCAATATCCTTATCATTGATTGACTGTAACATAATTCCATGCTCTATTTAAAGCACAGAAGCTCCTACTACTCTCCTAAAGTCCCTTGATGTCTCCATCACACTCTCAATCTCCTTGAGGTCTTTTGAGACCCAATCCAGGCTATGACAGACCAGGTAAAGTTAATACTGCAATATGCATCGATATGGTCAAGTACGTAAGCTAGTCCAGAACAAAGTAACAAGAATCCATGGATTCAAAGGCTAGTCGATTCGGTATAAGGCCTATATTGATGGAGCAGTGATTAACATGGAATGGGTGATAGCATTATTCTCTGTATTGCAACTGTCTGTCAGATATGGTTATCATAATTTTGAATAATGCGAAATTTGCAGAAAAAAAGTCAGGTTTTAGACCAGGTATCTGCGAAATTGAATATTATAGTCAACAGTGTACTTTGTGCATACACAAAATAGACATTCACATTTACTTAGGCCTACTAACCACACATTAGGAAAACATGCATTGATATCATATGAAGGTTAAGTAACCAAAGTGAGGTCTAATTGCCCTGATCTAAAATTGCTTTCAAGCAATGTGTCTAAAATGAGATTAGATTAGATTTCTTTTATTTAATGAAATTCCTTATTTACATATTGTTCAATAAAACACAACAGATTGTGATACTGTAGTCTATTGTGCATTACTTATCATCTTATTATCACTAAGCAGACCAGTTGCACAGACTTTTGTTCATTTCCAACAGCACATTTTTCTGTTTTTGTTGATCTGTTGCGTTTTTAAGTTGTGTCTGATAGATGTTATAAATTCAGCTTGTGTGTGAAAATGCTTTACAACAGCATTGGGGCTGCAATACCAATGAAACAGAGTTCAGGCCTATTTGTTTATAGGCCCATACATAAACAAGCTATTGTTGTGATGTTTGTTTGTTTGAAATTCTTTATTCACATCCAAAAAAGATGTACATTTTTAAAATAAGTATGATAAAAGAAATTTAAATTAAAAGACAGAGCACAAGTAAATAAAAAATAAATAAAATTTACAATGTGCGTAAAAGCGTAATTATGTCTTTTTAATGAATACTTTTTAATTATTTACTCTCATTCACAATATAAAACACAAAATAATTACAGTTGATTTAAAGCATTGTGTCATACTTTCAAGAAATTCTGATATTCTGCAATTGCAATAACTTGATTTTTTTTGACACAGATCAATGAATAATTGCAATCATTAGACACTACCTGCCAACTAAAGCCAATTGCCCTTAATTGATATTGCCTTTGACACTGACTGAGCTCCATGAGTAATTGCAATCATCAGACACTACCTGCCAACTCAACCCCATTGATTTGATATTTTCTTTGACACTGCTCAATGAGTAATTGCAATCATTTGACACTAGCTGTCAACTCTGAATGTGTCACTGCTCAGTAAATAGTATATAAAGACCAGTCTTGCTACATCAGTTCAGTGTACAACAAGACATGCTTTAAGAAGAACATGCCAAAGATAAACTGGAAACGACCGGACTGATTGAACAACTTCTCCTTTGCACTTCATAAAATCGCACAAATCTCTTCTCCTCATATAACAATAATAACACTAAGATTTAAGGTGACCAGAAAAGACGAAAAACCCTAGACAGCCACTAATAAACATTGTATTAACAAATGATGGATTGTGATGTAAGACTGGAAGGCTATAACTCTCAATATATTATTAATATATTGAGGTTTGATACTGCAACATAGTCTGGCAACTACGGTAGTAAAACCAGTTGTAAAACAGCTTTGCGTATTAACTAAGCAACTTCGGTAGTAAAGCCAGTTGCAAAAGTAGGTTGAGTAATTGTCCGGCAATTCCGGTAGTAAAACCAGTTGCACAAGACAATCATAGCGACCGACACAAATCATCACACTACATCATAAAATTTAATTCGCCAGCACGTCCCACTGAATGAATGCACAGCTGTCTAGGGGGCAATGATGAAACAAAACAGGATGTAGGGCAAACAAACTCATTGCAGTTTTGAGAGAGAGAGGAGCCAATGATGCCTGAAATATGGCAGAAATGGTGGACTTCTCAATGATCTTGCCCAATGCTACGGACAATAATAATAATATGTAACATTTATAATTACTAGAAACATCCTGAAAAGCTTCTGAGCAAAAAAAAAAAAAGAAGAGAGGAAAAAAAAGCGAGAGGAAGAAATAGAAAAGAGAACAGAAAAGAATTAAGAGAAGAGAGAGGAAAAAAAAAAAATAAAGAAGAGAAGAGAGAGAAGAGAGAGAGAAGATAAAAAATAATATAAAAAAATAATAAGAAAAAAAAAAAAAAAAAAAAAAAAAAAAAAAAAAAACATGCCAAAGAGGATGAGAAAAAAAAAGAGGATAATGGCTTTTTAGTACATCTTAAGGAAAAGGTAAATCTAGCTTATGTTATGATTTCTACTTGCTTGGCCTAGTCATCTTGTGCCAGTTGTTGTCCATTAGCACCTTCCCATACAAGCCTAGAGTGCATGTCATGCTCAGAGACATTGTTTAAAGTTAGGCCTACCTAGTACTTATCATGTAGTTTTTAGTAATTTCATGCTAATAAAAAGTTAGTTTAAGCAGCTCTCATAATTGTCACTAAATGCTTAGATACATTAATGGAATTTTTACCTTATTACCTTGGTAAGTCATTACTAAGTTAAGTCGTTTATTTATAGCATATCATTAGTAAGTATTAGGCCTAGGTGATTATTCACAAAAATTCCAGATTCCAAAAAGAAGCTTATATAAGAATTGTGACCAATGTTCCATTCTAGGATGCAAACTCAGCCATGCAAATAGAAAGAGCCAGTAGACCAATTGAACGCTTAGTAGTGTTGGTGAATTGATCAATGGTGCGTTCCCGCTAGTTTTACCCAACGGGATCCAAACAGCACCACTAGGCCCACTTGCTTGCCTGAGCGTCATACGCCCGGCTAGCGGGATACCGACAGTCCCAGTGGGTCCACTCGCTATGGGCGCATGCATTCGCAAAGTTGCACAGGATTGTTTAGAGCTCCATCGATCGTAAATATGATCGTGGACGATCGTTTTCGGTCATATCTCGGCCGCTGGGTGGTTTTCAGACAGTCCCTGGCTCCATGGGCGTTTTCTGAGGCAAATCTGCATTACGGTATTTCGAATTTCCGATTTTCGCGGGCTTTTTTGTCATCTCTCTAAGGGCTAGTCCTCGACTAGCCAAAAATTGCTTGTAACAAGGACACTGCAGGAGAGATTGGGACATCAGGCTGAAAAAGTCTAAGTGCATGCTCCAACGTGAAACTGCAACATACACATCGCAATCAAGTGTGTGTGCTACTCAGCAACAAAGTAAAAATAGTTTTTTTTTTAAACAAGGACACATAGGGAGAGATTGATACATGAGGCTGAAAGAGACAAACATGAAACTGCAATAGAATAATGTATTTACATTTTATAAACTATCATCATAGAAGTTTTATAGTTTGAGATTTGTCATTCAAATTACTATAAACGTATTCCACATAATAACTCTGAGGAAAGCATCAAACATTTCTATTATGATCATTTGTATCATAAAATGGAACTGCCACTATATAACAAAAAATAGTTTTAAGCATTGTCATATCTAATTTTGCCACAAAGCTAGCAATATTTTGAAGCATCAATAGTTGATGTATCATAGCTTGAAATTTGTGTTCTCCACAATCAGACTAAATTCTGCCCCAATGGATATCAAAGAATCTAAAATTGGACATTACATAATTTCTGTTACACAACCCAGGCAATCAGTCTTCTTATGTCACCATTTATCGATCAATTCCATGGATACCAGGTAATAGTCATATTATTGTTAGGAAATCTAGGGTTTATTGGATATTTCAACTATTACCCAAAGACCATTTATCACCAGTGGTCAGTTTGCTTTCAATGAAATTGCTGACTGAAATCATTTATCAGTAAGGCAATTTCCTTTCGCTGACAGGCCCTTCAAACATACGCTCTTCATAGCGGGGCAGGTATGTAAAAAAATAGTGCATTTATACATAGAAGCATGAAATTTGGTGCACACTTAAAAAACATCTGAATGAACATATTTGGATAGGGAGCCACCTCAGATTTAGCTTAGGTGGCTACTGGCAGCCATTTTCAAAAATGGCGGTCAATTTTTCCATTTTGCTGCTTTCTGTGTAATTCCTACAAATAGAATGCATGCAAATAGTGTTTTTTGTTCCTTCTCTAGGTATTCAGTACATCACTGTAACATTTTTTGATAGCCTGGACTATTTTTAGGCTTGTTGGAATCCATTTTGGTAGAAATATTTGATTCAAATGCTGGATTTCGCGGTATGGTATGGTTACGCCAATTCTTGATAGATTTCAAAATTAATTACATATTTGGATTCCTTGCAAGAAGAGCGTTCAAATGAGTACCCGCATTAATGGGTTTCGACCATTTTGTATGAAAATGGAAAAAATTAAAATAAAATGGTTTTTGACAATTTCGCTTTCAGTTTAGTTATGACAAAGAATTCACGGAAACTAGTGATGCTACCATTCATTTGAAAGCTCCTATCACAAGGAATTCAAACATGTCATCTGTTTAAAAATCAATTGAGATTCCACGAAAATACGTGAAACCGCGAAAATGCTACATTTTCTTCAACGGTTCTAACAAAATGGACTCTGACCACCCTAAGATTCCTCAATTCCATTCAGAAATCAATTGATAATATCTATTAGATCTGTAGAAGGAATAATGAGTACTGTTTTCATATAATCAAACTATAGGCACTTCACAAAAAGCAGGAAAATTAGAAAATTAGCCGCAATTTTGGAAAATGGCTGCTGTGGGTCAACCAGGTCAAATCCGAAGTGGCTCCCTTTCTAAATATTTTCTTTAAGATATTTTTGAACTGTGTGTCAAGTTTAAATTCATGCTTCTGTGTATAAATGCAGAATTACTTCCCTATTCATGACAAATCTGCCCTGCTATCAGTACAACCAATAAAAATAACCAATGTTCTGCCATTACTTCCAGTAAATAACATTCACAAGCTGCGCACTTGTCTGACCCACCTGCTAATCCTTGTGAGGTCACGGTGACATTTTAAACCTGTGCTTCCAGCAACAATCATTATGCCCATTGCTCTACAGAGTGTCTTACAGTTTCATGGGGAGAATCATTGACATTCATGCTTCAATTTTGTTAAAATCTGTTATCTTTGTATCTGAAGATCGATCTATCCATTCTTGTCAGATGTGAAATACATGTAGCTTGTCATTTGAACTTTGGAAGATGTGGTGCATTAACTTCTCATACTCATTAAATGTGAAGATGTCTCAGTTCAATCATAAACATTTTTATGTTAAAAACTTTCTGAAAGTAAAAACTGCTTTTGTGCCATAATTCCGCCAAGGAAGCCTCTATGAAATCTGATGGGTTCCACAGAAAGCCAGGTCCACCTTCTTAATAGGCTGATAGAAGCTGGAATATTTTCAAGAATATGAATAAGGCGGCACAGTTTGAATTCAGGTGTTTGTATAGCTCATGGCAAAAGTGCCATCAGAATGTATTTTTAATTAGAAAGAAAATTTTTTGATAAAACAAATTTGGTTAGGGGCATCATCATCTTTGGATCTTTAAACTTTCTTAAAACTTCTTCATCTGCAGCTTGAAGCAGTTTCTGTGTACACAATTTCTTAGGTGTCAAATTTGCACTGAATCAATTCTATAACAACATTCCACCAATTTCTCTGTCTTCGGCATATATAACAGCATTTTGTCTTATCATTCATATTTCTGAAAAATATTTCAGCTTAGGTGGCCACCATTTAATGTCAAGGTCTTGATTTTTCTTTAAAATAAATAATATCTTGCTCAGTTTAGGTGGAATTAATCAAATCAATTAGATGATTCAAATTATGAGAGAATTTAGAATTGTTCTGTTTCTTATGTCATGCATAAATTCTTTTTGGGCAGTCTTTAAATAAATAATTTCCGGCAATGCTTGATTTTTTAATAAATATTCGGGAACTTTGCGTACTTGAAATAAATAATTACTGACGCTGCCGCTACCTTGAAATAAATAATTTCCCACTGAGTAAAACTCCAAGCTCCCCCTAATTATTAAATGGCTACCCCCTCAGTAAAACTTGCTCTCTAGTCAAAGCAATGACAAACTTTTATTGATGTGTTTAGTGCCAAGCAAACCACTGAATGAGCACTGTTCAGAAGTTTTTCTAGTTCTAAGATACAAGTATAATGGTTTTAAGAAAAATCTATTCAGACAGTTTTTCAAAGATTGGTCACCATGGCAACAAAAGCAATAAAACTGTAGCAAAAATGAAAACTGCCGTAAATAACTTCGAAGGTTTAAAACTTGTGGCATGTTCAATGCAAGAAAATGAAATTCTACTATATACGAGAAGTTTATAAGCAATGCAACCGGGTTTCCCATTAGTTTTTCTTCAGACTTCCTTGAGAGCACTCAGCAGTTTTTCACTTTCAGAAAGTTTCAAACATAAAAATGTTTATGGTTCAACAGAGACACTTTCAGTGAGTATGCAAAGGTAATGCATCACATCCTTCAAAAAGACAAAGCTTTTTCACACCTGACAAAAATAGACATGCCTATGGCGAGCTTCTTGAAAACAATAGCCAGTCACATGCCAATGATGGAAATTGCAAAAGAGAAACACAAACTTCAAGTCACCCAACCACACAGAAACAGAAACAAACCTGATGGGGTCAGGACATTTTGAAATATGGTTGTTTTACATTTGTAAAAAGGCCAATTGCACTCAGATTAAGATTTCCATCATATCTGAAACAGCGAAATTTTCCCTTCCGGTTCATGCTTTCTTACTTAAAATATAAGTCAGAAACCACGGACCTGAATGTTTTTTTCATTGTGAACATTATAGTTGATGGGTTAGGTCAACAAAATAGGTGTTTGACTTCACTTTCTGATGCAAAGGTCCCCTTTGGCACGCATGTACCTGGGGGTCATAGAAAAAGATTTATCCAAAGACACAAGTGAGATCACCCCCTGGATTGGAAATACGGCCATACGAAGAGGTTATTTTCTCACAGGATGACGTTGCACTTAACAGGGAAAGGTGGTATGCAGAGCTGCAAAGGCTAGCCTTGCATACAAAAAATCAATATGCTGCACCAATTTTTCTGCCAATTTACAGCACGAACCTAGAGAAATGGAATCAGCATCGATTAACTATCAAAAAAACCAAAACCTTAAAGTACAGTGAGCAGTATGCCACAATGCAAAAACAACTTGAGGAAGAGGTAGATATCTTTAACAATCAGCTTATTGAATTAAATTTAGAAAATGGGGTGAAAACACCAATGGTTCATCAAGACTTCCATCATTCCAGAGGTAAAGGAAGGGCAACACCAAGGTATGGTGAATTAGCCGATGGTTGCCATCCAAGCTTGGCGCTAAGGAAAAAATTCAAGAAGTCCATTATGACCACTCTAAAGAAAAACAAGACACTCCAAAGAGCCTAATTGGCATGTGGTCTCATAGACCAAATTAGATTGTAAATAGATTAAGTAAAAGTGTAAATAGACTTTATTAATTATGAGAGAATTTAGAATTGTTCTGTTTCTTTGTCTGTTGGGACCTTCTCGCACTATTTTTTTTCTCGAAAGTATTGGACCACATTAATACTGAACTAAGTTTGATTCTGAAAATTATTGAAAAACGTGTTGTTTATTCATGTATTAGTTGTTCTGTTGAGGATAAATTGTTGACATTGGGTTGCGGTCGGTCCAGACTCACCTGTTAAGTTAATAAAATCCTCGACAGTGGTACTGTATACGTGAATTTTTGATTTTAAAGAAAAATTAGCATTTTGTGTCTAGCGGTCGGTCTAGACTCTAGAAGTGCGTTTCTTTTCCCAGTTATATATTGTTCCATGGTTTTTACAGTTATACTGACAAGCACACTTAATTTAGTTTTATTTAATTAATATTAACAAATAGCGGATCAATTTTTTGTGACATTATGAGTGACCAGCACACCGCCCAAAATCATCCGGCGCATGCAACGAAAACTTCAGCTACATCGTGAGAGGTCACAACCATACGGTTTTCGACCTAACAAGTCTACAGGTCTACACTTCACAGCATCTTCTCATATGCTAAGCTAGCAAAGTCACCAAGAGAGCACCCCACCAAGCCCAGACTCAGGAGTTTCCACTGCAGGTGTGAACATATGTTTCTGGCAAAAAATATTGGTAAGGTGTTTGTGGATGATTCAAGAAATTTATTGTTTGGTGCAGAACTTTCATGGTATGCCATTTCAGACACTCAGTGAACGGAGGTACAATATGTAGCATGTATGACTTGGCTGAGGGATATGAATTATGCTAAGAAATATTAGCAAATTATCCTGCCCAGTGCCCAGGATATCCAGTTACCACTGTCATGTCTTTGTTTTCTACTCTTTCTAGCCAGTCAGAGCCATTTTGATGACCAATGTTCCTAGGTATAAAGCATGTAGGGATGGTACATAGCCTTTTAGAGATGTCACAAACTTTTAACTTGCCATTATTCCCACTTCAACTGTATCAAGGATGTATTACTTCTAGTGGTTTGGTTACTTGTACAGAAGAGCTGGTTGATTCAATGCCTATTGCATGTGTACACATTAGGGTGGTCCACATTCCTATGGGAAAAATAAAATCGCCTAAAACCCCCAATTTGAAAGCAGAAATTGATGACCACAGAAGTAAAACAAACACACATAAAATTTCAGCCAAATTGGTTACTACAGGGGAACAAGAAGTGCAACGAAATGATCATGTGGTCAGTTGTTCAAGTGGTCTTGTGACAAGCAATTTTTTTATGCACCAGTGAGCACTAAGTGCAAATATTTCCGAAGCTGAAGACCATAATTTGAACAACCATTAGGTCTCAGAGAGGGGGGGGGGGGCTTGGATTTTTTTTTTAAATAAAAAAGTGAAAAGTTTATTTTGTATTCTTTCTGGACTATCTTGAAATAAATAATTTCTGAGGAGGAGCTTTTGCTTCCCAAATATTATTTCACTGTTACAGTGCAGTTCCGAAGATATGCTGTTTGAATGGTTGAAGTCTTCATCTTGAAATTTGAACAAATATCTTTCCCTCCCCAAAACACTGCTCATACTCTGCCTAAGCAAAACCTCTGTGACTGAGTAATTGAATGAATGAATTGTGTAGTAAATAAATAATTAAATTCAATTGATCTCTCCGTCTCAACTACAGACAATGGAAAATACCATAATGGACTTTAAATCTTGCATTTTTTAACTCTGGTACATGCAAATTAGGGGAGGCATCATGGCAATCAGACGGAAGATGGTTGTTACAAGTGCTTTCCCATATATAGCACTGCCAACTGAGCTAGCCCCCTACATACAGGGCAAGAGGAAGAGGTTATTTAATTACATTTTAAAGAGAATATTTTTTCCATGTAAAATTAAGTACCATTTGGCAAGACATATGAACAAAGTTGTTGTGTACAAACATTTGGATATGGGATTGTACCATTTTTTCCATTCTTGTGTTCGGTAATTATTTATTTCAAGCATTCAATGTATTGAAATATTTGTTTCTGAATCAAACAACGCCCTTTTAAGAAATAACCCCACCCCCCCCCCCCCAGTTCACAATGAGTGTCAAGTGTATGTAATGTGCACTCCCAACAAGTTTCACTTGTTGATGACAGTTGCTGCAAAGCACAACATAATTATTAGATTATTGTAGAAGAGGGTGTTGTTTCACAGAAACAGGAATAATCCTGAAGTGTGATACTCAGAATTTGGTCAGTCAAGTATGAAAATTTGTGACGTGGCAAAGCTACTTGAGCACCAAACACATTGTCATTTCGTTGCACTTCTTGTTCCCCTGTAGTAATATTTAGAGATGGCACAAAGCCGTTGAAGTTTATCATGAGATTCCCCATTCGCGCAACTGAAAAAATGGTCAATTTCCCAGATCTTTCTTTGAAGTGAATATTTTTTTGCATTTTTTAGTACAAATGATAAAGTTGGCATGGCAATGTAATACCTGGATGTTATTTTTGATTTATTATTCTCTGTATATAAAATATTTGCCTGTTTTTATGAAAAAATGCTTGATAATTGACCCATGTAATATCTATGCTGACCTTCTACGAAACTTTTTAAGTCATAAAGAATATCAGGACTAGATTGGGCATCCTTGACAAACTAAAAAATAGGTTATTTGATCAAAATTATTGGTCATTATTGCAAGATTTGCAAATATCAATGATTTTGAGGTCTGCCGCAGGCGAATCGCATGTTAAACTTCAACGGCTTTGTGCCACCTCTAAATATTAATTGATTTTGCTGAAATTTTTACACAATACATTCTGTACATATAATATCACAATGAAGACAGTGCTGGGTTGAGAGTCATGTGAGGCTGAGGACGTAGGAGTCCTCAGTATATGGTATTCTTCAAGACTATTCAAGCAGCATCTGGATGAATGAATCAGCCTCACATTAAGATGAATGGGAACCGGTGATGACTACTTCATCAGAAGATACTCATGGTGTAAGATTTTGGCTCCCTTTGAACAATTGCATCATCTAAACATATGTCCTCCAATGCGCATTTTAATTAATTCCTTACACCAAAAAAGGACATTTTTTCTAACTTTTTGCTTACTAGCTTTAGTATTGGTCTTCAAAGATGGTTATGACTGGCAGGAAAGGGTAGAAAATCTTCAAAATAAACACATGAAAGTGATCACTAGATGTCATGGGCAGGGGCAGCATACTATTCAAGTTAATATCCCTCAGCTCATCTAAGTCATGCATGCCACCTATGTTTGCAAGTCATATAGTATAGCGCACTATAAATGTTCTCCACCAGTCTACAAATTTTCATGAATACTGATTAAACCCATGTCAAACTTTTTCTTATCTCAAAATTACTGACACTCATTTTGTCACTCTGATTGACAAAAACTGCAGTGGCTGGGTTATTTCTTGGTGACTATTGTAGCTATGCACATAAGAAAATTCAGCATACATATTAAAAAATCAATTTGTCACATTTTTCATTTACTGAACATACCATGATTGAATTGCTGGACAATTAAAATGAAAGCTAAGTGATGACGAAAAATTAGTAAATTGACAGAATGTTTACAAGGTCAGGATACAACGAGATAACTAAAATTAAATGGAGCCACAGCTTGATGCTGTTTATGTATAGGCTGTTGATGCTGAATGCTGATATCAGGAATGTAAATGTCCTAAATTTAGATTGTGATTTGGCAAAATTATCATGAAAAACATATTCCAAAATGTGAAGGATTGAAGTGAAGCAACTTAAGAGGCTTTGAAGACCACATAAATATTGTTCAATGGAGCTGATATTGAGTATATCTTATTTTTAATTGTGTTAGAGTGTGTTGATTTTGAGTAGGGGTTGATTTTCCAACATTTTTGGCAGATGATGCAACCTAATGGTATCAAAGTAACACAAAATGTTCACTAACAGTGGCCCTGGTGCTGTCAACCTTGCTTGGCGGCCATTTTTAAAGCAGGGGCTACAATAAAATTTGTAAGTATTGGTTTTTCATACTTAGGAACTATTTCAATGGATTCTCTGACCCAAAAAACATATATTTTGACCCTAATTTTGTCTCTCTAGCTGAAATAGATCGGAGATATTGGACTTTTTGCCCTTGTGGCGGCCATTTTGGAAAATGGCTGTATTTCCAATCCAGGGGGTGATCTCACTCGTGTCTTTGGATAAATCTTTTCCGATGACCCCAAGGTACATCTGTGCCAAAGGGGACCTTTGCATCAGAAAGTGAAGTCAGCTTTGACCTAACCCACCTACTAGTTGTCTTATCACCCATGGCAACCTGGGTTACTCAGCAACAGCCTGGCCACCTTGACAACTGTTAAGACTTTAAGATTGGAGGACAATGCTCTTGCCAGGTGTACTCTGTGGGACAATTCCTATTTGACCTACCAATGCTAGTAGACTCAATGGTAGAGGTTTTGGTAGTTTGGTCACTTGACAGAAACTATAAGCTGAATCAACCAACATAGCCAGACATTGTATAGAGGTGCAGGAAATTGATATGATCAGATTCCCAGAGAGGAGACCAATGAACAAATCAATGCACCTTAAGGATTTACTTAATGTACAATTCTGATTTACCGATAAGTTAGACAAAATACAGATCAAGGTAACATCAACAAGGTCAGAAGCAGGGTAGGGGAGACCGGGGTTAGTTGAGGCACTCATTTTTATTTTTGCTCTGGAGAGATAATGGCATAAGATATTCACACCAAATTTTGGCATGTGATGGTGTGTTTAACCCAATGATCAGCTTATGCGATATTGTAAATAATTTTTGAACTCCGTGTTACAGACACAAACTTCCAACTTTTTTTTTTGCTTCAAATAACCCCGCCCCACGGTTAGTTGAAGCACCATTAGACAACTACTTATAACAGGGTTTTCTTTTGCATTACTGCTATCCCTATGATGACTACCAGCTTTAGTAAAATACTTATTTGAAAAGATATTGAATACTGTACTTTACACAATTTTTTTTCCGTTTTGGAAAAAAAATCTGCAATGCAAATATGCACTGTGTTACTTCTTAATTGCAATTGAAACTCCAACTTTCAATGACTTGCAAGGCAATTTAAACAAGAAATATCATGCTTCGCCAACTCCATCATGCGCGGTTCAACTAAAGTCAAGACATTTTATTTTGGCAGTAAGTTTTCAGCCAATAAAAGAATACATGATTAAGTCTGAGGTTTAATTTTTGGTTTATCAGGGTGAGTACACCATGACCAAGCATGATTTTGACTAAATTTATGTCCTCTGACCCCCCAGCTCCATCATGCAGGCATTCACAATGCTAAATTACTGCTGCTCTTCAGCACATTTAGAGCTATTTTTAGCCTTCTGTTGTGACGTCATCAGCAGTGTTGGCTCTATGACATCACTGAAACAATGGTGACGTCACAATAGCAGCAATAGAAGCAGTAGAAGAAAATGGCTTCTTGAGCTGTGTTGACAGCAATGTTATTCTAATGGGACTACCTCAAAACTGGGGCTACAACATGCCAATACTTCCAAATGATTATGAACCTGTTTGGTCAAGGTGTCAGGAACAGGAAAAGACAAGTATTTTTGTCAAGAGTAAGGTATGTTTTTAATTATCAGCCAAAAACTTACTGCCAAAATAAAATGTCTTGACTTTAACTCCATCACATCTGGAGCACAATATTGTCTTATTTTTCAGTCTTACAGTGCCGCCTGTAAGTAAGTGACACGTACGATATTGTGCCATTGCATCAATGTTAAACATCCTTAACCAAAATGCTTCTGGAAGGATGAATTCTCATCCGATGAGAGGAAAACATTTTGGGTCATAAAGGCCGATATGTGAGGCATGTGAGATAAAAATAGCAGCCAATTTTCTTTGCTGTAGTTGGAGTTAGGTATGGGTCAAAGTCTTTAATAAGTAAGTGAAACGCAGGCCCAATGTTAAAACATAGGGAAGGGTGGTTCACTTACTTATCAAAGACTTTGACCCATACCTAACTCCGACTACAGCGAAGAAAATGGGCTGCTATTTTTATCCCACTTGCCTCACATATCGGCCTTTATGACCCCTTTTGTTTCCCTTTCATCTGACGAGAATTCATGCCTCCACAAGCAGTTTGGCTGAGGATGTTCTATACAATAACTCCAATCAAAATCTGTGCAAAGAAGTTGGACATCCTAAAAACAAACTTTCGTGCATACAGAATTAGCATTTTGGAAATTTGGATGATTAAGGGTTGACAACATGTGCCAATAAACAAAGTATCTACCAAAAGTAACAATTTGGCAAAAAGAAAATTTTAAAGTTGAGTTTCGGCCATGATGTTTCATATAACCCCGCGCTTCAAATAGCCCCGGTTTCCCCTATATACTGTATACATGGTTGGTTTGAGGCTACAGTGTCTCAGAGCTGTTCAACAGTTGCATTAAAAGCTCACCTGGAGGCTTGGGAGCTGAACAAGTGGTCACTAATTGCACTCACTTGAACCATTAATTAGGACAAGAGCCTTAAGCCTAGTTTAGAGATAAAGAGCTCTTCTTTTGGAAGAGACAAGGAAAAAAGACACAAGTACAAATTGTACAATGAATTATCTGGCCTTTGCAGATTGTGTAAAAGTTTAAAGTGAAGAGGCTCAATAGAAATTCATGTAAGTAATAATTTTTCAATGCAAAAAACTTGAAAATGTGTTTACCACTGTGAAGTATGACAGTTGAATAACCACTCCAACTTTCAAAGGCAAAAAGTGCACCTCCCCAGCTGAGATACTGAAATGTTGTATCTTCATATAGGTCTGCATTTTCTTCTGACAAAGTTAAGGCGCTGCTAAATGACATTATTCTCTTTGAAACTTGATACTAGCAAACAGGAAGGCATCCACATTAACAGGACCAGTGTGTCCAGTAGACCATTAGCTTGGTTTTGTTTTCTTTTTTATTAGAAAGGCCACTCCCAGGATGAGCTGTGCATGAGGTATCCAAAATTATCCACAACGATAGTTTCTTGCAGTTTCCCCACTGTCAAATGTTTTTAGGACCAAAACTCGTGGAGGTAGAAGCTATAATCAAGAGAACCACTTTGGAATTAAGAATATGGGTTCTACTGAATTGTCAATATTATGTAACATCTGGGATTGTTTCCCAAAATAGCCAACTACAAGGGTTTCTCTTAGTGTTTGGCTAAAAATACCAGATGCCATAAAGTTTCTTGGGTTTTTGCAACTGGAAACAAAGAGGAAGGAAGGTTGTTGAACTTGTTGAATCTCAGTTGAAAAGGCTTCTGCAATTAGAGGTCAATTAAACCTCAAAGTGGTATTAGTTGCCTTGGACATTATTAATGTTTTCTCAGCCTGTTTTCTTTAACTTACAGGACAGCAGGCATTTTGAATAACCAATGCAATAAACCCTTCAAGTACATCAATCCATCATCAGTCCACTCTCTGGGAAACTGAATAAAATAATTTCTTACACTTCTATATAATAATTTATTATTACATCAACCATGGTTGGTTCAACTTATTGGCATAAAGATGGCTGTATGTAAGTGTTTGAGAAAGGCTGTCTTCACTTCTAGGAACTTTCATTCATATTTTTCATTCATATGGCAGGTGGAATTTGAAATGCTCCGTATCCATCAAACTTGTGGGGTGACTAGGAAAGTTAGAGTTTGCGTTTCTCTTATCTGATGCAAATTGGCATGTGGCTGGCTACGTATTGTTTTCAAAAAGTTTGCGAAGCATTTCTATTTTTGTCAGGTATGAAGAAGCTAAGTTCTTTGAAATAAGGAGCATAAACTTTTCATACTCGAAAAGTGTTTCTGTTCAGCCATAAACACTTTTATGTATGAAACTTTTTGAAAGTGAAAAACTGCTACAGCGCTGTCAAGGAAGTCCAAACGAAGTGTGATGGATCCCAGAGAAAGATAGGTCCATTTACTTATATCCAGGTAATATGCAGGTAAGAATAAGTTATGTCAGCCTTGGATATTTTCGTAGAGTATAGATTATAAGATCCCTTGAAAGACAAATTGCTGATTCATATCCTTCACTGTAAAATTTGAAATTTTGAGTCCGCTCAAATGAATGAGTGAGATGGTTGCATAATTTGTTTGAGCTAACATAGCTTGATTTTGTGAGTTATGATAATCTTTCTGTTGTTATAACTTAAAACAACAAGCTATGATAGCTAAAACGAATTGTGCAACCATCTCACTCAATCATTTAAGCTAACTCAAAATTCAAATTTTACAGTGTTGAAGAATATTCCAGCTTTTAAAACTTGTTCTTATCTGCACGTATAAGAAGGCAGACCAGGCTATTGCTGGAACCAATTAGATTTCAAGAAGGCTTCCTTGACGGCATTATGGCATTATTTTTCACTTTTAGAAAATTTCAAAAATAAAAATAGTTTATGACTGAACTGAGACACTTTCACTTTCATTGTGAATGAGAAGTCATGTAATGCACCACATCTTTCAAAGTTTGAACCACAAAACTTTTTCACATCAGACAAGAATGGCTCGAGATTGATAGACAGATTGATGGATAGATGCCAGATGGACTGATAGATAGATAGATAGACATATACACATAGATAGATAGATAGATAGATAGATAGATAGACAGATAGAAAGATAGATAGATAGATAGATAGATAGATAGATAGATAGATAGATAGATAGATAGATAGATAGACATATACACATAAAAAGATGGATAGATAGATAACTCAGCTATTTTAAAAAGAAACAGAGGCATGAATGTCAATAACTCTCCCCATGAAACTGTGAAAAGTACTCCATAAAGCAATGGGCTGGCAGCACAGGTTCAATATGTCACCGTGACCTCACAAAGCTTCAAATGCAGGTCAGACAAGTGCACAGCTTGTGAATGTTATTAACTGAAAGTAATGACTGAACATTGGTTATTTTTATTGGTTGTATTGTACTGTGTGTGTTTGAAGAGCCTATCAACTTGAGGAAATTGCCCTCATGATAAATGATTTTAATCAGCAATTTCATTGAAACAAACTGACCACTGGTGATAGATGATTTTTGGGTAATAGATGAAAATCCAATAAATTCTAGATTTCCTCACAGTAATGTGACTATTACCTGGTATCCATGGATTTGACAGATTAAGGGTGACAAACATTACATAAGGAGACGGATCACCTTTGGTTGTTGTAGCAAAAATTATGTAATGTACAATTTTAGATTCTAGAATATCCATTATGGCCGAACTAAGCCCGATTGTGGAGAACTCAAATTTCAGGCTACGATACGTCTACTGTTTTATGCATGATCAATTGATCATGATCTATTTGACTAGTGTTTTCCTAAGATTTATTGTTAGAATAAGTTTATGATGATCAGATTCACAAATCTTAAATTATTCAACTTAATTTCATTATTGCACTTTGTAATTCAATCTATCAAAAGTATAGAATAGAAATTTTGGGGTTAGTTCCTTGGTTCATACTATAATTACATATGCAATCAGAAGTTAAAATTCACAAACTTGTTTTCTGAATAGTAAACAAGATAGTCAATTGCAATTAGGTGGAGGTTTCTTTTCTTGGTGAAAAACATGCCTCAAACATTCTGTGCCGATAATGATCTGTACTTTCGTACTCAATTCAAAATTAATATGGAAGTCTGTTTTAAAAAATTGAAAAGCTAAAAGCAGTCATTGCAAGTTATTTGAGCTACATAATTTCTCCCTCCAATCATCAGATAAGTTCTCAATTAAAATGTAGTATTGAAAATCTGCTACAATCTGATAATTTGTATTATATCATTGCCAAGCAATTACAGAGCAATTTGTGCAGTCACTTAATTTCTTGCAGAATTCTAAAATTATATCTCCTGCGGAATAATGCATTTGAACAATGAATATGTATCACTGCCTTGTCCTTGCTTTCTCAGCCTATTATCTCCCTCTGTATCCCTGTTTCGCGCAATTTATAGTTTCTTCTGGAGGAGTAGCTTACACTCTAAAAAATGTCGAGACTTGGTTTTTTAGATTCAAAATGGTTTTTTGAAAAACCAAATTTCAATGCAAAACCAACATGGATTTGTTAAAAAATCCATGTTGGTTTTTTGCATTGAAATTTGGTTTTTCAAAAAACCATTTTGAATCTAAAAAACCAATTTTGTCTGAAATTTTTTAGAGTGTAGTTACTTCACCACACAATGCCTATTGCAGTTATAGAGTACCCGATTCTCTGATTTGGATTGTTCATCATCGACTCAGCAAGGTAATAAAACATTCCGCGGCTTTATCTCTTGCACTGACAGTCTTGGCTAGAGACGGAAAAAAATCCGCAATGAGTTTCTGGGTGTAGTTTTCAAAGAATCCGAACACACCTGTTCCCTTTAACATGTTTGCTGTCAAGACTCCAGGCCTCACAGCCATACATGTGGAAACATTTCTCAGAGAACACTGGCATTTTCACTTCCTCGGGTGCAGACGAGATATGTGACTTAAGCAAATTCAGTCTTCCAAACAAATCACTCGATCCTTTTGTGCTGTATTTCATGTTCATCATTGAGTCTGCAGTTCAGGTAATTTCCTAAATGTTGCACTGAAGTTTTCGTCGCATCGAAGTTTTCCAATTGAGTTGCTTGCCATCAAGTGTAACCATTGGTTCAGTCTCTGCATCTTTGGTGAATTCACTGCATTCAGATTTTGTGGGGTGAAACTTCATTCCAAGAGTACTTCCAACAGTCTCACATATATACATAGATGGAGCATATGCCTTGATCCTTTAATTGGAGGGCAGAGAAGAACCAAAATCATCAGCATACCCCAAAAGCACTTTGTATTTTTAGCCTGATGTTCCAATATCTCACTTAGTGACTATGTTTCATGTAATTTTTACTTTGTTCTGGAGTATATCTTGACCACAACTATGCATATGACAGTTGCATGTCAAAGTGTTTTTATCCTTTTCATCCTGATATTTCAATCTCTCCCTTTGTGTCTTTGTGTCAAGCAATTCTTACTTTGTTCTGGAGTAGCTTACAAACTTGACCACAACTATGCCTATTGCAGTTCCATGTTAAAGGTTAACATCTCTTTCAGTTTGATGCCTTTAAACATCATTCATGTCCTTGTTTTATTGATAAACAGTTCTTTGTTGAGGTGTAGCTTACACACTTGACCATAACAGAGCCCATGGCATTTTAAGAAAGTACTTTTGTCCCTCTCGTCTTATACCTAAATCTGAACTTTTGTTTCCTTGTATTAAGCATTTTTACCTAGTTCTACCATATTTTATACACTTGACCACACCTATGCATATTGCAGTTTATTGTGAAAGTATCTTTTATTTTCAGCCTGATGCCTCAATCTATTATTTTGTGTCCTTGTTTCAAGCAATTTTTACTTTGTTCTGGAGTAGCTTACACACTTGACCGCAACCATGCACATTGCCTGGAGTAGGCCTCAATAAAACCTTAGGGAGGTTGAGAGTGTTATGAAGACTTCAATGGAGTTTAAGAGAATGGTAGGAGCATTTACGATGAAAGTAGAGTAATGAATTTGGTTGCCGGCCATTAATGTGTGGATTTTGGACCTGGATGCTATTGTGAAAGTTATATTTGGGACATATACGGCCGATTGCACTAAACATGTCTAAGATCAGGCTACCGGTTTGCTTACTATAGGAGGTGCTGCCATTTCATCACTGAAACTGACCCTGTAGTTTTAATTTGGAACTTTAGGTTTCAGTTGAGGTTCTGCGATTAAAGGTTCGGGTCTTGATGGCGGAAAGTCATGTCCCTAAAGATTAATGTCCTCAGTTTTCAAAAACAATGACATTATTGTTAATTTGGCTTTGGGTAAAGTTTCCGAATGTCAACATTGAAGTTATGTTAGCTAACATGTTTTTCCTCTCTTAAATGGACATTTAAGGTCAATTGCAGACAAGTCGAAGGTGATTTTAGCTGTCAAATTAATGGAAGGTCAACGTGGGTAATGTGATCTCTTAGTACTGCTAAATATAGATATGGATGGATGGATATAGGCCGATATATATATTTAATATGTAATATACACCTCATGCACAGCAAGTCTTCGCAGTGGCCTTTCTCCTAAAAAAGAAAATAAAACCATGCTAATGGTCTACTGGAATAATGTCACTTAGAAGTGCCGGAACTTCAGAAGAAGAAGACGCAGGCCTAAATGAAGATACAACTTTTCAGTATCTCAGCTGGGGAGGTGCACTTTGAAAGTTTGAGTGGATATTCCAATGTCATACTTCATTGTGATAAACAAGTTCAGGTTTTTTCAATCAAAAAGAAAATTGCAACATGAATTTGTATTGAGCCTCTAATTTTACAAATTGTGTAACAAGAACTGTAATCATCAGAACAGACATTGTACAATTCTTTTTTTTTTCCTAGTCTCTTCCAAAAGTAGAGCTCCCCTATCAGCGTGCCTCGGCGGTCCAACGTCGGCCCGAAGCTGGTCCGATGCTACTGACATCGGACTGACGCTCGGCCGACGTTGGACTGCCGAGGCATGCTGACAGGGTCTTTATCCCAAACTAGGCTTAAGGCTCTCATCCTAATTAATGGGTCAACTTATTGCAATTAGTTACCGCTTGTTTGGCTCCCAGGCATCTCCACTGATGTCTCCAGGTGAGCTTTAAATTTTTTTTTTACAAAATATTTGGTCTCCTGGTAAGTAATTGCTAAACTGGGTCACTGGAGACCCATTTTTTCTCAAAAATAAGATTGAGTGATTGGCTTTTTTTTTTAATGGCGGACGTAGGTGACAAAATTAGAAATTCTTGTGATTTCTTGCCAAAAACTCACCAATAAAGCCGGCATTTTCCCGTTTCTTGAGGTTTTTCAAAAGGTAAAGATACATTGATGCATCTGAAAGCTAGTGTTATTTGTTTTGTTGTCACCACCGACTTGAAATAGATTATGGAAGGACAATATGGATTGTAGAAGGGTAAGTATTTCCAACCAATGAACTACAACGAATATATTCCTTCGTATTGCAATCTATACAATTACACAAGAACCACAGATAATAGCAAGGTGAACCTCATATCAGATTTCAGATATTCAGTTTAAATCTAATTTCGAGAAAGTCATAAGGAGAATTCATTATTTGGCTGGCCAGGATGCTTGTGTAAACGAATCCAATCAGTCTCGAAGAATTCAGAATGGCGAACAGACAATCAGATATATCATATGATCAAAATGGGTTTTTCAACCTTTCAAATGCTAATGGCCATTTACTCATGTGAATCAGACGAAGGTGAATGTCATATAACATAATTCAGGTCATTTTGTATAATAAACTATATTAGGACAAGTTTACATGAGACACAAGGTTAAGGTCATTGCATTGTAATAGATTTTATATTCAAATTCTAAGTTTGCCAAAGAAAATCAAGTACTTTACACCACCTTTGCTGGTATAGGCCTACCCGGAATCCCTAGGCATCCCCAAAATAATATGGATTGTGCCAGACTCCCAGGCTTCTCATCTCATTATCATACTGTGGTCATCAACATTCAACAGTAAATGTCCTATCGCCACAAAAAAGGAGGAAAACCTACCGGGGTACACCAGCACAAGCAAGTCTGTTTCACACCTTTTTTGAGAGTGAATTATTCCAAAGAGCCTTGAAGGACATTCAAACAAGAACACCCAGAAAAGAAGGATGGATGATAGGGGTTTTACATCATATAGGCCAATTTATGAACTTGGTAGGCCAATTAGGATAGGATGAGGACACAGCAGTGAGGCTAGGGATAGATAGATAATAATAATAATAATAATAATAGACATTTATATAGCGCCAATTCCAGTTTAAAACTGCTCAGTAGCGCTTGGGCATGATAGATTTATTTGTAGAAACTCTTAAACAGATGAGTTTTAAGATTTCTCTTGAAGCCTTCACAAGTTTTTGAGGCCTTGACAATCTCTGGGAGTTGGTTCCATAGTTTTGGAGCACTATGCGAAAAGGCTCTGTCTTCATATTTGTTTTTATTGTAGGAAGTTGGTTCATTTAAGAGCATTTTGTTGTTGCTTCTCAGATTGAAGTTTTGTTCAGATTTCGGCTGAATCAGATTTTGAATATACAAAGGAGCTTGTCCATTGACTGCTTTCCAAGTTGTTAACATGAGTTTGAATTGTATTCTAGCTGGAATCGGTAGCCAGTGTAGCAGTTTCCTATGCTGGCTTACACTGTCATGCTTTTTTAATTTTTGAATGAGTCGAACTGCTGAGTTTTGGGCCACTTGAAGTTTGTTTATAAAACGACTTGAAGATCCATGTAGAAGACCATTTCCATAGTCAAGGTGAGGAGTCACAAGAGCATTGACTACTGTTTTGCAAGTTTCCTTGTCCAATGACTTCCTAATTTTGAGATATTTCTCAGATTGAAATAGGCATTCCGGCACATTTTGTTGACTTGTTTTTCCATAGTCATGTTTTTGTCAAAGATTACACCTAGATTTCTTACATGATCGGCTGCGTTAATTTTGACATTGTCAACATGGATTGATGATACTTGGAGTTTATTAAGTTGGTGTGGACTGCCAATGAGCAGTAGTTCTGTTTTTTCTCCATTGTTACAAAGCTTGTTTTCATGGAGAAATTTCCTGATTTCAGCAATGCACTTTTCCATTTTAACTACTGCATTTCTCTGATCTAAGAAAGTTGGTTTAAAGGAGAGAATAAGTTGCTCGTCATCGGCATACTTTTGGTCTTTAACTTGATGTTTTGTAGCCACCTCGCTTAATGGAGCGATGTACGAATTAAATAGGACTGGTCCTAATTTTGAGCCTTGAGGAACTCCAAATTTGAGCGGCAGTTTGTTTGATGTTTTGTTATTAATTATCACTGACTGGGACCTTTCAGAAATGTATGACTTAAACCAGCACAGTGCGGAATCATGAACACCGTATCTGCTTTCCAAACGTTTCAGTAGAATGTTGTGATCAATTGTGTCAAACGCGGCTGAAAGGTCCAACAGTACAAGCATCGTTACCTCACCTTTGGCCATATTCAACATTATATCATCATGGATTTTCGTCAGGAGGGTTTCAGTGCTGTGAAATTTTCTATAAGCGGACTGTTTCTCATCATCCAGGTTGTTAAGAGCAAGATGGTCTGTGTATTGTTTAATAACAGCGCTTTCGATTAGTTTGCCAAGGAAAGACAGATTTGATACTGGTCTATAATTCTTTTTGATTAGATCTAGTCCACATTTTTTCAGAAGAGGTTTCACTAAAGCATGCTTCAATTCAAGAGGCATTTCTCCCTGTGTGAGTGACTTATTGACAATCTTAGTTATAATTGGAAGGCATTCATCAATGCATTCAAGCAAAAGCCATGTGGGAATAGGATCAAGTTGGCAGTGTTTGACTGGCATTTCTCCAATTAATTTCTTAATGTCAGTTTGAGACAAGCGACTGAAGTGTCGCAGAGTATGAGCGATAGTTTCAATGTCATTAACAGTCTCAATATGTGTAGAGTCCAACTGAGACCTAAGTGTTTTAATTTTTTCATCAAAGAACTTGTTAAAATCATTTGCCAAGTCGATTTCATTTGTGTGTGGTGGGAGAGGTAGTTGCTGTTTTCTGTTCAGACTTGAGTTCAATAACTTGAACAACTTCTTTGCATCACCATTAGAATCTTTAATCTTGACTCGCAGATCTTCCGATTTGAGGTGACTTAGCCGCAGATTCAATGCATTTCTTTTTTCTTTGAATGACTCCCAATCATTTTCAAGTCTAGTTCTCCTCCATAGTCTCTCTGCTTTCCGCTTCGCTGATTTTAGAATCTTGATATCGGCATTGTTAAATGGAGTTGGTTTGCGCAGGGTTACTTCACATGTTTTAACTGGAGCATGTTTGTCAAGTATTGTTTTCATGGAGTCATAAAGGCAAACAAGTTCACCGAGATCTTTGTCATCGAGCCCATCTGCAGACAGATGTCTCCCAATGTCTTTTTTGAAACTTTGGACATTGATTTTACTGGTTTGTCTGAAACTGAACTTCTTCTTGGGCTTATTCGCTTTCTTCATTGGAATGTCAAAGAGAATGCAATTATGATCAGAGAGCAGGTCACTAACCATACAGCTGTTCAATATTGATTTTTCTCGAGTAATCACAAGATCTAGCGTATTACCATCTTTGTGTGTTGGTGCTGAGACATGTTGTACAAGATCAAACATTTCAAGGATATTGTTTAATTGAATGACTTTGTTATCGCCTGGTTTATTCACATGAAAGTTGAAATCACCAGTAATTATGATTTCATTGTTTACTGTTTGATAGAGTCCTAGAAATTTTGTGAATTCCACAAAGAAGTCGGCAAGGCTGTATTTATTTTTGCTGGATGGTTCTGGGCGATACACTAGAAGAATTGTAACAATTTTCCCATCTAATTGGATTTGGATTTCCATGTGTTCAAAGGTCTTGGTCTTCATTCGATCTTTTTTAATTGCTTGTATGCCAGATCGGACAAGGCAACCTACTCCACCACCTGGTCTTCCTAACCGAGGTGAACTGAGAAAGAAATATGAACCATTTTGTTCCAACTCGCCAATTTCAACTTTATCATCATCTTTAAGCCATGTCTCAGTGAAAAGAAAGATGTCCAGATCATGCTCATCATTGTAGTTATTAATTGTTTGCGTTTTCTGCCTCAAACTTTGGGCGTTCCACACACAGGTTTTTAGAGTATTGTTTGGTTTGAGATTAGCCTTTGCTGGAGGATTTCTGATATTTTCTACAGGCAATGACATGGAGTCTGTTTGTGTTAAAATCTCAAACCTGTTTGAGAGTTTAATTGAGCCACTGTTGCTATTTATACATTTTATACGTGGTACAGTTGAGGTTTTTGTTAATGGTAGCTTATTGACCTGTGTGTTTAGACCAGTCCGCAACACGTCAGAGTAAAGCTTTCTATTTTTGTGCATTGTCGCTGTTTGTGACAGAAGAAGTCAGTTAGAGTCGAGAATCTATCAGTTTGTAACTGAGCGAAGGCAATTTGTGACTAACCGAAGGAGTTAGTTCGAATCGAGGATCAAGCAATTTGTGCCTGACCAAAGGGGTTAGTTTGAAGTGAGGATCAGGCAATTTGTGACTGACCGAAAGAGTGAGTTAGAATCGTGGATCAGACAATTTTTGACTGATCGAAAGAGTGAGTGAGAATCGACGATATGGTAAGTGCAGCCCTCTAAGCCCAGTTCTGGGCGCTCATGAGGGTTGATTGATAAGATGGGAGAGAGAGCGCGAGTCCTCAACATGTTACACATTTACCCCATGTGAGGGATCTTTTACTTGCCCAGCACAGACACTGATACAAGGGGCCGCCAATTTAACATCTCATCCGAATGACATCCAGCAGGGATTTCGCTCATGAAGACCTGTACACTGAAAATTTTGGGTTCCCCAGCCGGGAGTCGAACCAATGCAGGCAAAGACCTTCAGCGGAGCAGGCGGGAACCTCAACCACTAGACCACCCAGCTGCCAGGGATATTGAAACTGCTGTCCAACATAAGTCAGGGCAGAGAGCAAACCTGGAACCCCATCATTGGCACCCCAGCGAGCTCCCTAATGAGCTAAAACTCCTAAAAAAACAGGAAAGAAGGATTCTTTAGAAATACATACTTCTTTTCTCCTAAAATCTTAAGTCTACAATGACAGACATTGCAATTCCATCAGCAACTTGTCTCTCCCTTACAAAAAAAAATACAGCCTTGGAAATAGTTTTGCATTTTTAATTTGGTTCACTTTTATCTGGAAACAGCCATCTTTCCAAACTATTCACAATCAAGTCGGTTGAGATTATCAATTATGGTAATTCCGACAGGCACATGGATATGAAAAATTGTTTGGCCTTGCCATTGACAATCATTTATCAATGTCTATAAATATCCATTAAATTGACCCATGTTGACAGAAGTTATTCCTTCATTAATTTCGAAGGAGTGAGAAACAGGTTCACCAATCAAGGTCAGCTAATTTGTCACCAAAATTATTTACAATGTCGGTTTTACCAAACACAGATTTTTTCAACAAAACCGATTCAGTAGGATGGACAACATTGCATTCAGAACTTTGGTCATAGAGCACTTACCCACTAACAAGTTAGTAACAAGTTAGTAACAAGACATGATAGAAACAATCAAGCTATTTTCTTTCCTTTTTAAATTAATCGGACAAAATAGATTTTACCAGCTGTAAACGACAAAAAGTTGCTGGACACCAAATAACCCTCAAATCTAACATTCAAATTAAAAAAGAATTGAAAAATAGACAGAACCCCAAGGGGCACACAATGTAAACACAACATAGCTAGTTGATGGAGGGCTCGTCTCTAGTGATGTGGAAATATATCTGCCTATGTGACAGAAATTATGTTGCAACAACGTGAAGTCGTGAACACAACATTGACTTTTTCACAACGTTGTGACAAAGTTGCCGCTACGTAGTATGCCGTCATATCTTAAGATTGCCTCACAACATTGTGGAGTCATTTCTATTATACAATTAAACATAATTTTCACCAAACTGCGACATTGTCACAACGTTGCTGACTGTGACGTGCCCATTCACATTGGGAAGTCATAGGTGAAAGCATTGTTACATTCAGATGAGGCCGAACACATCAATGGATGGATGGATGATTGGAGTTTTATGTCCTGTATAGATACGCACTGGTTAGGCTAATTAGGACAGCAGGACGACACGGCCATGAGCCAAAGGATGATTGAAACAGCTGTCCAACATTGGCCCAGTTGACCCGGCAGGAGCTGGATTCGCACCTGGGACCCAGCGATTGGCAGCCAACCACGCTACCACTAGCAAGACAACGAAAATTTGGAGACAGAATCACACCAAAAGATCGAGACACCATAACGCAAAAATTATGTTGCAACAATGTGAACACAATGGTGGGACTCTTTCACAAAATCGTGACAACATTGCAACAATGTAGACATGCCCATTGAGACATCGTCCATTGAGAAGTCAAGGGTGAAAGCATGGTCACAATCAGATGAAGCGAACCACAAGAATACAGCAAAACATTCTGAGCATGTACATACATGTAGGCACATGTCCTAAAACCAAGACAAACAAAATTTGGAGACAAAATCCAACCAGAAAGATAAACACACCATAACTTTGATGAAACTCACATGCCAAGACTATTAAAGGATGCCTTTGACATTTTAATATCCTTTCTACTCAACAATGACAACCTGTATAGATAAAAAGCAAATTAAATGCTGCAGAGTGCACCTACTCAAATCAACTAACATTCTTAAAAAGACCCACGTTTGATGAAAATCACATGCCTCTGGTAGCAGTTAAGAAGCATTTTAATTTAACAGAATTTTGAAAAGAACTCACCTGTAGGTCTGACCTCCTGATTGAAGTTTATTGTACTAGTATATGAGACAGATATTTTTAGCCATTTTTGTGACATCTTAAACAGCACTAAATATTTCTGTTTTGAATAAACGTCTTTTTATTTCTTTTCTAAAAATGCTTAATTCGCTTTTTTTATTCCTTGGTCAATGCGACCTTCCTCTAATCAGAAATGCAGACTTCCTACAAAAAGGCAATTAAATGATCGCTATGCAGGATGCCCAATCAAATCGCATCAAATGTCATCAACAATGACAACAAATCAGAAATGAAATGTCATGAATTTTGATTAAATTTCCAAAGGACCATGCCTCAGTCTTCATTACATTTCAGGGATATTTAGGAGATATTTTTTCCAAACAATAAAAATGCCTATGAGCTATTGGCAGCCTAACTTTCATCACCCAAATCATGCAAGAGGATTAATATTGATCTATGTAACAACAGTGATGTTAAATTAAATCAAATCAGTATCCTTTCCACGACCACTAAAACAGGATTTCAATTAAGTGTCAAATTACCAAGTAAAAAGAAGACATTTTTGTATAATTACAGCAATTTTAAAAGATAAAGAAGAAACAAACAAGAAATGATTTGAAGCTGTTTATTACAAATCTCCATCATTACAACTTCAACAAGTCAATTAGCCTATATACATGTATATATATGTCCATCCTTTTTTTTTGTCAACAACATAGAATATGGAGCAACAAGTTTCTACTTTATGTGTATTTATCATCATCAAATAAATGACAGTCTCCTGGCTCTTAGACGAACAATATCTTACTATATATCAGTAATTAATAGTTTTAAGAATTCTGAGCAACAAACATCCATGTCATCAAAAGTCCAACATATTAAATATTTCAAATATCAAACACACTGTGACACAAAATTTATGAAAAGTGATATATGTTCTTTTTTCTAAATATATGGCTCTCTTTTTGCAAAAAAGTTTTTTGATGGCCGTTGCCGAGTTATAAAATAAATGATATCATGTATACTAGCATCACATACATTTTATATGAAATGTACCTTAAATGGTATAATCATTAATTGGTACAGGCAATATTTGGAAACATTTAAAATAGACACAAAAATATATGAATATCAACTTCTTTGTTTCTTTAATTGATGACAGCATGAAGTTCCATGAACAGTAACTGTAGACATTGAAAATTAATGTTTTCTTCTCCAACAGAGAGACGGGCAACCTGGAAACAGTATAAAAATTGTACTTTAATCGTTGCAGTAATTAACAACATAGTGGCCTGCTAATTACTAAACTGAGGAGTGAATGTCACATCTTGGCAAATGCATTAATCAATAAACAAAACATCTGCAATGACTTAGACAGTTCGACTTCATTCAAAACTCATTGAGCAAGATGGGATCAAAGAGGCTCACTTCTACCAACAGAAGTCATTACAATGAGGTCACTCAAGGCAACATGACAGCACAATCCAATTACCATTTTGGATGACCCACCAACATTATGATATCATCAAACAATGAGAGATTAACTTGCAGTGAACTCTGAAGGGAGGACATTGAACAATTGATAGTAACGATTTATTACGTTAAATACTTACATGATTCTTTGAAGCAATTAACTGTCATTGGGCATCTTGCAGAGGTTCTGCAGCAAGATCATGTTGATGGCTCCCCTGTCTAATTTCACCACTCCCTCCTCTTCATCAATACTCAGCAATGTTCCCGTGAATTCTCTCTCTTCTCCAACAACAACTTTCACCTGAAATATAAAAGATTACCATTTAATACTTCTTCTGATTTTATATTCCGCCAGTGCCCACAAGCTCACTGTCTTTCAGTGAATCAGTTCTGAATATCTTGTGTAGGCCCCAATCAAAAAAACTAGATGGGAGCATATTTCCATATGCAAGACGAGCAGCAGGCAGGCGGTGATTGTCGGAAGGCGATGTAGGGTTCAATATCAGGCCTTATACAATATCCCTAGTAAGCAAGTACACCCATGTGATTGGTAGAGGAATTAGGTAATTAACTTGAGGTCACGTGGAGATTGAATGGATCGCCTATGCTGTCCCACAGGGACTAAATGATCGCCTGTGTTACATAATACGCAAGCCAAAACCTTGTTTTGCGAATTTGATTGGTCAATACTTCACCAAGTTCACTAATACTAAGGAAATAAACCATCTCTTGCATGACAAATGGGGCTCTTTTTTTTAAGAGGGGCGGGGGTTGCTGGGTATTTATGCAACAAGTTTGCCAGTATTAACTAGAATGGTGTGCATGAGATGAACAAACAGAGCTCTGCTACCAGTACATGACACCATGCTAAGTGGGGCAGCCGAGGAGGTTGGGCTCCCCAGGGGGGAGGCACCCTAGCAGCAGCAAGGGGGGTCCGCAGGGGAATGTCCCCAAGTCCGTGGGGGTATGTCCCCTGTCCGAGAGGGTATGTCCCCATGTCCGCAGGGGTATGTCCCCATGTCCGCGGGGGTATGTCCCCATGTCCGCGGGGGTATGTCTCCATGTCCGCGGGGGTATGTCTCCATGTCCGCGGGGGTATGTCCCCATGTCCGAGGGGTATGTCCCCATGTCCGCGAGGGTATGTCCCATGTCCGAGGGGGTATGTCCCCATGTCCGAGGGGGTATGTCCCCATGTCCGAGAGGGTATGTCCCCATGTCCGAGAGGGTATGTCCCCATGTCCGAGAGGGTATGTCCCCATGTCCGAGAGGGTATGTCCCCATGCCCGCGGGGGTATGTCCCCATGCCCGCGGGGGTATGTCCCCATGCCCGCGGGGGTATGTCCCCATGTCCGCGGTGGTATCTCCCCATGTCCGCGGGGGTATGTCCCCATGTCCGCGGGGGGTATGTCCCCATGTCCGGGGGGAATGTCCCCATGTCCGCGGGGGTATGTCCCCATGCCCGCGGGGGTATGTCCCCATGCCCGCGGGGGTATGTCCCCATGCCCGCGGGGGTATGTCCCCATGCCCGCGGGGGTATGTCCCCATGCCCGCAAGGGTATGTCCCAATGTCCGCGGGGTATGTCCCCATGTCCGCGGGGGTATGTCCCCATGTGCGCGGGGGTATGTCCCCATGTCCGAGGGGGTATGTCCCCATGCCCGCGGGGGTATGTCCCCATGCCCGCGGGGGTATGTCCCCATGCCCGCGGGGGTATGTCCCCATGCCCGCGGGGGTATCTCCCCATGTCCGCGGGGGTATGTCCCCATGTCCGCGGGGGGTATGTCCCCATGTCCGGGGGGAATGTCCCCATGTCCGCGGGGGTATGTCCCCATGTCCGCGGGGGTATGTCCCCATGTCCGCGGGGGTATGTCCCCATGTCCCCGGGGGTATGTCCCCATGTCCCCGGGGGTATGTCCCCATGCCCGGGGGATATGTCCCCATGCCCGCGAGGGTATGTCCCCATGCCCGCGGGGGTATGTCCCCATGTCCGCGGGGGTATGTCCCCATGTCCCCGGGGTATGTCCCCATGTCCGCGGGGGTATGTTCCCATGTCCGCAGGGGTATGTCCCCATGTCCCCGGGGGTATGTCCCGGGGGTATGTCCCCATGTCCCCGGGGGTATGTCCCCATGCCCCCGGGGGTATGTCCCCATGTCCCCGGGGGTATGTCCCCATGTCCGAGGGGTATGTCCCCATGTCCGCGAGGGTATGTCCCATGTCCGAGGGGGTATGTCCCCATGTCCGAGGGGGTATGTCCCCATGTCCGAGAGGGTATGTCCCCATGTCCGAGAGGGTATGTCCCCATGTCCGAGAGGGTATGTCCCCATGTCCGAGAGGGTATGTCCCCATGCCCACGGGGGTATGTCCCCATGCCCGCGGGGGTATGTCCCCATGTCCGCGGTGGTATCTCCCCATGTCCGCGGGGGTATGTCCCCATGTCCGCGGGGGGTATGTCCCCATGTCCCCGGGGTAATGTCCCCATGTCCCCGGGGGAATGTCCCCATGCCCGCGGGGGTATGTCCCCATGCCCGCGGGGGTATGTCCCCATGGCCGCGGGGGTATGTCCCCATGGCCGCGGGGGTATGTCCCCATGCCCGCAAGGGTATGTCCCCATGTCCGCGGGGTATGTCCCCATGTCCGCGGGGGTATGTCCCCATGTCCGCGGGGGTATGTCCCCATGTCCGAGGGGGTATGTCCCCATGCCCGCGGGGGTATGTCCCCATGCCCGCGGGGGTATGTCCCCATGCCCGCGGGGGTATGTCCCCATGCCCGCGGGGGTATGTCCCCATGTCCGCGGGGGTATGTCCCCATGTCCGCGGGGGGTATGTCCCCATGTCCGGGGGGAATGTCCCCATGTCCGCGGGGGTATGTCCCCATGTCCGCGGGGGTATGTCCCCATGTCCGCGGGGGTATGTCCCCATGTCCGCGGGGGTATGTCCCCATGTCCCCGGGGGTATGTCCCCATGTCCCCGGGGGTATGTCCCCATGCCCGGGGGATATGTCCCCATGCCCGCGAGGGTATGTCCCCATGCCCGCGGGGGTATGTCCCCATGTCCGCGGGGGTATGTCCCCATGTCCCCGGGGGTATGTCCCCATGTCCCCGGGGGTATGTTCCCATGTCCGCAGGGGTATGTCCCCATGTCCCCGGGGGTATGTCCCGGGGGTATGTCCCCATGTCCCCGCAGGGGTATGTCCCCATGTCCCCGGGGGTATGTCCCCATGTCCCCGGGGGTATGTCCCCATGTCCCCGGGGGCCGTGACCCCATGTCCCCGGGGGTATGTCCCCATGTCCCCGGGGGCCGTGACCCCATGTCCCCGGGGCCGTGTCCCCATGTGCTTGGGTTATCCCCGGGGATGTCCCCATACTTGGGGGATGCTAGATATTAAATGGTTGCCCCCTTAGTTCGTTCATGCATGAACTTTTTTTATCTTAGCAACTTAGTAGATATTTTAAAAATGGTTGCCCCCTTATTCTTAGTAATATTAAATGGTCGCCCCCTCCATAGTAGATATTAAATGGTCACCCCCTTATCCTTTCTATCTATGTATCTGTGTATCTATGTATGTATATGTATCTATCTATTGGCCATTTGAGGGGGGCCATAGTAGATATTAAATGGTCGCCCCCTTAGTTCATTCATACCTACATGTATTTTTGTTATCTTAGTCTCTCAGTAGATCTTAATCAAATAAAAAATATCTATCTATCTATTTATCTATGTGGCATCATTGACTTCCATCATTGACTTCCATCATTGACTTCCATCATTGACTCAATCATTGACTTCCATCATTGACTTCCATCATTGACTTCCATCATTGACTTCCATCATTGACTTCCATCATTGACTGAGTTGCATTATAATACCCTTTCAATGATTGCCATCATTGTTTTTTCAAGCTTACCAGCCACCAACGAATTATCCACTAGGCGGAGACTGTGTGAAATACTGCCCCCTAGCGGAAATCGAGAGGCTTCGTTGCAACCTCTTTTCCGGGACGCACGTGTAGTACCATTTTCTAAACGAAGAATGGCGATATGATTACCAGTCAACCAGGCGACAGACAACCAGGCGACATCACTACCAACTGGGCGACAACCATCCAGGCGACACACCACTACCAACCAGGTGACAAGTTTTGACCAGCCAGGCGACAACAAGTACCAACTAGGTGACAGATATTTTGAGTGACATACCAACTAGGTGACACGCATTCCCGAATCTAGACGACACACTTTAAAACCACATTTCCAGGTGTTTTAGACAAGAAAAACCTCCAAAAACTAGGTGACAGATTATCGCTCATGAACCATGCAGTCCTGCCACCTATGGATAATTTTAGAGCTCTTTAGATCTCAATTATCTTTATCAAATAACAGTCAAAATGTATTTAAAAGGTCCTGAATCTCAATATTTCAATGGAATAAAGTATTTTTATTCATAATTCCAGTTGTGTATCAGTGCAAACAATAAATTCCAAGGCAGAAAAGCAAAACGACCCAAGGCGCCCCCTGGCTATAAATGTGGAAATTCAGAAACTTGTCAACATCCTGCAGAATGGTGCAGAGAGAACTCTGAAATCTGAATGGACTGAAAACGTGTCGCCCAGTGAATTAAAAGTGCTTGTCGCCTAGTGCAAAAGCTTGTCGCCTGGTTAGAAGTGTTTGTCGCCTGGATGGAAGTACTTTGTCGCCTGGATGGAAGTGTCTGTCCCCTGGATGGAAGTGATAAGTGATTCTAAAATTTTCTGTAGCCTAGTTGGTAGTGGTATGGTGTCGCCTGGTTGTCTGTCGCCTGGTTGACCACACACCTGGCGAGATAATTCCAAATAAACACTTGAAATAAAAGCCATTAAATAGGGATTTAAGTATAGGAAATGCTTCAGGATCAGCATGTCGCATCTTCATAGTTGAGATGAGTGTTTGGGCAGGTAAGCAATGAATTATTGAGACGTTTGCAGCCCATGAATGAGTACGAGATGTGCACTCATTGACCCGTGATTTGAAACCCGGATAATGACTCGATCCAGTAATACTAAAGACGGCTCTGCTCGTCTAATAAAGACACAAGCCACAAAAACGTTTTGGTAAAACAGAGACAACCACAACTCCCAATGATGCCATTTTTTAAACACTGACTAGCCTATATTTCATGAAAAGATAAGTAACAAATCTGTTTGCTTTTTTTTTTAGGTTTTCAGAACCTGTAGATTTAAACATTAATTTCTTCCAACATGTATTAGATTATGTGATGAAACTTCATAACTTTTTTTTTCTTTAGGTAATTTTATTCTAGGGCCTATGTAATAAACTATGACCATAAATGCTCTAAAAGCATCTATCTTTTTTTTATGGTATGACTATTATGACAGAGACCTTAATCTAACATAGAGCTCAGCATTGTTGTGTTGAAATACAGTAACTGTTGTGTTGAAGCATGGCTGCTGACATTGTTTCTTCTATAAATTACCCAGTACCAAAAAGGTATAAGAATCTCCAGATTGTTTTAATTGACAACCTAGCTAAAAAAACAATTTTGTTGCAACCATTTTTCGGGAGCATTCCGTGTTTTGGGAATTCCCCTTTCGTTGATGACGTCACGATTACGTTATAGGACTGGCAGCGCCACTTGCACCTGTCGGAGATTCGTCTGCTCAAAAACAAACAGAAGACTTCGCAACAACAAACGGCCAAAATTCGCTCATCAAACGGCGATAAATATGAAAATAAGACTGTTCCTCATATTGTTGGCAGTTGAAGTTATTCATTATGCCAACTGCGGCATATTATCAAAGCATTCCAGGATGAAGAAAAACGTGAGTGAAAATTATCAAGCCCCTGAACAAGGACGATTGACAAAGGCAAAGCCAAACATCATGAACATGAACACGATGAACAAGCCAAAGCCAACTTTGGCAACGACCAAATCGCCACCAGTTTTGGTTGGCAAATCAGCAAGTGATGAGGAACGACCACGATCCTCTCCCAGACCCAAAGATGATGTCATAATAACGACGACGGCAGATGAGAATGCCAAACGAGACTGCAAGTTTGTCAGCAAAATATTCATGCCAGATTCGAATTTCATGGATATGATCAGGAGGTCCTATGGAGAAGAGTACATTCAACATGTGCTGAAAATCGCCAAGGTCACAATCAAGAGACTTTATGACTTTGACTTGAGTTTGTACAGCTACCCCAAAGATTATGAAGAGAGCCTCATAAAAAACGACTGGGACACAGCCGAAGGTTTGGAGGACGAGAAGAAACAAGAGAGTTCGTACGACCGCATTCTGACCAGTTTCTTCCTGGCTACGAAGGGCTTCAAAAGGAGTGTGAAAGAAATCCCCTTGAAAATGGCCAGAAGTGCCTCTATGATCTTGAAACAACATTACTCGAATTTCGCCTTTGACTTAGCGCAAGGAGACGATATGGGTAACCAAACCATGTCCGCTGACCAAAAGCCCATCATGGATAAATGCATGGAGATCCTGACCTATCAAGCAAAGCGATTCTGCAATTACAGCGTACTACGATACACCCTCATGGCAATAGCAGAAGACAGAATGAACGAGGATAGCGAATAGAAAGACTCTAAATTACAATTTATTGAAATATATGTTCAATAATCAGTCTGATAAGCAAGAACAGTCTGCAAATACATAATATTGCCCACTCATGCCATTATGTTATTTTATCAGCTAGTATCTTTTAACTTCATTAACTTTACTACCATACAAAAACTTTAAGTACTCAAATATACTTTTGTAAATCAATCAATCTGCACATATATTCTTGCATAAATGATATTTGTATTCGCAAATTTGAGAAAGATGAAATCTAACAATTTGTGGCTTTTTGTGAATTGGATTTGAAAATGGTTAATGAAGATGCATTGGAAAATTAATTTTATTTTTTGCTTCAAGAAAGATCAATTTATTTGCAATTTCGTTAAGCTATCACAGAACGAACTTCGATTCAAGGTTACTCGGGACGTATAAAGAATAGGCATACTGCCACTAATAAACAAGTAAATTAAGAAGACACTGTACTGTAATTTGTTTTATTTTGCATCATTTGTAAGTCCTGGACCCTAATTCACTACTAAACAAGTGACAACAACTTAGGGCTATTCCATTTAAAAACCTGGGGGTGGGGTGGTCAGGTTACAATTTTGACCCCCCTCATGCATCTAAAGTGAATTATTTTCCAACCCCCCATGCATTAAATGCAAATTTTTTACCCACCCCACAGTCCCCACATGCATCAAATAAACATTTTATTATTACAATGCGTAAGCCTTCATGGAGCGATAATGCACCCCCATACATCTAAAGCGATTTCTTTTGCATCCCACCATACATCTGAAGCGAATTTCCGCCGATCCCTACATCCATCTTATGAAAAATAAATCAACCTGACCACCCCCCTCCCAGGTTTTTAAATGGAATAGCCCTTAAAGAAATGAGTCTAAATTTGGCAAGATGGATTACACTGGCAGCTGCTTAAAACACTGAGTTGTAAATAGATGTGCAGAGGAAGCGTTTTAGCCGCTTGTGGGGGAGGATAATCCGCTTCGACAAGAGATTATCACGTGTAGTGTCATACTAAGCAGATGGTGACACATGCTCTATCTTCTTTTGCGCCTATGGCTTCTGGTTTCAAAAAGTGACACTACTCCATCAGCCTACTTGGCTTGTAATTAGAGAGCCAAGTTTCGAAGATTATGAGACACAGAAAGCTATGTACAGTGCCTCATGTAAGTATTAGTAAGTGAAATGGGTGATGTTTTGCCATTGGTTTGAATCAATGCTAAACATTCTTAACTGAAGTGCTTGTCGAAAATAGGATGCTCATCCGATCCGATAAGAAGAAAATATATAGGAGTCACTCAATGTCGTAAATGACAACATTTGAGACATGTGGACAGTCCAACTACAAAATTTAATGGTTGCCATTGTAACTGTAGGCTATATGCCCATCAGGCCTATTGAAAAAGTGTGAAAATATATCAATGGAGTCTTCTAAAATTCTTCTTTTTTTTTGGGCCAAACTGTTTGCATTTAAGCAAAAAAGTCTCAATTTGTTTAGCAACACAAATTACGAATGTCACAATTTTCTAATTCTTAGCCACGTGTTTGACAAACCTGAAATCTTCTTTATGGTTACATTGGTTAGCATCAAACAACAAATTAATTTTAATATTGTAAAACCAAACAAGAGTAGCTGGAAGAATGTTCAAAATAAACTCAAAAATAAACATCTGATAATTCCGATTATCGGAAATTGAATGCACATTAATGACAAAGATCTAGCCACCTTTTTCAATTGGAAAACTCATTCGAAAATTGATATCTTCATGAATGATTCCAAATCTCAAAGTATTGGCCATATATGTTAAATATACAACACATAATGTTTGGCCTTTAGGCCGATCCAAGACTTTAGGCCGGACACAGTGGATTTTTAGCTTCTCGGATCGACGAACTAACATATTTTCCGCTAGTGGAAAAAACATTGAGCTGACCCCCAATTTTTGTTAAATTGACAATATAAAAATTTGAGATTTCAGCTTCTTATTTTTTGTCTTAATAGGCCTACCCTAGAAAAAGGGCCCAAGAAGATCCGAGAAGCTAAAGATCAATTTTGTCTGGTCTAAATGTAGCAATGTTCATTGTCTCAAGATTGTCTCCAATCGGTTAAAGTTTGTTAATCGCAGCAAATCATGTCAACAATAAAATTCCAAATTCGATCTTTGTGATCGCAAAGCCTACTGTGGACAGGAGGCTCAATGACAAAACCTTTGCAACGAAACAAAACAGTTAACAAAAAAATAATTTAAATATGAACTTTCTGCAAAGAAACAAGAATAGTAAAATATACTCACTCTATCTCCCTTGTGTGGCATGACAGGATCCAGATGTTCACAGGCCACGCTGACAACTTTACCCTCATCGGGAATGAACAGACTGCAGATTCCACCCTGGAAATAGAGAAATATTAAGATGACATTATATTGAAGAAGTCATATGAGGTACAGGGAGACAAATTCTACTGCCCAGGCAATTGTACCATGAATGAAATCAACCATGATAGGCCTACTCCGAAAGTTAAATGATATGGGATGTCAGGGATGGTTGAGAAAAATCTGTCTTTTCTGGAAGAGAAGGATGTAGAGCCAAGGACAAATTATAAGTGGTACTTCAAATTCAGGCAGCAGGGTTGTCTAGTGGTTAGGACACTTGCCTGTCCCTCTGAACATCTGTGGAGTTCAACCCGAGGACAGAACACAAAATTTCTAAATGATTTTCGTCAGAACTCAGAAAATTAGATTCACCATTCATGGCAGCGTGTGAGTGTCAATTTGCTTGTGAGGTAAAGCTAAAGGGTACCTTGAACTGGAAGCGTTCTATGCTTAGGCAAGTAAACTGAGCCAAATAAAAAACGCAAAACAATTCCCAGGGCTTTATTTTTCTGTATTTGCTTCAGATGGGTTATTTATTGTATGCTTGTGTGTAATGAGGTATCAAAGGATTCAGTTACAAAAAATCATTCAAGTGTGATCGTTATTTGCATGTCTGTAGCCAAGTTTATCACATTGGGGTATTGCAAGTGGACTGGGGCATTAGGCATCCCACAGAGCAAATCTAATGACTTCATGTGAAAGCTTGAAGAAAATGATGAAAAAGACCATACAATTCACTTCAGTTGTAATCACTTAACATGCTAAAAAAATTTTTTTTGAGAAGTCATGTCAGAGTTTGTCACACACAATGATATTCCAGTGAAACAATGCAGCTGCGGAAAGAGGTCCTAAAACAGCCTGAGAGTGGTAAAAAGCTTAGGGTCCATCAAAAAGACTTTACACACCCTGCATAGCAGCCATAGGACAAGCAGCAGTACCAAGTGTACCCTCATCGTGACTTTTATTGCGGGGGCTGATGTCAGGTTGTGGGAATAGCACATGGAGTGCACACTGGCACACACAATGCCAATTTTTACATGTAAAACTGTTATAGAGATTGTGTTAGGTCTTTCTGATAGACTGTACAACTTTTTGATGCCACAGCTATTGTACAGGCAGTTTGAGGACTTGTTTCCTTTGCTGCATTGCTGCATTGGAATATCATTGTGTGTGACAAACTCTGGTCTGACTTCCCGAAAACCTAAATTTTTAACAAGTTAGCTGTCACTTATTGAAGTGAATTGTGTGGCCTTTTTCATCATTTTCTTCAAGCTTTCATATGAAATCATTATATTTGCCCTACGGGGTGCCCTATACCCCCTTCCAGTTGCCATACCCCAATGTGACAAACCTAGCAACAGACACACAAGAAATGGTCACAATTGAGTGATTTTAAGCAACTGGGTTCTTTGGCAACTGATTATACATATACACAAACTCAAAAGCCCATCTGAAACTTATACATTAAAATAAAGCCCTAGAAATAGTTTTGCGTTTTTTATTTGGTTCAGTTTATAAGCCCCACCCTTGAGAACAGAGAGTACATTACATTAGCCTGGACTCGCAACCTTATCCACGAAGATGTATGTTTTAAAATGAAATTTGTGACAGAAAAATGCTAACAAAAGCAAATGATAATTTAGGCCTAAGTGCCTACTGTGGAAGGATTTGCGACTTTATATAGGCACTGGGCCTAACAGTATAATGTTAGCACCCAAAGTCCCAAACTGTGACAGATTGGTATCACAGTCTGTTGAAACTCATTTGAGTGAGTTGTGATTTGACCTCTAATTTATTTTTCATATATGCACTTGGCTGTTTGTTTGTTTGTTTGTTTGTGTTTTACGCCTCTGCAGCACCTTAGTGGGCTATATCGAGGCAGGCGATCGCCGTATGATGATGAGATGAGAAGACTGCGAATCTGGCACATACCCTATTAATTCAGGGATGCCCAGGGTCTTTCAGTTGCCCCAGCATAGAATACTGGATACAACCCGCCTCCATTTAATGTCCCATGGGCTCGGACTAAAGTGAGTTGCCAGGGTGAGATTTGAACCCACGCCCTCAAAGCTAGTTGACAAGCGCACTTACCAATTAGGCCACAGGGGAACTCTATATGCACTTGGCTGGGCTAGGAACTTACTCGCAGCTATAGTAATTAGTCTATACACTCAACCCTTCCTATTTCTTTCTGGTTCTAGGGTCAATGACTTGAGAGCTAAATTTTGGTTAACAGGAACTTTTAGTGATTCTGTGGTAATGAACACCCACCATTGCTAGAAATAATTGGTTAATGGCATATCTGCTTGGATGGAAGGTTGAAGAAACAAATATCACAGCAAACTGATGTGGAAAGGAGGAAAATATCATGTTCTGATAATTTCCACAGGCCTGTCCTTGAATATTATAGATTTCTGTTGCATTCGCCAGAACGGGGTGCATTGTGCAAGGATTCTAACACACCATCTGTGATAACTTCAATACTTTACATGTTGATCTAATTTAACCTTAGCTGCTAAGGCCCGACATATTTGATCTTTAGCTTCTCAGATCTTCGAATTACTTTTTCCAAGGTTGGTCGGCAGTACGAAAAAAAGGCTGTAATACCAACTTTTTATTATGTTAAATAAAATTGAGGGGAAGCTCAGTTAGCCTATTCCTTCTTCGCAGTCAAAACTGAATGATTTCGAAGATTAATTTGATAATCTTAATCACCTCATGTCCATTGGGGACCTTTCAACTGACCCTAATTCCATTTCAGAAACATTTTAAAGGTTTCTGCCACTTGACATTGCTGGTACTCGTAACTGCACCGAAGAAGCACTGACATTTGCACTGACATCCAGTTACGGTTACATAAAACTTTCGCATTACATAATGCTATTTCAGTCACATTATTTGAAATGCCACTTTTAGTAGCTCCCAGGTAACAACATGCTCAACTTAATTGACTTTAACTTCAGGTGACTAGATATCAATTAGGCCAAGCCTAATGTCATGTTACGCAACATAAAAAACTATCATTCATATCAATGGTTAATAATGATCTCAATTAGCTTGCAAAGGTCAATCTTGAAATTTAGCCCGGAATCAGCCGACACCCCATCGTACTACAACCAGCTAGAGCCAAGGCCACCAAGAAATGTTATATTAGAAATTAGCAGGGTTTTGTAGTCAGAGTCAAATAGTTCTGGGCTGGAGGGGTTGGTCCGCTCCATAACACTAATAATGATGGTTAATCAGATACACAGGTATTTAGTGAATGAAAGAGACACTTACAGAAATATTTTTGACAACACCAATCTGGTGAATGAGGTTCGAGTCATCGTGGGTTTCCTTGATTCTCGTTTCAATGTCGGTGGTAATCCAGTCCACTGAACCATGCTCCATTCCTAAAAGAGAAATTAATTTCAAATTAAATCAATTATAACGATGCAGCATGATGCATGAGATGCTAAATGCTGTCAATAACTAATATCAGTTAATTAAATATTGATTCTGAGTGCTTCCAGTTGAAATATCCAAAGAGATTTTAACTTTCAACCTTCTAGAAATCACGAGAATAGAAAGGGATAGCATTACAATGCATAACCTCATAGAAATAATTGTCATCGATAGCAGGCCAGATTTAGATTAGGATCAGAAAGGTATCGAGTAATGAGTATAATACTATTATGAGTAGCTTTTGTGTTGTCTCCTAAACTCCCAACAGGGGAGAAGCTAAATATTATTTTTCATATTGAATCACAAGTCCAAGTCTGATAGTCCTGTTGTTATGTCACTGGTATTCAAACTGAACCTAACTTCTGAACAGAAAATAGTTCACTTTTGCACTCCAACCAGACAAATTCTTCCAAAGGTCATATTTTTTCTCTTGATTGGCCAAGTTTAAAAGTGACCTATTTTCAGTCCAGAAGAAGTTGGAGGCTCAGTCAGAGCATGGTACCTTTGAATATATATATTAGTGTCAAGTGAGACTAGACAACCAGGCTTGGGCCTGTGGTATCAGTAGCTAGGCTAAATCTTTTACAAATTCATAGTACTCACCAATTCCAGGTGTTTGTGGAGTATAGGGGGCGCCAGGGGTCATCGGACTGTAACCAATGGGAGATGGCGTTCCTGTGAAACCAGGCGAAGGTGTCCCTTGGTAACTGTGCGGACTGGGAGAATTGTAGTCACCTGGGCTGGGAGTCGCTGAAAATAAATAAGAAAAGATGAGCTCAGTAAGTTCTTACAAAGAAAAGATATGTAAGAAAATAAACCACAGCAATTCACCTGCCATTTCCATTTTAACACCAAGGCTTGACCAAGCAGTCCAAGCTGCTTCGGGCCTAACCTCCTGCATAGTTTATGAAGTCTGAACTTAAGATAATTAAGATTACTCCAAAATGTCCATTGGTTTACAAGAAAGATGCACACTGTAGGCCTATCCTGATGAAAAACACAACAAAAGCAACAAAAGTGGAATCATTGATCTTACATTCTTACAGTCATCCAGTTTCATTTATGCAACTAGGATGGCAATACTGGTATTGAAAGTGGGACTGGGTAATGTGTAAAGTGGGTATAAACGCAATTAGCCTAAGCTTTCTTATCTAATACCATAGAAATGAAAATAAATTGTCCAGGAAATTTTAAATATATTGGATATATGAATTTTTATTTTGCAACCTCAGCATTTAAGAAAACTCAGTTATAACTCTGCAAAGTCAATTCACACACAAAATGAATTAAAAGTTTTCTTTTCTTCCATTCTCACATTCACGGACATGTGGAGAATAAATTGAAAAGATAAAAGTTTCAGAATTGCAGTCCACTTTAAAGTATTTTCACCTAACTAGACTTTTTCTTTTGCATTGTTTGTGTGACGAAACAGGAGACATAACACTTAATGGCTTCTCCGCTAAAACAATAACGAGATTTCAATGACATTATCACTCCCAGGGCACAAACATTTACAGAGCCACTGCAGGGCATCAGAGCATTTCCTGGGTATCGCAGCAGACGCAACACAGCACTTTAAGAGCACAACATTTGGATTTCATGCTCACAATGTGTAGCTGAGTCAACATGGAAAGCTTTTCACTCCACACGCCTTGATATGACAGCTTGATGGTGCATTTCCGTAACAGCGTAAGGTTCATGCACCTCTTAAGCATGCTGGAGTGCTTCAGCCATAAAGCGCTTTGTTCACTGTATGTTCAGTATGTGCTTCAAGCTGTCACAATGTGTAGGTGGGGCAAATGTTTTTATCCCTTTTGTTGGTAAAAACATCACACAAAAAAGAATGGAGATTCGACATGAGAGGAAAACAGGATTTCTCTTTTCACATGACAGCCGGTTCATGCGTTTGAACGTTTGAAGTTAGGTTTCAGTTAAATTTGGAATTTTGGAAGTTCAGTCTTGGTGTACCTCATTAGAACTCTGGAGTATCAGCTGCATTAGGTGGGTCAGCACAAAGCATAATGCCTGACCACAGAAATTCACTGGTTGTGGTAAATTATTGTACATGTAATGCCCGTGACTTCCAAATAGTTTGAGAATCTCCAGTAAGTGACATTAAAAGGATTTCATGGAAGAGCCAATTGATGAGGCACCGGATGGGGGATATGGTGGACAAGGAATTTAAAATTAAAATGGTCAAGAGACAGGGAATTCAAAAGTCAAATGGCCAAGCGACATGGGGAGTCTTGAGGGACATAAAACCCCATCCAGAGCTGAGGGGCAGGGATTTCAAAATCCGATTCGAAAAATTGCAAAGGGATAAAGAATTTAAAAGTAAAATGGCCAAGGGACAGGGGGAGGCAAAACCACATCCAGAGGCTCATTGATTACATTGTAATTGTAATGCACAGCAATTCACCAATCACCATGAAAAATCAAGCAAATTTCAATGTGTTCATGTGCAAGTAATTTCCAGATAAACCAGACAAATCACCTTGCATTTTTTTCTTCTGTAACTTTCTCCTCTGTTCTTGCTGTAACAACTTATTGAACCAACAAGATAGATTTGCTCTACATAAATTTAGAGACAAAATTATCATCCTTTTCTCAAGCAACAGCTTCCAAAGAGAGAACAAAACGACTAAATCTAATCTAATTCACAACAATTGACAACTGAAGAAGAACGCCTAGGGCGTAACCGCTGATAATGAGGCATTTGCAACATCCAGGCTTCCTGCTAATCAGTGCTAATGCCAGGAGCGGAAAATATGAATATAGGAACTCAGAAGAAATGACTTAAAATGTAGAGCGAGAGTGATTAAATAAAGAAAGTTTGGATTCAAGAAAGAACCAGGGTTGTGTTTAGAGTCTTAAGACTGAACAAAGCGAATATTATCATGACATAGTGAATGTAAGAAATATACCGAGCATACACACAAACATGGAGGACTGAAACACATTGAAACAGCATGTTCCCAATTCATTGTACAATTGCAAATAAGTAAGACTCCAAGCCATTGATGTCACACATCCAGAACCATTGTGATTCCTTCAGTTCATGCCTTTATAATTCGGGAGACGGCACTAAATTCACTGCTACATACAGACTCAAGACTCAGAATCAGATGTACTTATTATACACCAAGATTCGCCAAAAACACATGATCAGTGACGGTGAATCGACGAGATCGGCTCAGTGCCGCTGATGAAATTCGGCTTTTCAATCATGTGCTGCCGCTATGTGATGTACACCTGGACTTGCACTCCCTCTTGTGTGCAAGTTGAGAGGCTACGAACCCCTAATTACTCACAACACTCATTTAAACGACTCAACAGACTAATTCAATATATGTCCGAAACAAAACTCACCATAATTGCTCCCGGGAGAAGCAGCAGGCTGGGCGTAGGGGGAGTAGCTGCTCCCAGGGGTCTGGGGGGTGTAGGGACCGCTTGGACTCGGGGTGTCTGCCTGGTATCCAGGGGTCGCTGGGCTGGGGTTGTAATCACCGGGAGATGGGGAATCTTCAAAGTTAAGGTTGTAGTCAAAGTCTTGCATTCTGAAAGTAAACAAAGAACATCATTAAGTATATGAACTATGAAGCACCACATGTAGGTAATACAGTCCTGTGTGGTCGCGAAAAGCATGACTGCAGTTGCCTACTAAAGGCCATGTATTGTATATAATTATTTGAAAATGATTGTGCTGAAAGGTAGCAGGACGTTTCAACGCTGGGACCTTTCACCGCTGATTCATTGACATCTCCTTTCCACGACATAATTTTTTGCCTTTCTCTAAATTTGGGGTTAATTAATCAGGGAATTCCGTCAAAAATATTGCCATCAGTAGACTGTTGTGTTAGATGAAAGAAAATCTTAATTTGAAAAAGATAGGCTCAGAATTAGTCTCCAGAGCAAATCTCCTGATGCTATGTCATAATCTCAAGTCACCTTGTGAAGACCTACCAAAGCCAGTACTAGCTCTGGACCATTTGCTGATGAAGAAGCAGCAGCATATTGAATTTCGATAACAACAAATTGACTCGCATGCACTAAGGTACGGCTCAACAATGTAAACAATAGTGCATAGACTGCCGTTATCAAAACTGTTGGAAAATCGGACAAAAACGTCATCAAAACATGGCGAAAATGTGATAAACAAATTGCAAAATGGCTGACCCATCTGTGAGTATGTGCATTTCTTCTGTGAGACTAGTAGATGCTGAGGAATCAGGCCAAACACCAGTTCGCATGTTGAAGAGACAAACTGTAGAGCAACCAGCGCTAACCCCCCCCCCCCTCCACTAATTTTATCTGGAAGATTTCTCTCAAGCGTAAAACCAATATCTAAAATTAGTACCCTTCATCATAACTGATAACCTATTTACTCTCATTTACTATAATGTCCCAGCATGCAATCGGGCAATTTACAGTACTCAACACACTGCATCACTCTCACGTTATATCATCTGTACCTTTTTTACACTTTTCCTTTAAAATATGGACTCGCAAATCCTTGTGAAGTATGTTTACACATTGTTAATTCAAAGTGCAAGAGGTATTTTGAGAAACTAGGCACAATACGGGTAATCAGAAGCATATTTCAACTAATTTTTAAATCAGGAAAGCAAGAATCAATGGCCATCATACCTGAAAGCAATCTTTAAAACTCTTTGATGTAGCAAGTTACGTAATTTCATTTCATTGTACAAAAACTTTTATACGAATAGTTTTTATTCTGCATCGAGAGTCAGGTTTCATTCCAAACTCCCACATTGGGACACAGACATCTTATGCAATGCAACCCAACTCATAAGTCTCATAAAAATATTACTTCATGAAATGCTATATATGCCATACCATATTACAACATATGTCCGTATTTACAAAGACGTTGGTACTGTGACTTCTGTCTCATTTTATCATGCCAGGGTGTCTGCAGCTTTTTTAAAACCAAATTCCAGGCTTTTTCCAGGCTTTTCCATGTCAAGTTTTCCAAAATTCCAGACCAATTTGTTGATGAACTGACCAATTAACAACATGATACACACATTTTTTTCTGAACACGACATTCATCCTTTGGTCCTGTCATCGCTAAAAATTGCCAAAAATTTAGCAGTGGAATATTTTTATTTTCATATAAACTAAATTCCAGGATTTTCCAGGCCTTCTTTTTTTGAAAATGGTGGTTTTTTCCAGGCTTTTGAAGGCCTGGAAATTGAGAAACCAAATTCCAGGCTTTTCCAGGTTTGGCAGACACCCTGCATGCTTACAAGGAGATTCTAATAAATCTCCCCTGTAGTCCAGGGGTCCCATGAGATGTCAGCACTGGCAAATTCAATTGGCAACTCCCTTTGCTTGAGACAAGTCAAACCTCAACTGAGGGGATATCAAAAATTGTAACACACTACTGCATCTTGAGATCTTTGAGAAAAATCTACGATTTGACATTATCACATTTATTCGAGAAGGCATAGTTGTATTGCAATTTATCCGATGACATTACATGTATGTATGTCTTAGAACATGTAAAATATTAATATAATTTGGTCTATTGTATAAATATCAAAATCCCTGTGTTACTCAAGCCTTCAAGGACATATTTCTTGCCATTCTGTTATAAAATTGCAAAAACAGTTTAGCATTTAGATAGATATTTTCAAGACAATACAAATTAGCCATTGTTACATCATTTAGTTTAAAACGTGGGAGTCTTATGCAATATATATACAATATACTTCAAGATATGTGGCACATTTTCCCTTATTAAATCCAAATGAGCAGCAGATTGCATTTTTGGAAGTATTGTTTTGTCTACTTCATATATTTCATTTTCTATCACCATACTGCCTCACACAATTAAATAGCAATTATTTTTTTCAATCCTCCAAAAAGTGGTAATACGCCATTTCTCTTACTTTTGGCATCTTTTTCTCATATCACCTACACTAGGGTGCATCAGTTGCCCCCAACCTATTCTGATTTTGATGTCTATGTGATATGTGAGGAGGTTGGGTGTCCTGAGCATGCACACCAAATTTCAGGTTGAAATTTCAATGGGAACAACCACCTCCAGAGCATTACTTATTTCAATGATATTTCAATGAAGCGGAATTACAATATTTTGCAAAATTGTCATAACTCAAGAACCGTTGGTCCGAGAGACTTGATAATGGACTCAAAATGTGCGGAATAAATGAGTTTATATTCATTACAATTGTAACTTTGGTCTTGGGACCAATAGTTTCAGAGCAAGATCAGAAAAACTTATTTTTTATTGAATAAGTCTATTTTCGGATTAATGCAGAGGTCAGACTGAACAAGATCCATCACCAGAAATGTACACTATGGACACATGAATCCTCTGTGAGTGATCTGAGGTAGAAATAATGCAGATAGGATCAATGTACACTGGGTAGTGCCCAAATTTTAATAAATACCCATTTTTTACATAATTTCCGAGTATACATGTAATTGTGTTTTTGTCAAATAACGAAAAAACCGTTAGAGATAGAGGGATAGTTTCCATTGAAGTGAATATAAATATGGACATTCCGCACATTTTGAGCCCAATGCCAAGTCTCTAGGCCAAGTGGTTCCTGAAATATTGAGAATTTATGGGATAATCCGATTTTATACAAACAAGAGCCTGGAGGTGGCTGTTCCCACCAAAATTTTGAGCTGAAATTTTTTTTTCACGTTTTTATTATCAAGCCTCCAAACATATCACATAGACATCAACATCTGAATAGGTTGGGGGCAAATGATGCACCCTAACCTACACAGTAACTATAGATGGATAGATGATGGGGACTTTATGTCCTGTATTTATGCACTGGTAAGCTAATTAGGACAGAAGGACGACACGGCAATAAGGTGAAGAATGATTGAAACAGCCATCCAAAATAGGCCAGAGCTAGATTCGAACCCTGGACCCAGCGAATGGCAGCCAAGCACGCTACCACTAGAACAGTAGACTAACCCTCCCACCCAACACAGTATAGCACCACCTCGCATCTTCCCACTCTTCATAACTTAAATAGCAGATATACGCGTTTGAAACACCATATCTTCCAGCTATTTCTTTGGCAATTCGGTGACCTAATGGTTATAGAGTGGCCGTTACAGCCACCACTAACTCTGAGACATGTGGGTTCAAATCCGACTCTATAATTCAACTTAAGCTTCTAGGTGGCTGCTTTGTTAAGAGGCCAGGTCTGCTCCGCTGAAGGTCTTTGCACAGTAAATTGGCGGCCCTCGTCATAAGCCATAAGTGTCTGTGCTGGGCAAGTAAAAGACTCATCACGTGGGGTAAATGCGTAACTTGTTGTTGACTTCCAGCTACTGCTCCCTCTCCCACCTCACCAATCAACCATTGTGAGCACCCGAAACTGGGATAAGAGAGTTTCTCAAGATTTAAAATATATATATACGGGAAATACAAGCACCATGAAACGTTTAAAAGTTTCCATTGTGCACAAATATGTCTTATCCGACATGCTATAATTGTATTTTAGCTAATTAAACAGAAGACCTTTCAAGGCTTACAATTGTCTACAAAATTCATTTTCACGGAACAGCAAATCTTTTAAAAACAATACATTTGCTGTTATCATATTTAATCAAAAGAGGACCCAGGTGCACTGGGAGGATAATCCATTTTCAAAAATTCTATCTCTTTTTAATCTTTAAAGTCTTCAATATGATTGAACGTGCACATGTTGACCATACACTTGTCTGCATCCACGAATTCTGTATGTCATCTTTCTTATTGTACGATTTCCAATCTCTTTTTTACTTGTCATTTTCCTTGTCTCAAGGTCATTACTAGAGCTTCAAAACAATATGTAGCACCCGCGAAAAGGTTTCCTTGTGTCAGACGAAAAAAAATTAAAATCAAATTGAAAACATCAAAATTACACAAGTCATATTAGTATAAATTGAATGAAAGTACTTAAAAAGTGCACATATAACTGAAATACAGTTTAGCACTGGCTGTAGAGACCTTTGTTATAGAATAAAGATGGATGGATGGATGATTTGGGCCTTACATTCTGTATTTATACACTGTGGAGGCTAATATACTGCGGAGGCTAATTAGGACATGAGGAAGACAAAGCAATGTGTACATGGAGGTACACAAATAGATGTTTGTCTATCATAACACAAGAGCACTTAACCTAGGTGTTCCATTGTCATCCTTTTCCAGTAGAGACTCGACAAATTGAAAATCTGATGAATTTTTGCAGTTTTTAGATTTCCAAGAACGGACATAACTCTGGATTAATAATCCTGTCGCGAATACATCACTTGATTTGAAATCTATTCTGCCTCAAAATTGAAATCTATTTCTCAAGGTGAAGGTTGAACATAGTGAATGCCATGTTTGCGAAGACTGGATAAGACATAAGAAATTGTTTTCCAAACTTAAGTTATGAGGAATGCCTCAAATGGCAGTACAATACTACAATCATTGGTATATAGCACGCAAAGTAAGGGATCTGACGTTTTTATGTGCAAATAATTTCTCACTTTTTACAATAACTATGATAACAACACGATTGCCATGAATTTTTAATGGAATTCCGTCTGCTACATGATCATAACGAAAGATCTATGGCAAATTACACTTATTAGTTCCACGTGTCTTTTTTGTCCAAGTGAATGTCCATCCACCTGTTACGAGTTGGGAGTTCGAACCATACCCATCAAGATATGGCACTAAAATGTGAGGCTAAGCTGGAGGGCATCTCGCACTCAATGTCTATAGTGGGGCAGTAGCCTGCAGGGGAGTCAGAGGGGCAGCTGCCCCCCTAGAATTTGGCCAATAAAGGTGCATTACATGTAAAAAATTCAAATTTTTCAAGGTTTCTGGGGAGCACATGCCTCTGGGCAAGTTCTGTTCGGGGTGCGCATGCCTCAGGGCAAGTCTCTGCCCCCCCCCCCCTAGGATTCAGCCCAGCCTACTGCCCTGTATACTGGGTCAAATAAAAGAGCCCATGCTTTGAAATGCAGGAATCTTGTCTAGTCAAAATTTGCACAAGACTGTAACTGAGTCCATGGTTTATACTGCATGGTGACTCCACACGTGGGAAACATCACGAGTCATTGTTTTTAGATTAATCTCTCACTCTCATAAGATAAATCGATCCTTAAGAGGCAAATATCATCCCTTGTGACCCCATGTGTTTTCTTCATCCGACTGGATATGCTACCACAAGCAGTTTGGTTGGGGATGTTTAGCATTGACCCGATAGCAAAACATCACCTGTCTCACTTACTTACAGGCAGCACAATACCTACTTAATAAATTGCATTGCACTCTAGAAGTCACAAAAGCTCCAGATTTTCTGTGATACTTTTCTTCAGAAACGAATAATTGAATCAGAAAAACGTGAAATTAAATTTTACATACCTGGATGGCGTATTAGCATTGGCGGGATCCCAAGCGCTGGCTCGTCCAGGGGTCATGCTACCCGGCTCGTGGCTCGGAGTCATAGAGCCGTAATGAGGAGTCCTGGAGCCATCGTGTAACGGGGTCTGTGAGCCGTACATTGGAGTTCTTGAGCCGTACATCGGAGTCATGCCGGACTGGACGGGGGTCTTGTCGTACCTGGATGATGCACCACCACTGACCCTGGAGCCCCTGTGAAAAGAAAACAAGAAATTGATGAATATTCAGATAATCAGATTAAAGTAAAACTGGAAAATTATTACAGTTTGTAACATTTTAGCAGGAGACAGTTTTTTGACACTAGGGACACTGCAGTCAATCATGACGTCATCTGTGGTGACGTCATAGCCGCACAAAATCTTGCTACTTTGTAGCGTCAAGAATTCATTGCAAATGTAAACAAAACGGCAGCAATGTTTTTCTACTGGGGAGTAAAAAAAACTTGCTCAAATGAATCTGTAAATGTACCACGATTATTCCAAAACTGATACCATTGAGGTGAGTGTTTGAATTTCGTCTGTACAAGGCCTGTAGGCTGAGATATCTGACCAAACGTTTGTCCTCTGCTTTACGTGACAAAGAGTAAGACGGATGATTAGACAAGATCATCACAAGTTCTCAAACTGTATCTCTGCACCATTCAGGTAATTCTAATGAGGACAACTCAAAATTCATTCATTAGCCTACCGGGTACTTGCGACATATAGTCCTGTTTTGCAACCGAGGTTTAAATTGTGATTAAAATCATGATTTAAATGAAATAATCAATTCCAATCAAATAAATCATGATTTTAATCATGCATCAATATCATGATTTAAATCACAATTTAAATTGCCTCGATTTTAATCCAATAACCTTGTGCTGCAACATGTATAAGTTTGAGTGTACAGACAAGAGGTCATCTAGAGACAATAAAGTTACCAATAATGATATAAGTTATACGTTGATTTAAAATCCAATCAACTGAAACCTCAATGACTCAAAAGCAGTTATAAGTGCAAGGTGACTTACTGCTGCATAACCACCTGAATTTGAATATGGGGTTTAATATAGAATTTAAAGCAATCATAACTTACAGGACTTCATGGGTGACATAACTTATAAGACATCAGTTGCACAAGACAGCATAATTAAATGCTGAGGCAGACCAATCACCAATGTCACTTGGCAATGGGCAAGTCATTTTAATACTTGGACTTAAATATTACATATAATTTTGATTGTATAAAACCTCATAAATGCAATCTCCACAGAACAACTAAGAATTCAGAGAATATGCAGAGTTAATCAAAAAGACCAAGAGAATTTAAAATTTCAATGCAGACGAAAAATAATGCTATTATGGTAAAGGAAAATAATGAATACTGCCAATTTGTATTGAATTGGATTTGATAAAATTTCATAAAACATCTTCACCAAGACATTTGATGCACTGCATGGCTTGTATTTATTGGAAATAGGAAAGTAGGGAAACAGATACAAGGTCATAGTGTTATTTTAGTCGCACATGTTGTATCAAATACAGTGCTCCACTGCTCATTGTATTTAATATGTAAGAAACACCTTTTAGTTATGATTTTCATCAAAGTTAAGTATTAAGCTTACAGTCCCCCCTCATTTTTAGAAAATCACTTTAAATTACCCCGGCAAACAACAGGAATGAATTTAATTTGAGGTTATTACAAATACATGGCGAAGTCCCATGTTAATGAGATTCCTCGCATTTTAATAAACTTATTGTCATGCCAAAGACTGGCCACAAAAACCCATGGTGGGACTAGTAAAAAGGAATTAAATTCCTCTCGAATTCGTGGCATGACACACACGTTGTGACAAGCGCAATAATTCTTGCAAATCACCAACAAATTTTCCAAAAAGCTCATTTGAAATGCAAAAATGCACCAAATACCCATTGCAGAGGACACTGCCAAATGTCAGAAATGCACTAAAACAGTAAAGCCTTCCTATTGATCACAATAATCATCCGTGAAATTAAAGGATAGCTTTTCTAATAAATAATTAACATGTAACAGTTCTCCCTTCTTTCTTCCTAAATTATGACTAAATAGGAGAAGCCAATAATGTAATGAACGTTTAAAAGCCAGAAGGTTATAAGTATTAAGTAAACAGTATTTATGGAGAACTTATGAAATTTTGGCATTTACTAGTCATGATTTTTTCTCAACAACAACTCATTGGCATAACGAAAAAATCTCCTGACTCCAGTGCAGGGGACTCAGGTTCAAATTCTGCTCTTGTAGTTGTTACAATGTTACATCACTTATAAATGGTAGCCACAACTGTAATTCATCTTTAGTTGCAGAGATACAAGCTAATTAGGTCCTCAAATTTATAAAAATGCAAAGTCTAGACATGAAATAATTTATGGAAAACAAATAATAGATATACGTACGAGATGCTGTTGAGCCTGCTTCTGTCCACGGATATGGTCTTACAATTTGTGTGGAGTTCAACCCTGGCTGTCGAGTCGGTGGCATCTTTGACAATACCAATGTACCCTGGAAAATAATACAACAATTTTTGAACATTTGAATTAATATTGTGTGTCAGTTAAAACTTTTTGTACAATTAAGCGCAGACTCCGTAAGTTCTCAGAGAGATTAGGGATGGCATGTTGTGCAAGAAGCCCTTAGTGAAATCTTTTTCGAGGTAAGAAAGAAAGAATGAAGATAGTAACACCAGGAATTGTAATTTATCAAATGATATGTAAAGTCAGTGATATGCGCATCATACTGGAAGGAGGAAGATGTAACATTGAAATTTTGGTACATCATTCATGAAGGATGGAAGGAAGGAAGTGAAGGAAAGGAGGGAGAAAGTAATGAGGGAAGGGAAAAACAAAGAAATAAAGAAAGGAAGAAAGGAAAGAAGAAGGAAGGAAGAAACAGAAAAAGAAAAGAAGGAAGACAATATGAAAGGAAGAAAGGAAGGAAGAAAGGAAGAAAGAAAGGAAGAACGGAAGACAAGAAAGGAAGGACGAAATTAAGGAAGGACAAACGAAGGAAGGAACAAAGGAAGAAATGAACAAAGGAAGGAGTGAAAGAAGGGAGCACGGGAGCAATTATTCAAGTTGGCAAAGGATGGAAGTAAGTCGTCTAAGGAAGGAATGAAGGAAGTGAGAAAGGAAGACTTAGAATTATTGGAATTTGGATGGAGCAAGATGGACAGACACATTATGTAGTTCAACAATTTATTTTTCTCCACTGTGATTGCTGCGCTTGACTCAACCGCTTTCAGTACAATGCACTCCAAAGTTACACAGAAAGGAACGCTAAATCCTAATGTGCCGTTTCTAATTTTGCACACTAACAACATGAACTGTAAATAGTACAACCAAGTGCTACTATTAGTACATAATCTCTACATGGATCTACGTACAGTACTGTTGGTACACAATACCGGCTATTGATTCCCTTCAGCTTTTTTACATGAAAGGAAGACGTTAGGACCCCGGTGTGTGTTTTGGCAAAGGTAAGGTAGCCATCACAGACTTAATACCAACAATCAAGAAGCATGTCATTGCTACTAACTGGTTGATCTCACAATGCACTACAATGATAGCACAATGGTTGCTATTGATAGAAGCGTGAATAAAAGTTACAGTCCAGAATTGGGAGATAATTGGATCTAGTACTGCCTCTGGGCATCCAAACTACAAATTAAAACAACCAAATGTCACTTAATTGTCAACAAGATCAATGAATCAGATGCAACCTGTTTTTCATAGCCAAGTGCAATTCATGTCAATTTCATGATGTCTCAATTTAATCTGTTTTAAATCAATACTAGAAACATAATCACTGGTAGAATACTTAGAAGAGATGTAGTTGTTTATAAAAGATCATATTCGTCACAAAATAGCACAAAAATGAAATCATATATCTGCGTGGAATGATTAAGCTAGCTCAAAAATCACAAGACATTGAATATTTACTCAAATTTCTAATCCTCGGGATATGAGCCATTACATTTAAAATCTTGAAGACATAAAATAAGAAATCTAATAGCTTGTTTATTGCATGAAAAAGGGATTAAAAAGATTTGGAATTCTAGAACGATAATTTTAAGTTTGAAAAAGTAAAATTTAAAAATTTTAAAAAGCATGACAATAGTCATGTTTGACATCAACCATTTTCAAAGTTAAAGAGAATTGTTCTTGTTATATCATGCCCCTTAAATGGTCATATCAATAATAACATTCCAAGAAAATCATATTTTACCAATTACAGAAAATTTCTGTCTAACTTGTCAATAGGAATTTATGATTAGCAAAACAAAACATGTAGTATTCTGCATTATCTTAACATTAATGATCTTTTTGCACAAGACAGTGCTCCAAGCTAATGAATAAACTATGTCACTTCTAAAAAATGAATTTCTAATTATTTTCAGGAATTTGTAACCAAGAAGGTCTACATATTGTTAATTATCTAGGCTACTAATGACCTATTAGCAAAACACTGAAAACAAGTGATTGCTATTAATTCCCTTGAATTTCTTGATTCTAAAATGGCTGATCATCTTGGCAAATCACACCTACTGTTTATTTCTTGTTGCCAAGCACAAAGGAAAATCGCCATGGATACAAATTATTCAAGATTACAATTTCCTCACTTTAATAGATTTTCCTGAAATATCGTCTGAATCATTACGAAGCCACACGCAAAGACATGACAATGTCGGTCGCTTATCAAAACTCATTTAATCACACTCCCCTCCCACGAACAACATAAATATCAGTTTAGCTCTTAAAATCAGTTTTAATCGGGGCATTATCAGGTATCAATTTGATGTTAAGGATCTCCAATAAAGGATTTCAATCTAGTTTTTGAAATATCGAAGCAATTAAGGAGTGAGGTGATCTTTCAAACTGCCTTTGTCATTTTCAAAAGAAATAATTGAAAGAAAAACATGCAATTATTTAAACTCAAAAACTTCTCTCAGTAACATGTATCATTTCTGAAACCATGTGGGTAGTGGGGTGTTAAACGCACATGACATGCAAAGGCAACATTTAGTGATGGTCTATGGGTCTAAAAGGCATTACAATTGCTCACAACACTAGCTTGTACCACAGGTGTTCCTCACTTCCAAAAGAGATTGCTCCTTTCTTCAAGTACAGCGCAGTATATAAAAATTTCGGTGACAGCTGTATCTTAGTGCTTCGGCCAGAATTGATGGATGATTATGGCAATACATTGTTGGTTAACTTAGAAGGATAAACAGATGATTGAAGCTTTACGTCCTGTATTTATGCACTTGGTAGGCTCATTCGGACAGGAGGAGGGTACAGCAATGAGACGAAAGATGTCGCTACTGAAGGACATCAATTATCTGCCAAATTACCCTTACACTGGGAACTGAATTTACTGAACACTTCTGACCACTGACTGGATGGATGGATGGATGATTGGGGCTTTACGTCCTGTATTTATGCACTTGGTAGGCTAATCAGGACAGGAGGAGGACACGGCAATGAGGCGAAGGATGATTGAAACAGCCGTCCAACATAGGCAACCACTGACTGGAACCTTTTAGCCTTTCACCAACTTGTACAAATGGAAGGATGGATGGGCATTTGTTTTAAGTCCTGTATTTATGCACTTTGTGGCTAATTAGGACAGGGGGTGACATGGCAATGAGGCAAAGGATGATTTAAACTGCCATCCATCATAGTCCCAGGTGACCCGACAACAGCTGGATTTGAACCGTGGACCCTGCGTTCAGCAGTCAAGCATGCTACCACTGAACTGGTGACTCCTCCCTTCAACTTGGCAAGATATAAACTGCCAATTAGAAACTGTATTTCTCCTTCAATCTTCAGAATCACCTTGTTCCACAACTGGCACAAGGCAAGTAGAAGCCGAAAATCACCATTATTTAATCAGGGTAGCCCAATTTAATTAATCAAAGGCCTGTTTTACAATGACACACTTGTTCAGAATAAATAAAAGAAAAGTTGTATAAGAAACCAACCACAAAAGCAAGCCTTAGAAGAGAACCATCAAGCAATTTACATGATCAAGAGCTATATAACAATAAAGCAAACCCTACTTTGACAATTCCTGACAGTTTACAACCACCTAATCTAATAACCGCAATAACATTTACAAGGTAATCAAAATCACTTTATTTAGTGCTGCTGATATCAGTTGTCCTCCATAACCATATTATCCAATAATATTTATAATATTTCAATTTAAGTGAAATTGTGTGAGCTTTTGTTTCACATTGACACAATAAAAAATGTTTTGTCAGCATGTAAAGTGACTAGATAAGCCCGTTGGTAGAAATCTTATATAAATGGCTGTATGTATAAGAGACAAATTGTCCAGTTAGAAGATTGAGCCACGTTGGCTGATCAGGTGATGAGGGATTGACATGAACTATAATTGTGCACTATGTGCAGCAAAGTAAATAAAGGAATAGGTATGAGGAGATTAAGGGGCCGACCAGACGATAGTTGGGGGGGGGGCTATGTACTTTACCCGCGGGACAAACTTTTTTTTTTGTTGGCGACGCGTCGACATACAATTGTTTCGCTTGCGCACTCGCGACAAACTTTTTTATCGGAATTGTAACATTACGGTACCCTAGCTGCAGGTGGAAACAAACTTGTTTTTTTATTTCCATGTCCTGAACAAACTTTTTTTTTCAGTGTCAAGTGGGAAACAATTTTTTTTTTTCACCAAATATCCATAGCCCCCCCCCCCCCCCAAAGATCGTCTGGTCGGCCCCTAAGGTTAATTGGCGTTTGGGTGTTTGCCAGTTTACAGGAATGCAAAGAGCAACACTGCAACAGTGGTGTATGATTGTCGCTATAGCATATAGAGAGGCTCTGGTGTATGTGTGTTGGGTGTGCTCACTGTGGTGGCAGGCAGCGTTTGAGTAATGGTATGGCAGATAGGATCATGGGCAATTTCGTAGTTAATGAAGGAAGAATAAAGTTGCATGCAAGGTTGTGAATGTGTTGAAATAATATGGGTTTGGTAGCGTTTTAGAGGTTGAGAAAGTATAAATGCTGAGCATTGAAAAGAGAAAGCAGGAGAAGGAGTTTTGTGAAGTTTTTCGGGACTTGTCATGACTGTTTGCTGACTTGTCATGGCAGACCCTTGCGATCCTGGACAGGTAAGAGAAGTTTAGTTGAAAATGGCAATAAAAGAGGAGTGAGGAGGTGTTTTGGTGTCATGAGAAGGACAGTATTGAATATGAAGGATAGGTGGACAGTTTTGGTATGTGGGATGGCTGTGGGAGATGTTTTCCGTGGACAATGATGCAGTCAGTTTAGTTTGAATGTAGATGTGATATGTGCAAATCATATCTGAAAGGTCTACTTCACTTTGGTGAAAATCATTGACAATATATGTGAATAAACTTTCCTTATACTTGAGTCTTGATCTGCAATTTACTTATTCGAAATCAGGTTAAAGTCACTTTATTAATATTATGCTTCGCATGCTGAAAGAATGAGACAGTAACTTTTGAAGTTTCCAAGTTCTTGTTTTAAATCACACATGCAGATGTCATTTGGCACCATTGTGGCTTCTTAACTAGAGGCAATATTAGATTTTCAAGTTTTAATATTGTCAAATGTTATTTAGAACTCAAAAGGGAGCTTGTAACTGTTAGGAGTCAAGACAAAGAAAACAAGAGAATTCTAACAGAGAGATTACAATTGGACTAACAGGAATTTCTTTTACTTTTTTTTCAATATCAAAAATGTAATTTGTCGCCTTGACATTGAGAAATATACCTGGTTATAAAATGATTTTTTTCTTTGTCTGCCTTTTTATTTCTGAAATAATAGTCGAATTGCTTAAGACTGAATTAAGCCTGATTAGGATGGACAGGACATTACATGGATCATAGACCTTCTACGAGTGTGCATCTAATTTTTAATCATGTTAAATGGTAGTCAGCATAGCACAGGTTTCAAAGATTTCTCCCCATTGAAATCTTGCTCCATATCACATTGTCTGATCTGAGCTAATAAAAACTTGAAAACTTGAAACTTGAATGTACACCCAAATTTGATGTCAAGTCATAAATCCAAATGCCTTAATGTCTTTCGAATAATGTTTCGGCATAGTATTGCAAATGGTTTTCAGTATATATTTCCGAACTATAGAGATATAATCTTTAAAGTTATAAAGCGAAATGTTAAATTATTTAGTAAACGTAAATGTTTACTGACTATGTTGTGCTATCAAATCTTCAATGCACATAATGTGCTATATAGTTTGTCATGTCAAGCAGAGGACAGACGTTTGGCCAAACATCTCAGCAACCACTAGCCCCACAGGAGAAATTCACATACCTATGCGTAGCTTAGCTCTGTTGTAATATGAATATCACATTTTTGCAATGTTTTGGTGCCATTTTTGCCTAATATTTGCCAATTTATGAAAATTGCAGTCCAATTTTGCACAATGTTGACATTTGTGATGCTGCCAATCACACACACAATGGGCAGTGATATCACAAAATGCACTGAAGTGCCACCACAGAGTCCCAGACTCAGTTCTAGTCACTTCGGTATTTTCTGAACCTCCTATCTCATTGTGTTGATTTTTATGGACTGTAAAACAATGCTAAATTTCTGTCCAAGTGCTTGACGTGACAAACTGTAGTTCCAAGCCAAAGCTATCTTTTGGTATATTGTGTCAGCCACTTCCAAAAAGGAAGGCATCCCTCATCCATTATCATATGCAGAGCTTACAAAAAGAGCCCGACACTTCTTGAAAGCACTTTTAATCTCAGCAATACTTTTCCCCAATTTCATGAAGAGGCAACTACGACATTACTATGGGGACAAGTAAAAACGTTCTAAAAATATGAAACGTGACGTGAAAAAGAGGCGTATACTCACGGCCTATAAAATGGAAGCGCGACGGCGCTAATGCAATTTAAGTAAAACGCACTGCGTCACTGCAAAGTTCTTCAAAAACACATGCAATATGTATGTAAACAATAAATAAATAGGACTATTTCAGTTTTTATGAGGCCGTAAAAATAATTTTCAAGCCATTTTAATTCCCATTTTCCCTTCAAAACGCAAAACAACAGTGTTAATAACAGGTTTGAGCCATTAAAATCAAAAGAAATCACACATATATAAAAAATATCCAAAATGAACAAAAAAGACAAAGACCAGTGGGAGCAGTAATATTAAAGGATTTGTTCATTAGTTTTATGAGCTATGTCCTCTGTAGCAGATGGATGGATGGATGACTGGGGCTTTGCATCCTGTATTTATGCACTTAGGGTATTGAGAACAGGAGGAGGACATGTACAGGGAGTTCGGGTGACCTGGCCAGAGCTCGAATGTAGGTTCGAACTCAGGACACAGCGGTGCCCTTTCATCGCATGAAGTTTTAAGAAAGTTCTTGACACCTTGCATCTCCCAAAGGTTCATTAATGACATAAGATAGTGAGACAGGATATAATATATACGGATGCATGATTGGGCTTTATGTCCCGTATTTGTACACTTGGTAGGTTGATTTTGACAGGGGGAAGACATATCAAAGATGCCTGCGCCTACGACATAGACACTGATACAAGAGTCTAGCAAGACAAAATAGCTCCATCTTCGGTTACATTGAGTCATGAATGCAAGTTTAATACGAGAACCTTCATTCTTTTACTTTTTCAGGTTTTTACCGGACACTAAATATTATCATTTTGAAGTACTTCCACAGCATAAACATCTATTTTTATGAGTCATTTGACTTTTTTTAACTTAAAATAATTACAAGAAGGTCACGATGTCCCCTGAAAAGCTGACACCCAGACAGTTGAATTTAAAGTTTTTCTGAAAATATGATCAGTATAAATTACCTTTTAGCAGAAACAGAATATTTCCTCCCTGTTTTAGAGTAACTTGATAGTATTACAGTCTTACAGACACAAAAACAGAAAAAGAAAACCCTAACTGAACAAAAAATTCTTGAAAACAAGCAAAGTCATCAAACGCTAGAATTACAAATAGACTGCTGTTGACGTCAAATTGGCGGCCCCTTGTATCGGTGTCTGTGCTGGGCAAGTAAGAGATCCCGCACATGGACCAAATGTAACAAGTTGGGGATCCAGATCTCTCTCCCATCTTATCAATCAACCCTCTTGAACGCCCAGAACTGCACTTAATGCGATACACTTATCCTATAATATTGTCTGTCTGTCTACCTACCAACAGAATATTAAGTGTATTGGATGATCCTAAGACAAAGACACCTTCGATCAACAACTTTTCTAAAGTTTTTGGCAATTCACAATCAACTATCAGTCCATACCAAGGGTACAAACATTCAGATAAATTTTTTAATTCCTGCACAGACACAAATGCAAGATACACACTACCCAGCCACTATGGAACTCAGCAAGACGTAAGCTGCGAATGGCCTGTTGTTCATGAAACAGGGAAATACCTGGAATGAGTATGATTGACAGGGCTATTGTGCAAAAAGATGGGCTTCATGAGCACTTGTCTGAAAACTTGTTGTTAGACAATGCAACTGTCTATTACAGCAGAGCTTCTGGACTACAGAATGCAAGGAAAAGAAAGAGAAGAAAACATCTTCAGCAGTATGGAATCCAACAGAGAAAGGAGAGAAAAGACTGCGTATTTAAAGAGGAAATTCCATATTTTATGACTTACATAAAATCCATATTTCAAGATACAGGTTTCCTTAGCTTGCCTGGGAAAGAAATATTAAGGTACGTTTCATAGAATACCAAATGACCTATGTACGCCAATTCAGCATTTTCGGTTTAGGCAGTCAGTGTTGGCCAGCTTGACAAAAATGAGGCAGTTTTTACAATAAGCATAGCATGTTGACATACTCCATCATGCTTATGACTTTGGCTGTATACTGCGTAAAGATGCCTGGTAAAGGCCTCCCACTCTAACTACGGTCCTTTATTCTATCATTCTAAGTCTTAAGCACAAACACACCCAACAGCTATCAACCCCAATTACCAAAGTTAGTAACCAGACACCATAGCATGTCGACCAGCCAACAAGATTTGGGTTGCATGCAATTTCTCCTTGTGTCAACATGGTTTTACACCATCTCCAATTTCGTATCAAAAGACATGCCTTGCTCCAATTGCTTGATACAGCCCATTCTGGGAGACGCCAGGATTTACTGGCCTATGCTAAAAGAGCAAGGGTAAGTCTTGGGTTTTTGTTAGAGAAGAATCAACAAGAAGGTCTCCCTATTTTGAGAGGAAAGCAGTGTCAAAACTAGAATGGAGTGCATGAGATGCACAAAAGTATCTCTGCTAGGAAAATAAATAGATTGTAATCATTCTATTTGAGTCATCTTGAACTAAATATTTTTGGTAGGGATCTCTGAACGAGGTGTTGCATGATTTAGGAATGACTATTTGGTGTGAAATAAACTAGATGGGAGCATTACGAGCAGGGGGTCAGCAGTGATTGGCAGACAGATAGTGTTTGCTGTAAGTCATAAAAACTTTGACCCTAGGGTTAGCCCCAACCTACGGGTGTCCCCTGAGGTGCCCCCTCCCTTGGGGTTGTCCCACTGTCCCACCCTTAAGGAGTATCCCCACCCTACCCCTCAGGGTTACCCCAGCAGGGCACACCCTTATCTATCTACTTTTCTATCTATCTATCTGTAACTGGTCCTCTCATGCCAATTAAAAGCTGGGGTAGCCAAGAGCCTTGAAGACTAACAAAATCTCTATCTCCCAGCACTGACAATAAATTCCTCCTCTGCCATCACCTAGTGGACATAAAGGAAACTAAGCATCTATACACCACCTAGCAGGAAAAGCAGGAACTACTCCAAAGTGTGATTGATCTTCAAAGTAAAATAAGCAAATAAGCTTGAAATAAAGTCAGATTTTATCAAGGAAAAGAGTCAAGTGCATGCAATTATGTATGATGGAGCACACAGGTACTCAGTTGAAGAAAAATGAATGAATGAATGAATGAATAAGTGGAGCAGAATAAGTGTGACAGTGTGACAGTGTGACATGGGACAGGATTCTAGGAAGCCAGGACTAACAAGATCTCTGTCTCCTAGCAGAGATAATTGCTTACATAATATTTTGGTCAAATGAGACCTTTTTTATGTCAATAGAAACGTATACATATTCATCTGAATAATCTCTAAATTTTCTAAAATCAGAAAAGAAATACATCCAATTGGATGGACGGACAATTGGGATTTTTTGCACTTGGTAGGCTAATTAGGACAGGAGGAGGACACAGCTATTAGGTGAAGGATGATTGAAACAGCCGTCCAACATAGGCCAAGGTGCCTCGGCAAGAGCTGGATTCGAACCCTGGACCCAGCAATTGCCAGCCCAGCACGCTACCACTAGACTAATTTACTCCTCCAAGGTTACCAGCGATTGGCAGCTCAGCATGCTACAACTAGACCAACTCTCCCCCTTCGAAATACCTCCAATTAAACTATCCATTATGTGGAGTAGCAGCACTTCTCTTTAGATTACCTTGATTAAATACATGTAATGTCTTTAAAGGACAAATATATATATAACTGCATCCTTGAGACTTGATGCAGTTAATTCTAAACCAACTTGGCATGAAAATAAATGCAGTGGTTAAATACATAGGAGAAACTGCAGCATGTAGACCAGCATTAGCCTGCAGCATGTACAGAAGATGTCCAAATAATTCAATTAGTCTCCTACCTTTAGAATACGGATTACTGGACTAATTATTTGAACATGGAAGGAATAAGGGCACATTCATTAGTGACCAATAAGTCAAATCCACAGCCAGGGGCATATCTAGCAATGGCGTAAGGAGGAGCCATAACATGGGACGAACAAGGGGTGATCTGCGGCTTTTCCCATCTTTCCCATTTTAACTTTGGACCTGGCGGGGGGGGGGGGGGTAGTTTTATGGCCCAATGTCCCCCCCCCCTAAATACGCCACTATACACACAGCCCCTTGGCATGGGGATCTGGGAAATTTTGCGCTTGTAAGGGATTTTACAAGCCATCTGTTTTGCCAATGCTACTCTCTGATAGAGGCAGAACTTCAATAGTAATACGCCGCTGAAGGACTTCAGAAATTAAAGTTGCTTTAAATGTTCCAAATATTATTCTAATTATTGAAATGAAACAAAAAATATTTACAAATTCTCATGCATTAAAAAAACCAATTTTGCTTCAAGTTCACTGCCTTTCGAGGTAAATGTGCACACCTTGTGTCACTCAATTGCTTAACCAATTCCTAGAGGGAGTGAGCTTGCGTGTGCCCTGTTCCGAAAGACTTGTGCAAATTGAAACGCAAGCAGTCTTGAAAAGACTAGGACTCCCCTTATACCTGTCCTCATCTTCAAGATCAAGGTAACCTCATTGCACCCATAACATTCACAACCCATCTAGGACATCCAGGAAGTTATTCATAAAACAACTGTTGTCATTGCACATTTGTGTGCTAATATCAGCACTGTGTCAAGCCAAATATTGTGGACAGTCACTGGACACATAACACATCTAGATCAAATATTGGTTTCATCATTGATATGACATATTCCGCAACGACTCACAAATATATAGGACACAATTGGTATATTCCGTCAACAAGTGACTTGCAACATGTGTCGATGTTGACGGATGATTGGAGCTTTACATCCTGTAATTATGCACTTGGTAGGCTAATTAGGACAGGAGGAGGACACGGCAATGAGGCAAAGGATGATTGAAACAGCCGTCCAACATAGGCCAAGGTGACCCGGCAAGAGCTGGATTCGAACCCTGGACCCAGCGATTGCCAGCCCAGCACGCTACCACTAGACCAACCCTCCCCCACTTGACTTCTTGGAAATGGTCATGAGATTCACAATTAAAGACTACTGACTTGATTTGAGCATATTTACTTCTCCAAGGTCATCTCAAAAGGTCACGGTCTCAGCAATTGTCTCTTAGGGCAACTCATTACAACAAATATATGTCAAACAACCCCCAACTTCAGATAATGGCCAGATAATGACAATGATTACTTAACTAGTAATCAACTGATGGAACTGACCTTACTGACATAATACGGCCAATACAGACAATGTCAGACACCTTAACGACTGAACTTCGAAGTCATGTAATTTACAGTTAAGCAACAAGCCCTTTAACCAATTACTTTTCCGTAGTAGGTCCACGAAGACCCTCAAGATCCTTCAATTCTTACATTGGACATGCACTGCGGTTAATTACTTAACTTACAACCCTTGGACTATGTCAGACCTGTATAACATACATGAATCACATACTTTAGGCAAAAATTATTTAATTTTCAGCTTCTTAGATTGACTGACCCTACAGATTTTCTGCCTATGGAAAAAAATCTAGCTCAGCCAGACAGCCACAATTTTTATTAAATTGACATTATAAAATACTGGGATAACAGCCTTCTTTTCCCAGACATATCCAAGAAAAAGTTCCTCTAGAAGATCCAAGAAGCTAAAGATCAATTATGTCTGGCCTTAATCTGATAATTACGGATGCAGGACTTGAATTCGGACAGAGGTGGTACTAATCCAAAGGTCTCTGGTCAATCTACATTGACATCCAATGGTACTAATTAAGTAAATAACACTATGTTTACATTATGTGTACCTTGTTCTGTAGGCCTACAATCTCATTAACTTAATGAACTGCTTCTATTAGCACAATTCCTTGTCTCCTAAAGAGCCAATAGCAAGCCACAAGATTAGTGGGTGCAGGTTACATAAATGTACAGCTTGTGTATTGCAGACTCTTCAGCGATGAGATGGGACTTTTCAAACTTGCTTCAGAGGCAACATGTTATAATGTATTCTATCTCCTTTTACACCAATAATCAGCACACAATTTCGCTGCATATCAAATGAGGCATCAATCAACAATTGACAATGGCAAGAGCTGGCCTTGGAAGGATGCACTATCTAGTCTGAAGAACTCCAGGTATATCCTAAAGTTACTCCCGGCTATTTTGTGCACTAATGCTATTTCTTACAATTCGGAGAACTTCATTCAACAAAAACTAATGCGAAATTCTACAATAAAGCCTCAAATTTACCGCACAAAATGTCAAGGCGAAAAATAATTCTTGCAAGACGAAGCAAATTCAATATCCCATTTTTTATAAGATTGCCCAATCTCTTTTGTTCCACCACAGACAAGTCATAAAATCTCAGCTTTTTGTTTTTATCTTATATTCTTTTTAGCCTTTTTAGATGGAATTTTGCAATTCATTCACATTTGCTAAGAAACTATTTCGGCAAAAGGACAGCATTACACCTTCACCACCAGGTGGTCCCTAAGCTGGAATAACAACCACCTTATCCCACCTGGTGGCAACTTTTATTCCCATTCCAGTTGACAAAGAAGATTTCAAGTCTGCCATGAGAATGGTAGGGAGTAAAATGCCAACTTATCAACAGATTTATTTTCTAGGCTAAATATCGAAACTGTGAATAATTTACCGTGTTGGCCAGCAGAAGAATTTCTGTTCTGTTCTTTTACTAAATTCGCCAGACAAAGGATTTTTCGTGGAGTGGTAAACTTCATAATCTGTGTGGCTCAAGGGCATGTGTCCAGTTAGTCATTCCCAAGTCAGTAATATGTCAATTGAATATAAATCTGCCTAAACAGCCAAAGAAAATTGAGGAAAAAACTGCGGTTTTTATAAAGTTTTAGCCAAACTGGCTTAGAACTTTCCCAACTTCAGAAATCAGGCTGAAGCATCTATTCCATCTGAGCCGAGCTGTGCACTCTAACCATGTGCTGCACCTGACAAAATTGACATACATCTTAATTTAATCTGGTAGTTTTAATGGCCTTACAAGAAATGAGGTACATATCTAATGGTTATACAAGGTTTCATTTCATCATTGCATGTGCAACTAGCATAACAGCGGATAACATGACAATTTGCAATTTCATCACAACCTCACAAAGTAATTGCAGAGGGCAGCACAACATAATGGCACCACACAAGCACCACCTTGGGAGAAATGCACACATGCCAACCTTGCCGAATTGCTTGTTTCCAACTTAATGAGTCAATCTTGTTTTAATTACAAGGACAAACATTACAGATAGACAACATCATTATTTGGAAAGCGAATATAGCTATATAGCCCCATTATAAGAGCGAACTAAATAAATCAGATGCAGCTGCCCTTTCGAGAAACAACAGTCAGAATAGTGACCAGAGGCTTCCCCGTTTCATTAGTCTTTCTACAAAGTTCTTTAGTATCAAGCCACCAACAAAAATCTGAAGATAGCAAACTTGCAAAAGAGAGACAGCACGTACCCCGGTTTGTCTCCAAAGAGACATCTGGAATCTTGATATGTCCCAATTGTGCAGTTGCCTGTTCCAGAGACTGCAGGGTATTGTATGCATAATTTGATACACCAGGATTCATTGGTGCAGTCACAGCAGTGAAACCAAAGACTGCATAACAAGGTAAGACACATGAATCCAACAGCCTAACACATATCCTGTGTCAGTGTGACTAGTGCAGGATGTGCCTCTTCTGGGAGTTTTCACTTTGCTTCCTGCCTGTCACTCAAACGCTTGCAGTGACCTGTGATTTCATACTCCAACTTAGTTGGTGATACAACTGATGCGCTCACATTTATATATATTTATATATTCAACTTAATCATTTTCAATTACTCATTAAGAGCCAGGGATACAGAATTGCAAGCTAACTATCATACACAAGTTGATTGTTTTGCAAGCTGTCACAAGGGCGGTCACTCCATAAAAAGACTGCAACAGAGGCAGCATGCTGCATTGCAGCTCCACTGTCCTCCAGAGTAAGATGTCTTACACCACCAGAAAGTCTTTGGTGAAGCCCACTTGTACCAATTTGTCACAATAACACAATACTGATAGTAGCACAACGACTTGAACATCTATTAAAAGACAAAACGGCCTACCTTTATAAGGTCCCTGGACAATTCTGACCGTCTGTCCAATGAGGCCTTTGTCTCTCCTGTTTCCTCCTCCTCCCCTTCCTCTTCCTCCCCCTGGGGTGTCGCCCCCGCTGCTCGGATGGGCGGGACTAGACAGGCGTGGAGACATTGGGGTGTAGCCACCCATGAACTGGGTTGCAGTGCCCTGGAAAATACAAAATTGGATGATACTAGTCACAATAGAGGTTGAGAGAGCACTTATTGAGTTAAGAATTATCTCAGCAAGTGCATCCCATTTACGGATACTGCCTTGTTTATTGGTTTGTATTTCCTACAGGCAAATGGCACAGTATATCGAGTATAATCATGGCAGGACTGTCAATATCAAGATATAATTCACATAAAATAATCTCACCTTGCTACCACCGGCCAGTACGAGATTACGAGTCTTCGTAACAAAGATACCAGCATTTTCAGTCACCATACGAGAATAGAGGAAAGCAAAGCTTCTGTATAAATGTCTGATTTCTCCCTGTCTTCCCTGAAATAAAAGTGTTAAAATTTAGTTCCTTGCAGATTAGATCCAGATATGATGAATCTATAAAGTCTTCCTGAGACATTTCATCATCACAGATCACCTAAGAGTCTGTCTATGCATCATAAATCATTACAGAGAGTATACTGTCAATAAGACTTTCAGACAGAGAAAATGCATTTCAAGATAGAAGTCTCATTACTATTTGAAAGAGTTCTCAATAATCCATTCTAAAATCAATGTGTCAATACAATTTCTAAGAATCAAAGACAACATCTAAGCTCTTGAGACTGGCTCAGCAACAAAACAAGCAGATGAAAGTCTCTACAGGTAATTTTCATCAACATTGGATGTAGAAAAAGAAAAACTTAGAAAAGAAAACAAGCAGAGATAGATTGATGATTGGGGCTTTATGTCCCATACTCAGGCACTTGGCAGCAGGCCAATCATGAGCAATCAGGACAGGAGGAGTACACAGCAATGAGGCGAAGGATGATTGAAACTGCTATCCAACATGCCACTAGCAAAGATTAGTTGAAAATTTCACAGCGTATCAGTTCACTTACCGAATGAGGGCCATCTGTGACTTTGACGATATCTTTGCAAGAAATGTGGTTACTCTCGGCATCTAGGGCGACTGCTCTGTTGTCTCTCTTCTTCGTCAAGGCTTGAGGTTTCAATAGAATTACCTGTAATATAAAGAAAACAAGTTTGAAATGTTTTGGAGGACATACAGAAACACATACTTGATGATATCCTTCAAATATTATCCTTCAAATACTGATGCTGAACTCTTCATTCAGAAATCATAGATTAGCTACCAATTTGAAATTGCCTGAAACAGCCATATGAATCAAGTTGAGGAATATTGTATTGAAAAGAAACTTTAAACAACGACTCTCACCAAGTCTTAGAACAATGATTGCAGGTTACTTTTTCGCATTATAACCAATTTTTACCCTTCTCCCCTGCAAAAACCTCTTGCACTTAATATAATAATTCAAAATCATTTCTCACCTTGCCAAACATGTTGAGAACCTGGAAACTCTCTCTCTCCAATCGAACAATAACACCGACAGTTTGAGGGCTGAAAGAAAATCATGACAAGTCAATTAAAGCTTCAGCATATCTGTAACTAGACGGGAGCATATTTCCATATGCAAGACTAGCAGGGGGTCGATCAGCAGTTTGTTCACCTCATCACTGACTGACATTACAGGCTGACATCATCAGCTGACATCATCGGCTGACATCACCGGCTGACATCATTGCTGACTTCATCAGCTGACATCATATAACCGGCTGACATCAGTGGCTGACATCAGTGGCTGACATCAGTGGCTGACATCAGTGGCTGACATCACCGGCTGACATCAGTGGCTGACATCAGTGGCTGACATCACCGGCTGACATCAGTGGCTGACATCACCGGCTGACATCACTGGCTGACATCAGTGGCTGACATCAGTGGCTGACATCACCGGCTGACATCAGTGGCTGACATCAGTGGCTGACATCAGTGGCTGACATCAGTGGCTGACACCGGCTGACATCAGTGGCTGACATCACCGGCTGACATCACCGGCTGACATCAGTGGCTGACATCAGTGGCTGACATCAGTGGCTGACATCAGTGGCTGACATCAGTGGCTGACATCAGTGGCTGACATCACCGGCTGACATCAGTGGCTGACATCACCGGCTGACATCACCGGCTGACATCAGTGGCTGACATCAGTGGCTGACATCACCGGCTGACATCAGTGGCTGACATCAGTGGCTGACATCACCGGCTGACATCAGTGGCTGACATCAGTGGCTGACATCACCGGCTGACATCACTGGCTGACATCACCGGCTGACATCACTGGCTGACATCACTGGCTGACATCAGTGGCTGACATCACCGGCTGACATCAGTGGCTGACATCAGTGGCTGACATCAGTGGCTGACATCACCAGCTGACATCAGTGGCTGACATCACCGGCTGACATCACCGGCTGACATCACCGGCTGACATCAGTGGCTGACATCAGTGGCTGACATCACCGGCTGACATCAGTGGCTGACATCAGTGGCCGACATCAGTGGCCGACATCAGTGGCCGACATCAGTGGCTGACATCACCGGCTGACATCAGTGGCTGACATCAGTGGCTGACATCAGTGGCTGACATCACCGGCTGACATCACCGGCTGACATCACCGGCTGACATCAGTGGCTGACATCACCGGCTGACATCAGTGGCTGACATCAGTGGCTGACATCAGTGGCTGACATCAGTGGCTGACATCAGTGGCTGACATCACCGGCTGACATCACCGGCTGACATCACCGGCTGACATCACCGGCTGACATCACCAGCTGACATCAGTGGCTGACATCAGTGGCTGACATCAGTGGCTGACATCACCGGCTGACATCACCGGCTGACATCAGTGGCTGACATCAGTGGCCGACATCAGTGGCCGACATCAGTGGCCGACATCAGTGGCCGACATCACCGGCTGACATCAGTGGCTGACATCAGTGGCTGACATCAGTGGCTGACATCACCGGCTGACATCAGTGGCTGACATCACCGGCTGACATCACCGGCTGACATCAGTGGCTGACATCACCGGCTGACATCAGTGGCTGACATCACCGGCTGACATCACCGGCTGACATCACCGGCTGACATCAGTGGCTGACATCAGTGGCTGACATCAGTGGCTGACATCAGTGGCTGACATCACCGGCTGACATCAGTAGCTGACATCAGTGGCTGACATCACCAGCTGACATCACCGCTGACATCAGTGGCTGACATCACCGGCTGACATCAGTGGCTGACATCACCGGCTGACATCAGTGGCTGACATCACCGGCTGACATCAGTGGCTGACATCACCGGCTGACATCAGTGGCTGACATCACCGGCTGACATCAGTGGCTGACATCACCGGCTGACATCAGTGGCTGACATCACCGGCTGACATCAGTGGCTGACATCACCGGCTGACATCACCGGCTGACATCACTGGCTGACATCACTGGCTGACATCACCGGCTGACATCACCGGCTGACATCACCGGCTGACATCAGTGGCTGACATCACTGGTTGATATCCCGGCTGACATCACTGACTAACATTGATTGACATCATCCTACTTAATATTACAACAACAATCAGGTCAGAGGTCATCCCAGGTCACCTTTTCAAAGTGCCTGCATGCCACCTCTGGCACTTCTTTCCCCACCTCTCATACACATGTCTTCCTACTTTCTCCATACCTTTCATATCCATCACCTTCCAGCCACCTTCCACCTCCACTTATTCCTTCGATTCAGCCACTCCACAACATAACAGGTACTTTCACTTTCCACCACCATTATGCAATGTACCATTCACTTATTTCTCCAGGGGGAGCCAGGGGTCATTGCAGTGTCTCTCCTTCCCTCCAGATGTAGCTGTAGCATACATCTCAACTGATCTCCCACCTACTGGGCTGTCTCTATGCCATTCATGCTCACAATTCCAAATCTCTTATGCAATTCCTGTTACACGTCATGCCACACACTCTGCATTTCACATCATTTCTATCCAATACTGAATTGCTTTTCACTGTCTCAACTCCACTTTTTTATTTTTTACAACTTCAAAAACGCAACCACACAAGTCAACACATAATACATCTCTCTTCACAGATCTATCATTCAGGCATAGTATTACGTACATGTCTACAAACATACATACACTGGGCATCTGCCCCAATGCCCCCCCCCCTTAAATATGCCTCTCACGGGTATTTCCTAGTTGACCATATCATAACTATCAGTAGGGGAGCTCCAAAACACAGGAGAGAACTCCCAATAAGAAGAAGAAGAAAGTGTAGCCACCTTGTGTAAATAGACAGTACTACTACTGTGGTTGCCATGGAGATGGTAGACTCGGAACTGGATGACACCTAGTATCCCTAAAGACTAGCCCTGCTAGTCTAATTATCTCAACAGATGGGAAAATAAATCACCAATACTATAGCAGAAAATTTTTCAAGGGCATGGGCACTATTTTCTAAGGCCCAATTCAATTTTAAAGCGATCTAAAATAAAAGACTTACTCGATTTGCACCATTTCTCCGAACTGGTACTGACCCATGGAGTCAACTCCCGTGGCCATATCTGTACACAGCTGTAGATCTCTGGGGAGGACTTTCAACTGAAGAAAAAAATGTCAGTCAATCAGCTTCTTTTCTTTCAGCAATTTCAGGGACAGATAATCACCTACTTTTGACTGTTCTCCAAAACAATGTTTTTAAAACTTTTCTCTGACATGAGTACGGAGAACATAAGAAAGATTGTTTTTCTATAATTCTGACAAATCTACTGAATATCAAACTGATTAAGTTGTCCATTATTGAATATAAAACCGAGGACATGAGACAATTTTTGTTTTTCGAAACAAAATACAGCTTGAAAATGGCTCAATATATTAAGTCTAATATTTCTTCTAATTTCCCAATTTCTTCTTCTGACAGACTACATCATAGAAAGAACACATAAATCTTCCTTCTAATTCTTAAAATACAGAAACTCCAACCCACCTCGTGCATTGTCAGATCGGAGAAGAGCACGACCATGTTGTCCTCTACTCTCACAATCAATCCTGTGTCTCCCTCGTAACGACCTCCGATTACTTTGACGTGGTCTCCCATCTTGAAAAACTTCCTCAATTCTTGAGCTGGAAACTCTAGGGGATCCTGAAGGAAAACAAACAAGGATACGTCAATATGATGCATGACTATAAGCTGCTGATAAGATTCTCACAAGAGATGTTTTTCAACAGGCGAAGAAATGTCCTTCAAATGTCAGTTTTAGAATTTGAATATTGAGTCTGAATTTACTTCATTTTAATAAGAATCACAAACGAAATATGTTTCAAAAACCAATTCAGGACAAGAGGGAATTGGATAAGTCTTTTTTAAAAATCAGATAAATTGCAACCTACTGAACAGCTATAACATACTGTAAACATTCAAATAAATAATGCGAATATAGTACAACTACTATAAATTTTTCTATAAATTCACACAACAGTTGTTATGGCAAAAACCATCCCATCTGACCTTCCAGCATGTATTCAGGAATCAGGAGTGGGAATCCCCCCCCCCTTTAAGACGCAACAGACTTCTAGCAAAACCTTGAGTAACACAAATGTTCACATACCTTTAAATCTTCGTGTTTTGGGATCATAGTGATCTTATTTCCGTCCACCCTGATGACTTTTCCTTGCAAGTGGATCAACTCTCCCTCGCTGACTTCCACCATGTCTCCTGGAGCAAAGCTGTGGCTCACTTCACCTGATGCTCGGGGTTTCACAGCCACTGGGGTCGTTAAGGAATTATTTACTCATGAAATATCGAGGGGGGACGCTCGTTGACAGGGAGTTGGAACCTTTGCCAGCTAATTGGGTGGCGAGAATGATTACCACTTTACCAAAGTCTTTAAAGAGTCACTCAGTTGTCCAAGGTTCATAATAACCACATGTGGGCACAACTTAAATTTAGCTATGTCACTTCATTAAATGGGTAATGGTTGATATGCCAGGATATGCATGTGCGGTTCAGATAAATTACAAATATCATTGGTTTACAAGGCAACCCTCGAGGTATTTGATGTACTTTTAAAATATTCATAAGGATATTAATATTTACAATAACAACAATCATATTGTTTAATTCTGTCGCAATCTATTGTTCTGGTTACTTTCCAGAACTTAACCCTTACTGGACTGAATGACATTTATGGCATCCCTAGCTAGCTGCCTGAGAGACCATTTATGTCCCTAAACAACAGCTTGTGATGTCACAATGGTCCTGGGAGACTGTTTAGTTTGAAGAGCCCAGTCCAGTAAGGGTTAAACAGAAGCATAAATCTGTCAAAAATTATGCCACTTATCTCAAAGACTGAAATAGTTAAAGATACATTTACTTTTTAAGCCTTTTTTTATCAGCTGAACCCTCTTAGTTTTAATAAGAATTTAATGAATTTCTCTAAATTCAACATAGAAACAAGGATACACTCAACATCCATGCCCTCGGGCTGATCTTCAAACTTTTCCAGTTCTTGAAGGGTTGGTTTGATGCCTTCAGCAACCTATGGACAGAAGACAAGACATTGAGGTTTCAAGTCACAAGTGGAATTACTTCATATCATTACTGAACAGACAAAACTTAAAAAAATCAAGATTGGTAAAACTATGAACACTTAACATTTATTTACGTTTATAGTCCCCCAATTGAAACAACTCAGCGAGACTTTAACAATACAATTGAAACTATATAATATATGAACAAGAAGCACTGGAAATTGATTATTTTTAACAAGTAAACAATAGATGAGGAGCATTTTAAAGCACTTACAATAGCTGAAAGGGCAAAACTCTTGTACAGAAATCCTTTTCTGCTAAAACGGTTTGATTCGAAAATCAAGAAATCTCCATCAGTCGTCACCTCTCCTCCAATACCCCTGAAATTTTTTTTTTAATTAAGAAGTTATATTTCGGTTAAAGAATAAGCAAAAGATAAAATGCATTTCAAACAATTTCAGTAATTTTCTATTTATAGGCCTACAAATGGAAGAGTGTTTTGGGGCTTACCTGATGGCCTCCACATCAAATAATTTCTGAGCTGGTTTTCGGAATTTCTTTTTCTTTTCTTCCTGAAAGTATTCATGATAAATTCTACAGACACGTATATTCACGGACAGTAGAACAATGATTTAATAAATAGAACATTTTGGGTTCTATCTTTCTGAAAATGCTAGACATCTTTTATCAGAAAATTTTGTATTCCTTTGTCAAAACAAATCATCAATTTTCTTCCATACAAAGGCCTAAAAAACTTTGTCAATACAAAAATAATAAAGTCTAGGTTATATCAGTTTAAGTATTACTTACATTATTGGAGCTCCTCAGTGCTCCTCTCATACGAGAATAATCAATTCTCGGCAAAAGTTTGAGATGCACAATATTTTGAGATGGTTCCACATAATCGACCTACAAGAAAAGGAAGAGAATGAATCGCAGAAACTATTTAGTAAATTAGTAATAACATCAAGAACTCATTAGACTATACAGAATTGAGCAAAATACTGAGTAATAAGGACAAGCTTTTATTACTACATAATAGCGGAGTTAATCCAGTACGTTCTTTACTGCAAAAGGTATTAACTTATTCATTACCATCTTAAAACTACTGCAATACATAAATTGCAGCAAAAGATACAAATTAATAATTTTTTACTTCACAAATAGCACAAAGGTTCAAAGAATAATTTCAACAAATCTATCCTGAACCTGGCAACATGGACACTACCAGTCACCATTGACAAATTTGTTTTTCGATGAATCAATTGCTTTGTAGATGGCTACCTCTGGAACAACCATACCATAAAATATAAATTAATTAGCACTTTTTTTCACGTACCTGAGCCAAATCATCCTTAAAGACACCTCTCTTTAGCCGAACCCACATTTTTGGTTTCAACATGGCTGTCTCCTTGACCACTTTCAGGACATCTGTCATTTCCGCGATGGGTACCATCTAGACGCCAAAGAAAACGTTTCAGATTCATGTATTTCTGTGCATTTGAAAGTTTGGAGAATATAACATAAAAAGAAAATTAAATCAAACTTGAGGACAAATTAAGAGTACGCACCTGTTGCTGCCATAAACCCATCCTCAAATTTCCAATTCCCTCAATGGCTTGTTTCACGTGAGTCTGTTTGTAGGCCTCAATGTAGATGTAGCCCTTTAGCCCTTCCTTGGCAATAACTGCTTTGATTTGGAGAGGCTGAAATTAAAATACAAGAAATTGATAAATTTCAACAATGGATTGATGATTAGGGTTTTACGTCCTATGTTTATGCACTTGGTGGGCTAACTTGGCCAGAAGGACGACACGGCAAGCATGCGAAGGATGATTGAACCAGCCAACCAACATAGGCCCATGGTTTTGCAACCATTCTTTTCCAACTTTTAAATTTTCTGTGACTATCAAAAATATAATGCTATATAAATATATGAAGAATCAATTTCTTACAATTTATTAATTTAATAAATTCAAGATACAGTCTCGAACAGAAATCTCTCATCATCACATCTGCAAGAGCACAAACTATTGAGAAAACTTTCAGAAGAATCTCATCCAATCTTATTTATAAAATTAAAGGGGGTTCACCTCATCAGTAAACTGGTAAGCGATGAATTTCCTCATGAGTGCAATGGCTGTAGATTTTTCTTCACCCATTCGACATTTCACAACCCACAAGTTGGGATCTCTGCAATGCGAAAATACAATTTGTTATTGTCCTGATTGATCAAGGAAGAAATAAAGAAACTAAATCTGGCTTTAACGATCGATCCTGACTAAATCATAAAATAGCTTTAAAGCTGTAAAAATTTCAACAAAGGACCCTTACAAGTCATGCAGACTCCAGAAATGAAATATTTTATACTCACTTGACACCGGGCAAGAGTCCTTGCTGGGTGATCTCGTCCGACATGTCTTCTCCTTCTCCAAACCTCTCGGCAGTCTGGGTGGAGTCGGCATATTTTCTTCGGTAATATTCTTCAATTTCATCTTCCTTTTGACTGCAAGCGAAAACATCAGTAGGTAAGTACTGAATCAAAACTCAAACTTATAAAGCAATAGACAAGTGTAAACCCAGTTTCAAATTTATATTTTCGAAAGAAATTGCTTTAAACAATTATACAACGACAAACAGAACAAATAATCATGTGACAAGTGATAAAACCAATTCTTTTTCAACAAACCAACTTTTTTAAGGGGAGGTATGGGTGAGAAGGGCACTTTTCTGTAATTTTAGGCATAATGGCCCATGTTTGGTATCAAAAGATAGGTTTTTGCTAAATAAGATGATTTCAGGTCATTTTGCATTTTTGCGATGAATGGTTGCCATGGTAACCAGTTTAAAAGGCAAAAAAAGGCTGATTTTTACTACTCACGGGATTTTAAATTTCTGAAGTTACAGACATGTCAGAAAAATTTCGAAAATGTTGACAAATGAAGAAAAGCAAAACGAAGAAAAGTATAGAGGGATTTTTAAAATTTCCTTTTAATAGTGCCAGAAATTGGGGTAAAGTGGAATAAAGTCATTTTTTGGGAAAAATTGCTGGTTTCTGCGACTTCAATCTCAAATAATTTCGTAACCAAAAAAAAATTCAAAAATCCCCTCTATACTTTTCAAGACAATTTTGCAAGGATTCCGTTGATGTGTCCCACAAGTTCCTACGATGAAAGGTTGTCAAGATTTTTCAAATCCCGTGGAGGGTAAAAGTGTGTTTTCGCACATTGCGGAAAATGGCAAAAATGTGACGTAACCGTCATTTTAGGCAATTGACCACTGTATAACATATCCGTGGCAATTTATCCAATTCTAATGAAGCTACAGGTACGAAATTTTACCAAGATTTAGTTATCATTGTTATGTTTTACCAAGGTAAATTCTATGTTTCCATGGCAACTGCATTTTTGTGTGGACATCTTTGAAATGACACAACGCCACTATTTACTTACTAAAATTTGGCGACGATTTTGTATTTAACATGGTTTTAAGTAATGATAGAGACATATTTTTATATAATTGAAGCTTGGACTGGTTGCCTGAGTTGGTGCAGGTCAAAGATATGGCATAAACTTGATTTGTTAAGCTTAGACATTTTTGGGGAATTTCTCACCCATACCTCCCCTTAAATCGAAAAGGAAAATTTAAAGAAAGAACTAATTAACTACATCTTTATAAGACAATTGATGCTTTGTAAGCTTACATTGGATTTATCTTTTATTTCTGGTTAACTAATACAGAATAAAATTTGTATAAATATCCTATACTTGATCTTGGTCACCATAGTCCACCGCACAAGTTTGCAACATCATACCATCAAAATTAGATTTGTGCATAAGCCATATACTACAGCCCTGTCTCAGAAATAATGAAAATTTGAATGTACGCTGTTCTATCACATTTGAATTAGTTGCATACCTCCACATAGCCTCCAGCCTCCTTTTGCCCTCGATATCTCTTGCGCTGGGGCCTCCTTCCTCATGGTGGTACGACGTTTTGTCAACAAGGTCATCGTAACCCTCCTCAGCCTCTTCCTCATCATCCTCCTCCTCTTCATCGACCTCTGGAGAAAGAAATTCACTTCAGTGTTTTAGATTGACTAATTGCAATTAAAGAAATTGGATTAATATTAATAATTTAATAGACTGCAACTAATCACATTGGATTACAAATCATGAAATCAAAAACAGTGAATCAACAGGCTAAATATTATGTAAGGCCAATGGATTCATAGATTAGATTGTGATTATAAGCATTAGATTATAAACAGCTCATGGCTGCATGTGATGTGCAAATCTTTTTGGGGCTGACAAAGGATGCACGTAAAAAAATACATCATAAAGATAAAATGTTTTCAATCATTCATAGTCAGAGTAATTAATAACTTTGCACGCTCCACTTTCCTTCTAGTAGTTCTAGTTGATTTACCACCCGAGGGCTCTCATAGCCAAATTCTAGCCCCTAGTGAAAAACATTGGAACTACAGCACAACTTAAAGTATTTCACCATCAAGGAGCAATAATAGAGCCCGGAACCGCCGACTTTTAGCGCCGCCGCGAGCTGTCTTTCCTTCCAGCTGAAGTGAGCTGAGATTGTTTAGTCCAGCAGCTGAAATTGCTTCAAGTCAGCTGAGTTGAAAAGTCAGCTTGAAGCCACTTAAAGCCTTTGTCTCTAGATCGCAATTAGGTGCTAATTTGCAGTAGAATCAGTAGAACTCAGATAATTGCAATTAGGAGGGTCAGAGAAAGTCTCTGCTTCTATGTCTCATGATGGCAATTAGTTGGTTCTTAGCTGATTGCAATTCACAACATAGGATATTCAGGACAGTTTAAGTTGTTTTTAAAAATATCTATATATTTTTTTTACTTATTAAGAAAATAGCTCATCAAGTCAGCTGACAAAAGTCAGCTCAAGTTGCAGCCAAGAAAATTCAGCTAGCCGAAAAAGTGAGCCACAAATTCTTCAAGTGAGCTGACCAAAGGTGGCTGACTCAGTTCCGGGCTCTAAGCAATAAAGATATCTGCCCTCGTAGAGATTATTTTTGATTAAAAGTGTATGTGAAGAACTGAATTCACAGTGTCAGAGGCTTTTTCAATGTGCAAAAAATATACTAATCAACAACACATGCTAAATATTGTAGAAATTCACTATGATGCCAAAGATAGTCTAAAATTCAATCATTCTTTGAGGTCACTCTTTTTTAAATTCAACAACTCACCAGCCTCATCCAAGATGAACCCCAGGCCCTTCTTCTTCTTTCTTGGTCTCCTGTCATTTTCTTCTTCTTCCTCAGAATCTATTTCATCTTCTTCCTCTTCATCATCATCATCTGTTATTCTTCTTTTTCGGCGAGGAGATTTCTTATTGGGAGAGCTCGCGGCCGACCCCCCAGATCCGCTTCCAGCTGGACTACCTGGGCCGCTGCCTGGACTTCCAGGGCCACTGCCAGGACTACCTGGGCCACTGCCTGGACTACCCGGGCCACTGCCAGCACTGCCTGGACTTCCAGGTCCGCTCCCAGCACTGCCTGGACTACCGGGTCCGCTCCCAGCAGGGCTACCGGGTCCACTTCCCCCATCACTGCCTCCACCTCCACCCTGAAATGAAAGTCCAAACTTCAGTTATCCAGTGTGAGAAACGGCTTTCAGAAAGTCCGAACTTGGACTGCACACAAATTAACATGTTGATTATTCATTCTCCAGTCAAATTTCACTAGTCCGAAGCTTTTTTCAGGTAGTCAGGACGATTGGACTTAGAACTACTATTTCGCACACTGTATGCATACTACCCAATTTATTGATACACATGTACACTATATATACATTGTATACTATGAATTGTCTAAACAATTCTTGATTTAATCTTGATACAATGTCACCCAAAAACATTAGTTTCAATACTTGGCAATGTAGAAATTTGCTTGTATTGCTGAAGGAGAATGATTGCTACCTTTTTTCAAGAAAATTATTACCTGTAGGCATTCTAATGGAAAATTTTTGAGATTTAAATGCAATCCATATATTCTGAAATTTCATATGATTTGTGAAAATTTTCTAGCTCACAAGGAAAACAGAAACTTCTGCCATGATTTACTGAATGACATACCTCGCTTCCATGGTAGCTGTGATCACTCTCCGCATCGGAAAAGTTGCTACCGTCCTCACTGTCAGACATGACTTAGTGTTGCAGCATTAAACTGAAAAATAATTCAAAAATTTGTTAAATATCTATGACGGGTCTCACAATATAATGGACTATTCCATGTTAAACATAAATTATATATCCTTGGATTACATGTGTACCAACAATGCTCAGTGGCCAAACCATTGATTGGGGCCCCTACACACTTAATTCAAAACCAAGAAAAACTTTCCTTGCTTTTAAAGTTCTGCTTAAACTTCTTAGATATGCCAGTTTTTTGGTAAGTGGTCTGGATAGATTTTTTTTTCTCCATAAGCAGGTATATAACTTAGTAGTCAGTGAAGGTGCAAGCCCAAAAAGGTAAAAACATGCAGAGCTACCTAATTGATAAAACATATATATAGCACTGGTCCTACAGTCTGTGTCAACAGACTGGCACTTAGCAAGTATTCCTGTGTTCTTATAGCGTGATTGCCGACATGCTTCTTGGGATATGTAAACAGGCCATCAATTTCTGATTGGCTGGCTGGGTCATGTGATTGGATTGACCAATCAGCATCATGTCTGGATACTGATACATCCAGGAACTTCAGGATTACTAGATGCCAACTCCAAAGCATGCTGGAAGAGGTGGTCCAACTTATAAAATATATCTCATAATTGCAGTGTCTGTGACCCTGTTAATCTAAATTTTTTAAGTTATTTAGTTCCTTATAAAACGCACAGAGACATTGCAAGATAAGCATTTTTATTCGCATTTTTCATAAGGGTGACCCTGCAAGAAGCTTTTTGGCCATTCAATAATATGACAGTTATGCCTATTTGTTTCTTTTTATTAGTTTTATTATTTACCGCAAGGTCAAAATCCTGTTTAGTTATATAAGGCAGATTTTTTTTTATTTGCCAGGTGACTCATTAAACTGATTTTTTTCTGCATTTTCAAATTCCAGGAAGACTCGTTTTAGACATCAAACAGCCGCATCTAGCTCAGTCAGGACCACTTGCTGAAAACATAGAGGTAGATGTTTTCATCGACCCTCTATGTATTCATCTCATTCTCAATTAAGATTTTTTAGTGAAGAATGTTTTCGAGAGTTTGGATTTTGTCCAGTGTTCGAAATAAGGGGGTCTTGACCCCCCCAATGACATTAGGACCCCCTCAAATACATTTTTTGGAAAAAACCCCTCAACACTAAATGTGCATGATTTAATCCAGAGCTTCTGGTGGCCTTCAGCGGCTCATGGACATCCAGCCTCAAAAGCTTTGACCCTTCGGGCCTTGCCACTGACAGACCCCCCCCCCTACTATTTAGACCACTGATTTTGTCAATATGCTGGCCACGCTGGCAATAAACAATATCATTCTCTTGTGTGTTGCAAATTGCAATCATGTGGCCAGCCAGGGTAGTCTGACACTGACAGTTTGTAACTAATTGGATTGCACAAGCACACCAACTGACCAAGGCAAGTGACCTGCCAAACTGAACCACAACATGTTGTTTCAAGATCATGCAAGCCTTGCGATGAAATAGAGCAGTGCAAAGACACTTATTTAATGTTTAAAGAACACTTATTGTTTGAACAATAAATACACCACATATTTAAACCCCTTACCAACTCCTAAAGGGGGTAAAGTTGTCTTTCTGTCACAAATTTTCACCACAAGCACAAAACAAATGTCGGCAGCGGAAGTTCAAATTCAGCCATGTGAGCGGAATTTTAGATTTTGTTTTCTTACATGCCGATTACCCCAAATCATCTAATGACTTACAAAATGAGTTTCCAAGGAAAATTGTCGAATTTTAGGTATCAAGTTATTCCTATTTAAGAAATAAAAGAAAAATTATTTTATTATTTATTTTCCCATGACAGGTGCTACGTCATAAATTTGCATAATTTATTTGCATATTTGTCGACGTCTTTCAGACGTCTTTTTTGGCGTCGTCCTCTCATTTTAGGGAAATCGCAGCCTTATTTCGCATGTAATTCAGTGCATATTGCAATATTTATCTTGATTTTGCCAAGGAAAGGCTAAAAGAGAGAAGTATTATTGAGATTTCTATGGCGTGACGTCACGTAATGAGCTACTGAACAGCTTGTCAGCCATGATTCTCTGATGTGCACGAGTTAAGTCACTGGAGAAATATTTGAGAAACCCGTCGGATAAAAGGACACCCATTCATATACTATTAGCTCACACGAATCTTTAAGGTGAAAAGACCATCTAGATATCATTTTGCGTTCCAGCAACCCTTTGTACTACGAATCTAAGCCCCTTGAAAATGTTTTGCTACCCCAACCATCTTTTCAATATGGCCGGGGAAGCAAACTTCATGGGGAAGGAAGCCAATGAAAGGTTTAGTAACGCAAAGGAATCAACTCAACTGTCTCACTCTTGTCACTAAGTTCATCTCTACATTTTACTGGATTTTTCTATCAAACCAAATTCAGAGAAGGTAAAAAAAGGACCTAAATTAAGGTCCCACGAAAATGCTAATGAACCCACAATGAAGGAGGGCGTTGGATGTCAGGACGGCGCACCTGTCGCCTCGTTAACTTAGAGCTATTGCATGTAGCTTTCCTTTATTTATCGGTATTGTAGAATGTCGTTTAGAGTAAATTACAATTATTTTTTGGTGAATTTCGTTATGAATGCCCTTCTGAGTCCCGAATTTCGTGGACTGGGAGGTCATTTCGGGTCATGTGACTTTCGTCTGTCGCCATTTGCAATTTGGGCAAGTCCATTCTTGCAAGGTGACGTAGGTTGTTCATCTTGTCCCAAATCAACAATTCATTCAGCTGCAAATGGGTCATGCCTTGACACATGTGTATTGTCCCCCCTGTCAATGCAAATGAGCAATCAACCGTATCACAATCGAGGCCTAGACACACAAAATGGATTTACAACTTATTTGAATACCTTTAGGCTCAAGAATTACATCACACTCTTGAGTGAACTTAAGTCAAAACATGGATAATTCTTCCCTTTTCAAACAAAGGCAATTCCCCCAATTATGACAAAAAAGTCATTTCAATGAAACACCAATGCCCTTTACCTATCTGGCTAAACCATGTCAAATGTGGATGACTCCTTAAATTAACAAGTATGACTGGTGTGAGGAATTGATTGAATATATTGTATTTGACATAAAATGTGGAGAAATGCTAAATCATGAGAAATCTGTAGCTTCTCCCTCTATGAATATTGGACTCTTCCAATATTTCCCAATCTTTTGTTACTTGTGCTGAATGGGATTATTTCAGCTTATTACATGGCCTGGACAAATTGTAAATGCTCCTTTTTGTATGGGATACAACAGTTCTGCCCAAGAAGTTTGTTTTGAGTTGCCATGACTCTTGCAGTGAGAAGCTTATCTTTGTGTTGATTTGATGGTCATGTGACTAGTCCAAAATGGCGGCTTCACCACGTGGGTTTGTTTACATTGGCCATGTGGTTCTTAGCTGTCAATCATGTTGGCAGACTGACAAGAGATGCAAAATAGGTCACTGTGACCTAATTAGTAATCACTGTTACTGTTACATTGGCTTCCTTCCCAAATTTATCACATACTGATCATAATTTCGTATGTGAATTCAATTGTGTAGTACAAAAGGTGTTTGCTGTTTTCTCTATAAATATATAGTCTGTATTAATTGTTATGTCTATATTTTCTGTCATATTCTGAATGTACAATCTCAAGAAAATGCCCGTCCCTCAATTAAAAAAAAAAGACCCTGATAAATGTGACCCAACTTGACCCCAATGGATTGTGTATTAAATCTGTGGAATTAATGGCCAATTTATTGCCTCCTGTGCCCCCTACTGTCGACATAATGAGCCATTTGGGCCAAGTAGAAAAGTTTTTATTGTAATTTCGTTTTAAGAAAAGGGATCAATTTGCAAGGTGGGATAAAATTAGCACTGATGTAATGTGCTAGGGTGTTGCACAATTTCTTCCAAAGCTGGATTATTGCGCAATATCTTCCAAGACTGCTGCTGATATTAAATGCATACATTTGTATGATGAAAATTGGAAGAGAAATCAGAAATAGTTCCATGCAGTCCTTGTAGCAAGCAAAAATTACTGCAACTATACTTCGGTGTAGGCTCATTTTTAGCTGAATTCTCTGCCCAAGAAAGAAAAAAAGGCCCCAACTCACTGGTTTTCAAAGAAATGTAAATAGTAAATACAAATCTCACAAAGAAAACGGTGGCTTCAAATAGGTCCAAATGTTCTATTGATTATAAATCTTGATCGCCCTTGGGGTATTTGAGGGGCTAATCTGACAATTGAATTTTTCCAAAAAAGAAAGAAAGGTCCCGGTTGAGGAAAAATAGTTGAAACCCTGTATGATAGGCCTATCCTCCAAGGTGGTGTCTTCAGGAGCCATAAATCACCAATTTTCAAATTAGTCATAAAGAAGTCCTGCAGGATACTGCCAATTGAAAAAAAAAATCTAAATCTAAATCTAAATTGAATGCATCTTTGGCTATGAAGAGTGAATTGTAATCTAAGTCCCCCCCCCCAAAAAAAAAATGCAATCAAGGAATCAGAGGCGTAACTGGGGGGTCTCAAGCGGGGGGCACCTGGGGGGGCACGTGATTCTCTGGGGGCACCCACTATAGTAACTGTATATTTTAGCCAGAGTTGGAAAGTTCATTCAGGCAATAACACGCCCGAATTCCCCACTTCTCCAGCCATGATTTTGGGGGTAATTAATACTAATTATGGCCACTAGTGTCAACTGCATGGGGGGGGGGATCAATGGCAAATGCAATGCTCGCTTCATTATGACTTTTGACCAAGTCTTACCCATACCTCAACAATGGAAACTAGCCAGTAAAATAATGGCACCTTAGGGTAGTAAAAAATATTTTTCCCTCTCTGCTGGAACAAGGCAGAAAGGATAGATATTGAAAAAGCCAAAATAAAACCACCTCAGCCAGGTCTGATTTATAGGGTAATACCAAGTTTAATTTTTTTGTTGTAGCCTGTTCAGTTGTTTTCTAATTCCTCTTGTGTTCCTTGCATAAGACTAAACGTAAATGACTGAAAAAATAACGCAAACTATAAAAAGGCTGGTCCTGTCTATCTTTCTTTTTTCCTTTCCTGTATGCAGTTTCTGATTAATAATACAAGGAATTTAAATGTGCCAAAATGTTTCGGGGGTCTGCAATCCAAGATTTTAGAATTTAAATAGAATAGGTAATGACTTACTCAAAAATGGTATGATTCTCACTGAGTCGCTATTTCAGACTCCGGGACTTTCTCAAATTTTGGTCCTGCTATGCATGAATTCTAATATAATAAATCATGATTGAACGTTTCAATTTCTTTTAGGCCTAAGGCCACACATAATTGATTCTTAGCTTCTCGGACCCGCTGTCACAATAGATTGTCTGCCGACAAAAAAAAAAATTATATTTTTTTTGACATTTTAAAAAATTTTTTCACTTTTTTTTTGTGTGCTACCGACCGACCTAGAAAAAGTGCCTTGAGAGGAGCCGAGAAGCTAAAGATCAATTATGTGTGGCCTAAGTGTCTTACGATGTCAGAGGAATGTGTTTGGTATATTCAGTAGCAGATCCAGAAGGGGGGGCGTGTGCAGGGTTCAAACCCCCCCCCCCCCTGAGTCTATAGATATACATAAAAACCCGATAATTTCAGCACATTTTCATTTGTAAATCTCCCCCCCCCCCCCGTTCCGCCTTTTTAATGGAGGTGTGTACACATCTCCATTTATGCAGTCACACAAGAGAATGGGAAGTTTTGGCGGGAAATTTGAAATTTGAGCATTTTCAGAACGTCTTTTGGGCCCTGACTTAGCCATTTTGTTTGGAGGTGTTTCGTGTCAAGTCATGCACTTAGCTTGATTATAGAGCATGCATCTGGCATAGGAATGAATCGCAGACATGTTGTAATTTGGATGTGTCTTCCTTTACAACCTGCTTGGATCCACTGCAGGCAGCATCACACATAGCCGTATTGGCCACTGTGCCTAAACTCTGGTACTTGTTTATATGATATTTTGCTCATGAATGGGTCTTATAGCATATATATGCCATTTGGTGTTCATATTTAAGCAATTGGTACAGTTTTTGTAAAATATTGAAAATTAAAAAAAATAATTTTTTTTTTTCGTTTCCCGAACAGAAATTCGAAATGGTTATACCTATGGGCATGAAAATCTACCATAATATGCATTAAATACCCTCAATGTGCCTTTTGGGGGTCTAAATGCTCGTTCAAAAATTAATAACAGCAAATTCAGCAAAAATTTGGAAAAAATGTAATTTTTTTCAATGCTCCATAATTCTGTCTATTTTGGAGTTAGACCTGAAATTTTGCATTTAGATATCTTAATTATACCTCTTTAAAAAACTTAACTCATTTGGAGGGCCAATCTGATAAAATTTTAATAAAAACAAAAAAAAGGAAAAATTAGAATTTCTGATATTTTTCTCAAATTTTGGCTTATCGCAAATTTATGCTAGTGAATAAATTGGTAGACTTAACAAATATTTTGGTTAAACATATTTCGGTAGGCCTAAGTTTTATAGCCATATATAGTTTAGTGTTAACTTTTGTGTTGGAACTCAGTTTTGTCAGAGTCCATTGGATATTGATGGATGTCAGTAACATTGTATCCAGTGTTCCATACTGAGACAACTAATTCTATTAATGGATCGAGTATGTCTAAGATTTCCAGTCTTCTCATCTCATAATCACATGATGGTCTCATAAATGATTGTGTAGCTTCTTCCACAAAAAGGAGGTTGAGCTACCTGGCAGATGACAAACATTTCCATGCATCATTTTAAAGCTCTTTCCAAGTTCTTTAATGAAATGTATTCAATTTTACGTATTAACTATGCCACATGGCCATTTTGTCTTGAAAATGGATTATCTGTAAAAATTCTGAAAATTAGCTCACTATATATATATAGGCCTATGTATTAACAACAGCTGGTTCTTGGCACTGTGGGAAATTGTCATTTTTTGGGGGATATGAACTTAGGAAACTGCTCCACCTCCATTTTGAACCTCTGGGTTCTTGTTCTGGATCCACCCCTGATATTACATGCATTCCGGTGGCGGATCCTGACAGGGTAGTCTAGGGGCCCGGGCGCCGTTTCATTGCTCCATATTTTCTCCTAAATTGTTTTTCCATCTCAGTGTGTAGAGTGATGGGCCCGGACCCCCTAGGCCCCCTGAATCCACCAGTGACTTCAGAACAAAAGATGAGAACTGTATTAAGTAGGATTTACTGTATCAATTTGCATGCTAATGCATTGCGAAAAAAAGCAATTAAATTATAAATATTCTTTCCCCACACAGGATGTCTGAGGAGGGTGCAGCTGTGGCAGCTGAGGACAGAGAAGATGGAGAGCTAGAAGATGGTGAGTGTGAGGAGGGGGATGACGCGGTCGCCAATGACGACGATGAGGCTAACCCTCAGCAACCAACCCGGCAACTGTCGGGGGCATCTTCTGGGCAGGCTGCTAATGATAACAATCAGGGTTTGTTGATGAATTTAAATTAATGTAGGAAATAGAATACTAGGTGTGGTTTAGTATTTATTTGGTGTAGTATTAAGTTCTCTTTTGTTTCGAGATTAGTGGTGACTGTATTGTGGTCTTTTGTGTGATACCATAAGTACTGATTTAAGGTTGTTGCCAAAGCCGATGTCGTAGGATATATAGGAGTTGATTAATGGTGTGTGAATTTATCCCGATTAAGAACTTGTCAGAGAGTGACGCACAATATGAGGTTGACCATTTAAGATATTCGTTCACGAAATTACAGTTGGTCAGTGTACACTGGCCGTCAGTGGCTGACCTGTACAAAAAGGAAAAGTTTACCTTGCACACTATATTATGAAGTTTTATTATGTGTAGAGCTGACTATTTAAGAAGAAGAAATTTGTTAAACTTTTAAGCTATGGGCTTATAGGTGTTTAAATAAGATTATTAGTAATTGAATTGGGGTTTTGGACAATTTGACTATTCAACTGTTCCAAGAACTATTTGTGTAATTTTGGCTGTGGGTTTGGCGTTTGATAAACTCTTTTGCTGTTACTCTTTGTTTTTTGTGTTGGTTTAATGATTGAAGTGTAAAAAAATTAATTATGATGCAATGTAATGATAATGTTGTGACAGCATTCAGAAATATTCTTTCCTGAATTTCCTTAAGTATTGATGAAGTAGTCCAAATATTGTGTAAGTGGTAAGTGGAAATTGTTAACTCTCCGTTCAAATCTTTTATTTCGTAAATTTCAGGAGAGAAATCTGAATCTGAAGGTTCGGACAAAGAGGGAAACAAGAGCGGAGGAGAGAAAGGAGAGGGCGAGGATAATGAGGAAAAGGAGGATGGACACAGACGCCACAGACATCATCACAAGAAGAGAAAAGAGAAGAGAAAGAGAAAACGAGAACACAAGGAAGGGAAGAAGCACAAGAGTAAGAAGGCTCGTTACGTGGACCACGATAATGTCGGAGACCAGCCGCCGCCAATGCAGAAATGGGATTCAGAAAACAAAAACAACCAAAGAGATGGCCAAGGTCATGGTCAAGGTCAAGGACAAACAGATAGGCAGAAGTCGCCCCCAGGTCCGTACGACAGTCCGTACGAAAGCGATGAAGAGCAGTCTGGACCTCCTAACAAGAGTCCGAGGGGTGGTTATGACAGTTATGATGGCTATGCCAGTCCCCCAGGACCATATGACAGCCCGTCCGATGAAGATGACTATGCAGAGGATGGGTGAGTAAATCAGAGTAACATTAGATAGATAGATAATGTAATTTATGTTTGATCACCTGATAGACTTTGTCGCAGCGTGTGTCAAGTTAGTTAATCATCAATGTTTTACTAATCTTGAATTATTTCTTTCTCCTTATTCTAGATATCGAAGTCCCAGGGGAAGGCAGAACAACAAAAGCAGTCTGTTGAGCATGGTGGGGGATGAATACATGGATGGAGATGAAAGAGATGTAAGTTTCTTCCATTTAAAACATTTTAAGATAAAAGTTATACAATAATATAGATGTCACTGTGTATAAATATATACCTTAGCATGAACATGGTTTTCTTACTCTGTAATTCTCATTCTTGAAATTGTATCGTTTACATACTTTTATGAAGTATCCAATGTTAAATGATTCTCTTTCTTGAACAGGACCCAAATTTCCGAGGGAAAAACAGACGAGGTGGCAGCGCACCTCGACCGTCGCGGAGACAAGAACGAGGCGGAAAGTTCTTCAAAGACAGACCGCCTCGAGACAGGGAGAGGAATGAACCTCGTAAGAGACTGAATGAATTGCGGATGGAGGAACGACCCATGTGTAAATTCTACATGGAGGGCAAGTGTGCTAAGGTATGAAAATGAGCATTGCTGATTATTATAAACAGGTATTTTTAGTGCAAATTAAGTATGATAATGCTGGTTTTAAGTGATTTTGAATTTCTTAAAAAATCCCAGGCGCTGGGTTCCATGATTGAATCATCTCAGACAAAGCTTAGGTCGTGCGTTACCGATTATAGAAAACTCCCTCATTCCGGATCCTTGATGTACTCGCCTTTCCTGTTTCATTTATAAATGAAATTAATATACAATCTTTTCTCTTTACATTACAGGGAGCGAACTGCCCTTTCAACCATGCCTTCAAGCCCCCTCAGAAGAAAGAGATTTGTAAATTCTACCTCAACTCCTACTGCCAAAAGGGCGATGACTGCGTCTACATGCACGGGGAATTCCCCTGTAAATTTTACCACTCTGGGGAAGAGTGCTATGATGGGGAAAATTGCAAGTTTTCTCATGCTGAGCTAACAGATGAAACAAGGGCCATTATGGATAAGGTAAGTCAATATTCTTCAGTGTAATGATAAAATTACAGTTTCCTTAAATTTGCAGTGTATATGTCTTTGTTGTCATCAGTTACAAATTTTTCTACCAGGATCTCTCCAGCTTAAGGTCTACTTGTTTTACTAAAATTATTGAATTATTTTCAGATTATGAATGAAGGGTATGACATAGAAGCTGACTTTGGTTCTCCAAAACGAAGGAGAAAAGGTGAGTGCTGTTTGATAATCATGCCACATTAATTTGTTGAAGACCTTCAAAAAGTATTGGAATTGTGCACATAGACTGCACTGCAGCAGGGTAAAAAGATTTATATAAATTTAATTTTTGCCTAAGATTTCTTTTCTGAGTAGCCTATTTCTGAATCTTGTCTTTGCTTGTTTCACAGAGGTCACTCAAGAAGAACTTGAGAAAATCAGGAGTATCCCGTCACTGTTTGACATTGAGGTGTTCCCCCCTGGACAAGGTCCTCATAGTCAAGGTGGCCCTGGAGGAGGTCCTGGACCTGGAGGTGGCGGTCCGCCTGGTCCTGGGCCAAACTTCTACAATGAAATGAACAATATGGGAGGACCTAACAATAATCAAGGGTTAATGGGCCCTGGACCGCCCATGGGAGGCCCTGGAGGACCAATGGGAGGCCCTGGAGGACCAATGGGAGGGCCTGGACCAATGGGAGGGCCTGGACCGATGGGCCCTGGACCAATGGGCCCTGGACCAATGGGAGGAATGATGGATGGTCCAGGTGGTGGACCTGGAGGTCCTGGCCCTGGATTTATGCCCAACAACAACGGCCCAGAGGGATTCCCCCCTTCTGATCAACAGCAGCCTAACAACAACAACAACAGCGGAGATAGTCCCCATGATATTGATATGCGAAGTGGTATGTTGATTTTTGCAAGATCCTAGTTTTAATAGTCGCATTTTTAATCTCAAGAATTTTCTTTGAATCGCCATATTGCAAATGGCAGTACACTGAAATTGACTGAGTGATATATTGTTCAGTAATGTATGCTTGTCTGCACATTTCCTCTTAGCAGCAATATCTGTAAATTTTACTGGAGCTCTAGGTCAACACCAAGTCTTGCATTATTATTGACACAATATTGTCAGAAATATCTATAATATTAGAAAATCAGGTTCCGGTAGTTTGTTATGGATCTCCTTCAATCAATACATTTCTTAATTTGCTTTCTTTATTTTGCAGAGAGTTCAGGTCCTCTTGGGTCTTCTCACGGCTCTCAGAACTTGAAGGACATGAAGAATGAAGGTTCGGCAGGATCCAATGACGACAGCCAGCAATCTCAGGATGGGGAAGTGGACGACACTTTGTCTCGTTTGCCCCCGAAACAGCGAGAGTTGTACATGCGCATCCAAGCCCAGAACAAGAATAATGCACCTGACCAAAATGAGGATGCTCCTAATTTCCCACGTAAGTTAAAACTATCTCTGATGATTAGCTTTACTTAAGTCAATCGTTTTAGGGCCCAAATTCTACCAACTGTTGCCCCCTCCCCCCTCCCCATTGGCTGTTTCTGAACAGTGCGACTCATTGACTTGATAAGCCAAGTAGGAGTTAATTTGTGATCAACAAGTCTCATAAACAATTACCTTGATGTTTAAGTAATACATGAGCCTTGACTTGGCTACCTCATGTTGCTACTTCAGTCAAAAATGTTGAATTTGAAGTTTCTTTATAATAGGCTTTTAAAATTTCTATAAATTTAATGACTTTTTCTTGCAGTTGAAGACGATGACAATTGGTATTCAAGCGATGAAGAAGAAGGAGGAGAAGGAGAAGGAAAGAAAAAATCGAAAAATAAACTGGCCGATATCTTGAAGACTTTGAGTCAGGTTGGTTTTGAAATGATGTGCACTTTCAATTTAATGCAATGGAGATCTATGCTTTTGGTTGATTGTTGTAATGTTGTTGCATAATTATGATGTTTGATATAATGATATTGTGATTTTCAGACTTCAGCCGTGGGAAGCTCACCCAACTCCTCAGCTATCACAACAAATGCTCCATCGGGAGACGGTCAAGGGCCAATGTACCAGAATGACAATGGGGGGTCCCCTATGGGTGGAGGGGGGCCCCAAAACGGGGGTCCAGGCATGGGCCCAAGAGGAAGGAACATGGGCCCTGGTGGACCTAATGGCCCTGGTATGGGAGGACCCAACATGGGTGGCCCCAATATGGGTCCTGGCCCTAATATGCGTCCTGGACTGATGGGACCTGCACCAAACATGGGTCCTGGTGGTCCTAATATGGGTCCCGGAGGACCTAATATGATGAGAGGAGGACCCGTGAACAACCGAATGAGGATGCCCCAGGGTGGAGGTGGTCCTAATATGATGGGACCTGGAGGACCTCACAGGATGGGAGGACCAATGGGCCCTGGAGGTCCAGGTATGGGTCCTGGAGGACCAGGAATGGGCCCTGGTGGTCCAGGCATGGGTCCTGGAGGTCCAGGCATGGGTCCTGGTGGTCCAGGAATGGGACCTGGTGGACCAATGGGCATGGGTGGTCCAGGTATGGGTCCTGGTGGGATGTACGGAGGCATGCCACCAAATATGGGCGGTCCTAACATGGGTCCAGGCAATATGGGACCTGGCAACATGGGACCTGGTGGATTCGGAGCTCCCCAGCAGCCGCCTGCTCAGGGACTGGACATCAATGCCATGATCACTGCTATCAGGACTGCCGCAGAACAGCAAAGCCAAAAGTAAGTTTTCCAACCTTCTATTATCTCGTAAATTTTAAGTTTGTAATTAAGCCCAGGGCCAAGAATATGAAAGGCTCCTGGAGATTCATTGAATAAAATAAAGCTCTAAAAAGTTTGCTTTTTATCGGTGGTTACTGATTCACTCAAGACTAATGAAGTTGTAGAAGATCTTAAAAATTCTTATCGTATCATAGAAAGTAAGCCAAATTTATGTAATTTATCTCTCTGGAGGTTTTAAAGAAAGTCATTATTCGTTCTCATACTGTGCAAATATTTCATTCAGCATTCGCTAATTGGTTGTTAATTACTTTACAGCAATCGTGAATCCAGAGATCCTCGCCAATCCGGTTCCAAATCCCTCGATCCAAGAGACCCTCGAGCACGAGATCCCCGATCAGATGTCAAATCAGAACCAAAGTCCGAACCGAGACCCGCTCCCTCGGGGCCCCCTCCCTACCCTCCTCCTGTCATGGACAGTAATACGATGATTATCAACAGCCGGAGAACGGCTGGTACTTTCCCCTGGTTGTTACGAACAGTTACTGTTGATCCTACTTCTAAGCTATTAGGTCCAGACACGAACTGGCGAGAGAAGAGATTTAAAGACGATCCTCGTGTTAAAGTCCAACTTGAAAAGAACCCCCTCTTGAAGAATTTGCCTATGTCCTCTCCGCAACAAGTTGGCAATAGGTCGCCTTCTGTTAATACCAGCAGTCATTCCCGGCCTCAGAATGACCCACGTGCTCAAAACGACCGGAGTCCCCAAAGTGATCCGTCCCAGTGGAACCCCAAAGCCGAACTCAAAGCTGAACCCCAGTGGAACCCCAAAACCGAACCCCAGTGGAACCCCAAAAACGAACCCCAGTGGAACCCCAAAAGCGAACCTCAGTGGAACCCGAAAGCCGAAGCTCCTTCTTACCAACCCCCAAAGACGCAAAGACATTCCGATCCAAGAATGGGCAACGAAGATCCTCCTTGGATTAAGGCTCACCGTAACCAACGCGAGTCCCCTCAACATAGACCAAATGACAGGAACAATCAGTACAACCCTAATAGTAGCAGATCAGACTCACGTAGCTCTGATCCAAGGGGGCTAACGAAAGCAGCTACGATTACTTTACCAGTTCAGTCGTCTCCTTCGTACGCCCCTGCTTCACTGCTATCGCCTGATGTCAAGAATCAGAAGCAGAACTCTCTACCGGACTTGCCTCCCCTCAGCCATACAGACAGTTCAGGTGCCTCCAAACTGGTGCTAGATGTCCCTAAACCTATGGACATGCCAAAACCATTAGATATCAAAATCGCTACTGGATTACCCACACCCGATCCGAAAATCCTACCCAGGCCCGACCCTCGTTACTCAAGACAGAGCTCAATATCATCAAACAAATCTGATGACGGAAGTGGCTCTGAGAGTAAACAGTCGTTATCTTACAGAAATGACCCTCGGTTTAAGAAACGGCCGAGATCTGATCGTAATTCAGGGGATACTAGTCCGAGAGGCGGAACGACGCCCGATCATTCCTCGGACACTTCTCCCCCCGCTCTGACTGTTGTGACGGACCCTAGAGGCAGTTTACACTGCCAACGTAAAGCTAATATGGATTATACATCTCCGTTGGATGCTCATATGGCATCTAAAACATCTTCATCGTATGACTCTTACAGCCGCCCTCCTAGCTTAAATCTTAACATTCCCCGGTCTCAACCTTCTAAGAAACCTAGCCCTGTTACAGAATCGGTCGTTACAAAATCATCCGATGTTTCTAACTCATCTCCTAATCTGCCGATCGATCCTGAGACAATGGACTTCCCTCCTGTTTCCGAGCCCGAGGTACCGGCTGTTCCCCTTAAAGATGTGTTTCAAAATAAAGACCCCACTGCTTCGCCATTTTGCTAGGACTATCAATCATTGACTGTTCTCATCAAATACGACTTCATTTCAGTGTTTCAAACTGTCTGGATAGACTAGATTTCCATTGATTGGTACTACAATCCTGAAAAAGAAAGAGACTTACTAAATTTATATACTCCTAAGTGCTCATAGCATAGGCCTATTGTGTGATATTAAACACACACAAAAAAGTAGTTACTCTTGTGAAATAACATTCCTGAACTGTCAATCAACTCTTAATATTCCTGATATTGTTACGATAAAATATTATGCTTATTAGCTAAGAATTTGGTAACTTAATAGCATAAGTCCTTTTGATTTGGTCATTATATTGCGTACTTACTATCTGCTCTAGTGTGTTGTGAAAATTATGTTGCACTTCTGCGAGTTTGTTTTGTATCAGTAAGTGAAATTATATATCTATATTCTATATATATATGAGTATAAAAATTATATTGATTATATTCTGAGTTTGGTGATTTCACTTGCACTTCTATTATGAGCCTTATTTTACGCTCAAGTACTTAACCTTTACTTTCTGCAAAAATCATATATTTCTGCAAACCTAACTGGCAGTCTTGTGTTAAAATAGTGTTGTGTCAATCAGTCAGTCTTTTGGATGATATTATGTTGTCTTATTTCGTTAAACATTAACGTTCAACTTGATAATATAATCTTCTGCTTATATCGCTGTTGATGTTATATTTAAGTTAACTGGATGTAAAATGTACCTGTGTCTAATTTATTCTGTGATATTCTTGGTTATATTTTGTCCTGCAAATAGTGAAACTCGTCAGTCAATCAATCATACCAAACATTTTCTGTCTATTTTTACCACTTAGGTTAGAGGTGCCATTGAATAAGGATTGAACCCTGTCTTTGTCTGAAAGTCTCTTCATCGGTCTAAATAGGCCACTTGTAAATTATATTTAGTTTCTCGAATCTTCTGCTGGCGCTAGGAACATAAAAAACTTGAAATCTCATATTTTGTCACTAAATTAAATAAAATCTTGGTTAAACTCTTTTTTGTCGGCAGAAAAATCTGTTGGGTCAGTAGATCCGATCCGTCTGATCCGAATCAATTATGTCTGGCCTATTTCAACAATAAAACAAACATTTACAGAACAGCAGAATACACTGCTCTCTCGACAATCACAATGCACAAAATATACCTCGTGGCACGTGCCTCACTATAGGGGTATACCTTATTTATTATAGAGGATCTCAAAATTTGCTCGAATCTGGATATATGGTCATACAATGTGTAAAAATCAATTACTACACAATAACCATTACAGTATTGATAATGAAATGTGCTATGATATAGTACTAGCATGTCATTATTATTTATTGCCTGGGGCATTGGGCCCTTGAGTACTGGACTTAAAACAATCATTAAATGTGTAAATACAGGTATGCGTCATTGAAGCACTTGATATATTTAAATAATTTAATGATATTTGTGAAACGGCTGTACATTGTAATAGCAATCACTTTAAAGATTTTTGCTCAATCCAGTCTGGCGTAATCTGTATGAGTGGTTTTGTGAATGTCACTCTATATCAGATTCAGTTTAATATGCTTTAATCCTATTTGACTCACAGAGGTATGAAGTACTATGAACAATAAACAGGCAGAAAGATTTTCTTTACAAATGAGTTTAGGTCACTTCTGGCAAGTCAGAAACGAAGAATTTATTCATTACATTATTTTAGCATGTTTAGTAAAGACTACATGTTCTGCTGTAGAAACTCAAAATACAAAAAGAAATTTCATAAGTTAATTCCTAAAAACAAATGGGAGACAAGATGGTTGTAATTGTTATACGTGTTATATAATAACTTATCAGTTATGCTGCATGATTGACATATTGAACAATTGTCTTCTTGGGTTAGATAGCATTTACTAAATAATTTTGCAATGAAGACAGTGTTTGAATGAAGTTGAATGTTTCTGTGTTGAATCAGGAAATGTGTACATGAATTTGCTTGCTGTAATATTGAACCATGACGATTGTTTTTTGTATGTGTGCATGTCGTGATCACTGCCGATCATGAACTGGCATAGTTGTTGATGACAATAAATGTGATAAACACAAACACATCGTGTAGTTATTTCTGTTGCAACTTAAAATGGTAGGCTCTGGTATCATCTACATTTGTCGGTCATCAGGGATAATTCTGTCATCATTCCATGTTAAATAATTCTCAAGAATTTGCCTATAAATGCGGCATTACAAGTTCTTACGAGTTGAAATTTCAAGACACTTTACGATTCAACCTCTCATTGACTTATTGACCCCTGTCTACAAGTGGACCGCTGTTACATTGCCACTTCTTTTCAGTCTTGGCAGATCAGAACATATGCTGTCATGTGTTGCCACCTAGTGACTGCTATTCCGTGAGCTCCTGCGAGCGGTCCACATAATTTCAGTCTGAGGAACTCGCACAATTTTGTCTGGAGGAAACCAGGGCTGTTTCTGAGTGTGCTGATGGCCTTGTCTACTTAGAGAATATGATTGCCGAGTCTGAATCTGGTATACATCAATGTTGAATAGAAATTTTGTGAATGTGCAATGAAATTGGAACTATTTCTCGGGACAGCAATGCTGTAGCATACAAAACAGGGTTCCCACGGTCTTGAGAAGTAGGGAAAAAGTAGGGAATTTCCAAAAGCCATTTTCCAGACCTGGAAAGTAGGGAAAAAGTAGGGAATTTTCATTTGTAGTAGGGAATTTTCATTTACTGAAGCATTTTGCCGATTATTTCAAATGTCGATGAGCCGCGATATGATAACGTAAACAGTAGCCCTAGTAACACGAAAACCTGTCCTGGGTATAAACTTTTAGTCTCAGATTTTTCTTCACTTGAGTTTTGCTTATTCAGAATAGCCTTGTGTGTGAACAGGTCAAAAGAACTAATTTAATTCATAAACAGATGGTACTGTCCTTGAAAAATCTGTGTTAAAAGTTGTGAAGGCAGGAGATATGAGCTAATTTATGGTCTGGAAAAATAGCGCATCAGTCAGGAAAAAGTCTTGAAAAAGTAGGGAATTTCCAAAAGGGAAAATTGTGGGAACCCTGACAAAATCAACTTTGGTGCCATGCGGCAGCAGCATGCGTTCTCATTTTACCAGACTGCATTGACCCGTACAATCTGCACAGGTCAGGGCTGCCCTTCATCATAATAACATGCTCATGTGGACTAGAAAATCTCCCTTGCCTCGAGTCGATAGTTGTTAAGCAGATAGGTTCACCCTTTTGAGAACCAACTGTAGAGCTGCAGTCCTCTGGTGTCACTGTGGGTTTTGTGCTTTCGCAAGACTTGAGATGACACTGGTTTCAAACACTCAAGCTGGGATTCTAAATTAAACTGATCTCATTTCTTAATGCTACTGCCCGTTTCAGGATAGGCAGGCATAAAAATGAGATGATACAACAGCAAGTCCAAACCAAGGTGCTTCCCGTTCCCAAGGGTGGGATCTTTTGACTTGCTAAAGTGCAAAGCCACACCATCCAGCTTAATGTTACAGCATTTCGAAGAGTGGAGTATGTTGTGGGGCTTTATACTACTTGGCACAGGATGAAGCAATTGCTGCTTGGGGGAGTCCTCAGATCGAGAATCGCAACCTGGGACCCCCACAGCCTCAGCTTGGTCCCAAGCCTGGTCCAGAAACCAGTGGTTGTGAAAACTAGCACTCTAAATCCAAAGGATGCGGGACATCAGGAAATCCTCAGTTGACTTGCTGTGACCAATTTTAACAGTGCCTTAACCAATCAGGCAACTGGTCGGCTATGTGTGCGTCTAAACGATTAGGTATTCATCAACCAAGCAAGTGACCCAGAAATTTTTTTTACCTTCAGCAAAGATGGTGACATTCCAATCTATGCGGCACTTTGTGTCTGGATTGACGACAGAACTTTAAAAATGTTTTTCTAGGCTCTTTCTTTAATCATTCAATACATGTACAGGTTGAAACTGAAGACAAAGAATGAAGATACAATCATTTATATATACACTTAGTTACACAAAACGGGTGACATTTTCAATATACACAACAGAAAATACAGATAAATCAATTATTTACAATTAATCTGATCAAATTGTCTTATTCAACAACTAGTAGCTCTAATAGAGACAGGTTGAGCGTCAAGTTTTAGAATTAAATGTGAAGTAATATTAAATAGATTGTAAAGAAGATGTACATTATTGAAATGCCTATAAGTACATTTTACAAGTTACCATACAACTTATGCATGTTTTGACATTGGCAATATTTGTCTGATTTTGTCAGTTTGAAAAACAGCCTAATTTATGTAATCTCTGAAGTTGGTAGAGATTACCATATCATGCCGATTAATGCATGCCAGCCAATGTCGTTACCGTTTTGGTACGATTATTCAAAGTAATTAGTACTAATTACACATTCCATTGTGTACAGTCTATTAACTAGTACATGGTGAGAATTATAATCGAAACATTCTAAGAACTACAACTACTAAATGGTAAAAGAACTTCTATATAGCAGTATAGCGTACTAACAAGTGAAAACCAGCTTCTAGCTTCGCGATTCTATGATTTATGTGCCTTTCATCGGCCTTACGCCTCACATAATTGATTCTTAACTTCACGGACCCGCCGACACAATAGATTTCCTGCCGAGGGAAAAAAAAAAAATTTTTTTCTTTTGACATTATAAAAAAAAAAATTTCACTTTTTTTTTGTCCTAACGACCGACCCTACAAAAAGTGCCTTGAGAGGATCCGAGAAGCTAAAGATCAATTATGTGTGGCCTTACGGATTTCAAGTGGATTACAACCTTATCCACATACTTGCAATTACAGCAAATTGAGCTTAAAACTCTGATACAACAAAAGGGGACTAAATTCATCTACGTTCCATTGTTTGGGCTAACATCTAAGCACAAAGTATTGAATATTTTATAACAATCCTTGAAATTGATTCGTTAAAAAGAAGCTTCCCTTTCCCCTCTCGAAGACTCAAACGCGATATCAAGGGGTCTAGAACAGGCCAGCGATAGGTCAATTGCCCAGGTATGACATAAAGCCCGAGCATGATTTTAATGAAATATCAAGCGGACATGCAATCACATTTCTTCGTGTCAGTTAAAGTTCAAAAAGCTCTACTATTCAAGACAAGTGACAGATAAGTATTTTCAATACTAAAAGCATGACATTTTCAATATATATCAAGATACACCATGCAGAAATTTCGCTCTACGTGTACAACAAAATTCAAAGCTTCTTAAGTTGAAAAATTTGAAAACTTAAGCCAATAAGCAACTATATCAGCAAGAGTCAAGTTTGCTATAAAACAAGCATTTAATATTATAACTACATACTTATACTTCGAGGCAAAAAATTTGTCCTTAAGGACTGCATTTCCATACCTAAACTATCCACTGTTATTGAAACATTTTCAAATTATTAAAATTTGAAAGAATTTTCCACATTCAAATACATTAATCAACTACAAAGTGTAGTAATATTTGGCTAATCTCTTAATTTTTTGCTTAGGATTTTATTTCAAAGAAGCTTGTGTTGATAGCTGAATACAGAAAGACAATCTTATTCAAAATTCAGTCAACTAAAATCAGACTTATACAATATCAATCGAACTGTCCTTTTTTGGTGTCAACGTTTTGTTTCAAAATAAAACTCTTATTGATTTCAAATGAATTTAAAATTGGTTTCAAGTCAATTTTTTTTTCAGGTTTGTGAATCAAGGCAAGGTGTGCAGTGTTAGAAAAAAATAATTTAAAATTAAAAATAAAATTATCCCATTACCCAATCTTATTTTTCAAAAATTTCTGCAGGAAATAATAATTTTGATTGCAAAAATCACATTTGAAATTAATTAAATGCTTTAGTCATGCACCATATTATAATTATCCAAATTGCTGAGAATGATTCGATTTCTTATTAATATTTAGATCAAGTTGTATTTGTTGATGTACGAAGGTTAACAACTGAAATACCATTACATGCTTGTGAAAAATCGTGACTACTGTTAATACTAGTACTGTTGCAAAAATGCAGGTAGATAATATTGACCAATAGAACCCTAATACAAAATAAATCAACAAATAAACAGCTAAATAACGAGCTAAAAACATACAAAGTCAATCACAGAAATAAAACAGTTCCGAGCCTGATTTAAGACTTTATGACTATACAATTTGGGAGATGTTCGTACAATCTCCACATATTATGACATACATGCCATATTTGGTGATTATTCAATTAATCAAGCGACCCAATGATATCATTAGTGATTTGAGTCAAGATTTAACGTTTATATACAATTATACACACGAATATATATATCACCATTTTTCATTACAGACGTTAAAACACCAAAATTAAAGAAATAAACAAATATCACAAGAAAATCCCTACATCACAAAGTACGATTCCATCTCGGATCCTCGGAGAGAGGGAGTTCGCATGAGAATCCCCTGTCTCCCAGATTCTCGATGGAATCCAGGTCGAACTTCACTTTTGGCAAGTTTGTTCAACCTTACAATTAATCTATGCGACTATATACGCTTAAATATTATATTCGTTTACAGTAGGCAACAAACGAAGTACAAATTTTGATGACAATTTAGGCCAAAAATAATTGATTTTAATTTGAGCTTCTCCGACCTACCGATATCGACCAGACTGATGAAAAGTGCCTCAAGAATATCCGAAAAGCTAAAAATCAATTATGTCTGGCCTTAAGGACAGTTGTGATCACGTTTCGATAGTTATTAAACTTTTAAATGGTGCGGGTATAGTTGCATATTCATCATATGAGATGCTGTGATGTTTTCTATAATTGAAACCTAGTGTAGAGTATTCTGCAGTTGGAGATCGGGAGCTGAAAACTGCAGAAACTGCAGAAAAGAACGTCACAGAGACGTTGTATTCAAATGTCACTAAGTTCTAGAATGCAATACCATAGCGCCACCTTGTGTTTCCTTACGGCTCCTCTTATGACATCCACAACATACTCGCCCTAGCGGAGAGCCAGTTCGTGAGAACTGGCACTCGCATTTGACGCTTCACTTTGATAGGGTGCAAGGATATGACCTTATTATGCATGTAAACAAGTGTATCTCTCAATGCAAGTAAGTAGCTACTGGAATACCCTGTGAGCTCTGTTTTGGGGAGAATGCTCGATGTGTCCAATGCTCACGAACATAACCAGTGACTAAATCTGTTATGAGAAACGAACTTGGAAAGTGTTGACACATCACAGACTGAATTCACAACTGTAGCAGCATGGCTGGCTTGTTTACCACATATTGTAATGGCGACCGTTGCAACGGTATGCGGCCAATGAGAATTTTTCCCAGAATTCAAAGCATATACGAGTGACGGATTCCCTTTGGGAATCCGAGTGAGGGCGAGTTTGCATCCACAATATGTTGTAATATTAATCTCCCCTCCATTTGTTGCATACTGTAAACTTAATTTATCAAAAACTTCCCTATGGTTACCATTGAATTGAAATGTAATATGAATCTATTATACTAATCTGAACCAATACATATTCTCTAGAATGAGACTGATAAGAAATTGAACCATTTTCACACCATTCGCAACATGAGTTATATGATTAGTATGAAGGGTTTTGTAAGAGTCTAATGATCATGATAGTAGTATGTTCAAGGTATATATACATATACATTCTATAATATATACATTAATGTTTATATGTAATGATTTAGAAGGAGAAAATGACTCTATGAATGTTTATATAGGATTGAACTATATGATGGAAAACATTGCAGAATTATGCAGAACAGAGATAGACAACTATACAGAATACACTGCTATAGCTATCTCGAAAACTTAACCCATTATCATTATAATATATGAAGGGGATTTTAACAAATATTAAATATAGAAAATTTATCATAATAATAATTCTATATATAATATAATGTTCTACAATTGACTAGAATGACGGATGAACTTTGATTGATTTTACTTTGACCTTTTCCGAAGTTGCAACGTCTATTCTTAGTATTTCAATTGGCTATCTCAATTTCAAATATTTAATATTGCACTGAGTATATTTCACGCATTTTTCGGTGAGGCTGTCACACACAAGATTTTGAACTGTTATTGATGTTCTTTTCTTTTAATTTCATAAATCTCAATTGCATCACTTTTCACTAATATGTTGTAACTCGCTCATTGTGACGGAAATGTTGGAAATTTTACAAGAGACTTTGCCTCATTCTAGTAGGGCAAATAATACAATGCAATTCTTGTATTGCATTGGGGAATGATGATGTATTAGATGATTTAATCAGTTGACTGATCTCGTATGATATCTGGAAGCCTTGTTATTTAATGGTTTGAAGTACATTTCCAGATTTGCATTATTTTCATAAATTTCATAACCAACATTTTCTCATTTGTTCGACCATCACCATACACTGTAGAGAACGAGGATTAAGATATGATTAGCATTATGACCAATCAGTCTATATAACTATCACATGAAATTGTCAAGATAACAAAGGAGTAATATTTAAACTTGCATTCACATCAATTCATCTGCGCAAAATTTTATACAACACCATAAAGTTTAGCCTTTTCACAATTATGTCATTCTTTCAGTTTCAGTACATACTATTGATATTATCAATTGACTATGACAACAGAGCGAATAAATGAAGTATTTATGATCATTAAGAATCAATACGGTCATTCATATCATTTAAAGTCTACCAATTTTAAATATTAATTCTACTGAGTATCGACATACACAATTACACATTCACTCTCATTACACATTCACACAACTTTCACATCTCTCGCGCAAATTCAAAAGTACATCTTAATCAGTTATGCTATGATAATGATGAATACTCAGTCCAATAATGTCTGCTTATGACAATTATTCCACACTCATTCATTTTTAAGGCCAGACAAAATTTATTTTTAGCTTCTCAAAATCTGACAGAGTAGATCAAGAAGCTAAAAATAAACTATGTTTAGCCTAAATTTGACAAAAGGAAGATGAAACATAAATAGCACAGACTTGGTGCACAGTGTAGATAGATAATCTAACACAATCAAATCTAGAATAATTATCTAATTGATTTAATAATCAGGACTCCCTCCTCCTTCAAAGGTTAATTTGACCAAGTCAGCTTGCAATATAGATGCACACAATCCAATGGAAGCCGGACTTGACTGCAGCACCCTCTATTGGTAGAGTACCCATTTAAGTTGGAGGATTAGAACTTACAACTTATGTCTGGATAATGATTTGACAATCACAATGATAATCGTTTACAATTGACAGTAGTCACATAACCCAGATACAACAAGATAAAATATAACATGAATATTCGAATAATAATTCATATAATATTTCTATTTAGTATTATGATATCTGCATGTCCAGATTATGTATTTCGTTCTTCTAAGCCGTAATTTTTCTGGTACTCAGTTCGACTCAATGACGTGGTCTCCGTGGGTCCAGTGGGGTCTGAGGGGGGGCCGAGGGGGATGGCCGTGGCTCCAGGACCGGCCTGGTTGGTTGAGTTGTTGAAAGCTGCTGACGGTTGGGTCATAATGGGCTCCTTCTCATGTGCAGGACTAGATTCGGGGCTGCTGAATTCCTCCTGTGTAAAATAATTCATAAGGAAAAGAAAGACATATAATTATCATTGATTATATAGAGCAGTGTATTAGAACATGTAGAATATATCTTGATGATATCACCAATGTTCATGAGTCTTGTGGATGTTGTGTAAAAACAAGTGATAAAATTAAGGGTTTTCTCAAACTGACTCAATTTTGTAGCTCAATTCTTAAAGCCACCAATTACTGTTTTGTTACAGTAACAGATACCACAGAAACAGATTTATAGATTTTTTTCTCTAAAATACCTTTGTTTTGCAAAGATAGCTTACATCTAAGGGCATGTAAGACTGTACCTTAACCAAAAAAGGTTAATTAATCATAATAATGAGCACGATGGAGTCATTTTGAATAATGAGCCATTTTTTCAGATTTCGTCTTCAGACCCTCAGTAATTGCGGCTTCCAAAAGACATCAAAACGAAATGCTTTACATTCAAGAAACTGTATGAGTCACATTCAGTCAAACTATAATGGAATGTTACATAATTTGTGTGTTTGTAAATAGAGAATACCAAAATATGGCCAGATGTACGACTTTCAATCAATACTAACGTCCAGGTACATTTGTCGTTGTTTAGATCTAGATAGACTTTCAGGATAGCATAAGCCTATGAACATAATGCGGTATTTCTATATCTGGCACATGCAGCATTTCATTCAACTCTAATCAAGTCAAATTCTGTTATATCATGATTACTTTTCGAAAAGGAAGAATAAAGGCATGGGTTTACATCAATGTTTTACGATTGAACTTTGCAGATCTGTTTTTCTCCATTGCAGAAGAGAATTTCATTCGAATTAATGTATGAACAATCTATAACAACATATTGTCAAAATAACTTCAAATATTTACAGAATATAATATTAGACATATATATGAAATATGATTCAAACATCATTAGGATTATATAAGGTGCGCCTTCCTTTTGTTCAATACAGGGTACAGTAGGTAACAGGTACACAACATTGATCAAAATAAATAAATAGAAGCTACAGAACGAACAGTAAAACACTACAAGTCAACATTTAAAAAAATGTTAAAAAGTGCAAGGACTATAAACTTCTAAAGAATCTTCTAAAATCAAGATTCTGAAGGTGAGTTAGTGAGTTTGTGTTTTACGAGTGTGGGATTTAGAGGCACTCCAGATTCTGGGAAAGTACCTAGTCATTTCACCACACATAATTATCTGCATTTATAAAGACGCAAAGCAAGAGAGCTCTACATGTTTTTATTGTTATTCCAGTGCACTGATGTTATTTCAAGCGACTAACAAAAGTTAAATTAATCCTGCTATGCATAAGATAAATTTATCCATTTATGTGTCCCAGTGTGTGACGTTATATGCTAATTTGAAATTCATTCACGGACACGATTGCATAACAAGACGAATGGAATGAATAGCCACTTACTGCAATTTGCTCACAGAGTTTTTAAATTATATTCTGAATCGCTTTTGACTTATGACTGAGGTATGGTCATTGGCCTAATTCTGTTCACCATTTTTGGCACTTAGGCCTAGAGTTGGCTTACTCTGGGTAGATGCTAGAAATTTCTCTAATAAATTCTGAAATTCCACTACTTCAAGGACATAAGTATATTGTGAATATACATTACATTTAGTGCTGACTAATCAAAACCACTACAAAATTGAATGTAGCAACAACAAAAAACAATGGAATCACACAACAGTTTCAACAAACAGTAAAACATTTAACGAAAAATTGCAATGAAGTCACATAATCAAGCGTTCAATGCCAAGTTGCCAACTCATCAAGGAATTCCACATTTAACATATCTACACTCCTGGAGTTATTTAGAATTTAATTCAACTGATTCTGAAGACAGCAGTAAGCACTGATGGGAGTCACGGGACCTATGCTAAACGACTTGTCATTCCTCTAAGTATGCAGTTGTCACATAGGGTAGTAGCTGAACCCAAAATATTTTCAGCGGGCCTTCGAAGCAAAATCCTAGTTGGAGGTCGTCCATGTGAGACATTAAATCAGGGACCCCCTTATATCAGTGTCTGTGCCTGGCAAGGAAAAGATCCCTCACATGGGACAAATGTGTTACATAGCGAGGCCTCCTGCTCTCTCTCCCATTTCATCAATCAATCTCTTGAATTGGCCATAAGTAGAAGGCTGCACTGACCATATCAATCTATCAATCTGTCTGCTCTCCAATGACAAATAGACAGAAAATGGCTACATAAAGCCAGAATTGTACTGCTGTGAACTTACTTACCAATGCTAATTGCTGTTTTTCCATTTGAAAAAATTTTCTGACTTAAGAAACTGCCAGCTACACTTCTTAAAATGAAACAATTTTAATTTCTTTCATTTTTATAGGACAGAAACAGTTCAGTTTCATGCTTTGATGAACATGCTAATTGTCTAATAAATACTACAAAATGCTACAATATTAAACAGCTGAACAAAACCATGTAAAGATAAGTTAAATGTGGAATTCTTTGACTTAATGAAAAGCATTAATTAGCAAAGAAATGTTTGAACAGCAGAGTTACCAAGTCATACCACATCGACATAACAACAAGTATGTTAAATCAAATGAATAAAACATAAAAATTTACATATAAGGCAACAACATTGAAAATGCACTAAATTCCCTGCATGACTATTGAAGAATTTTGTTACCTTGTAGGACGTTTCCGATTAAAGTTTCGGATACGGATATCCGATTTAAATTTAAACCACTTTTAGCAATATATACATCACAAAAATATGAAAGATTACTTCATTCAGAGTGAATATCCAGCAATTAGATTGAGAAGTTTGAGAAGTTTTATTGGGTATCCAATGTCAGTACAAAAACTTGCCACTGACAAGAAATATATAAATAATACCCATGCAAGGAGATAGGCATTCACAACTTAGAAAGGCGACAGTGTGTGTCTGAATACTGACAATGTTTGGTGGACCCCTAAATTACTTCCGCGGTAATCTGCACGGTAATTAGTAAAATAGTTTGGAAAAATAAAAGCCTGCCAATTTCTGCTTATATAATCATATACATATTGTATTGAGAAATCTGTACTACTTTTAACTTTGTTTATGAAATTGGAAAAAATAAACATCTGTCTATTTTTATAACCTAACTCCAAAGAACACAAGATAAAAATTTACTTTCATCATTTTACATAAATATTAACACTGGACTGCCTTAAAAAATGGAGAATAAATGTCACTTCTTAGTGCACGGGAATCATCAATTGATAACCATACAGCCCTAAAGGAAATAACAGTTCGAAAATATTTCCGAAAATTACAGCGCTCAGCTGCTCAGGACACATTTTACCAGAATTAATACAATCCCTCCTAATATAAATCTATTTTTAAAGAAGCAGATTGAAGTTCCCCCATTCATGCCCGTCACTTTCTTTCGCAAAAAAATCTAATGGTCAAACCACCATTATTTTAATATTCAGTTTTGAAATTTAATTCGCTTAAAATACTATCGGTAACAAACTGGAGAGAAATATTAGATAAAGTTTCTTCAATTGAAAAGTAATGTTTTTGTAAAGATCTAGTCTTGTCTCGAGTCTGAGTCACTGTATTGAGTTATCTTTTGTGATCGTAATTTAGGTTTTACAATTCACTTTCAATGTGATTTTGACAAAATAAGCATTCAAACAGAACAGAAGTTTTGAGCAGAGAGATAGTTTAGTTTTGAAAATGTGTGCTTTGCGTGGAAAGAGTTTATTTGTAGCAATAAGCTGGACGAACAAAACATATAGACTAGATTTGCATTTGAGTTGGGACAACTAGACAATACTGCAACTTAGCTGACTAGGATCTAAACTAAAACATTTAAGATTTTAGTACTATTAGCCAATTGACAATTCTGAAAGCAGCAGGACAGGACTATCTATCTGCCTAAAACTTAAAGCTGCGTGCGATACGAGAACTTCCAAATTATAATTTGTGCAATACCGAACTGTTACAAGGCTCTGGTTAAATATTGTTAAACACTGTTTCGACAGAGCCACAATAATGTTGTGAGATGACAATTGTTCTAGATTACTAAATTGCAGCCATGCAAATATGACAAGGACCCAAGACTCACAAGAACATTAAACCCAAGAGGCAGTCTCATACAAGTTTTCTTTCATTTAATTTCTTTCTTAGACTATCACAGAATTTTTTACTTCTGCTACTAGCTGGTTAAGATGCAAATACCAGGATATCGCATAATTTAAATCAATCTGTGTCTAGTCGATATTTAGAAATAAGAAATGAAGGCATAAGCAACTGTAAAATTTGTAAGACACCTAATGATAAATCTGTGACATAAAATGGCGTAAAAAGGCTGGTAATTCTGAATTTTCTTCTACTGAACCAACTCCGGACTTAAGTAATAAGAATTATGGTAATATTCCTCAAAGTAAAGTAGTTTTTGTTTGAAATCAACTTTGGACTATGGAAGGTGTAGTATGCAGTACCGCATCACAAACTGAGAAAATTTATCAATTACGGACAATTCCAATACTACATTTTATGCAGACTCCAAGGCGGAATAAACAGATAAATGGCCGAATCAATGTCAAAATTTAGACTATACATTATGGCCAATATGGTAATTTTGAGATGCAAAATTTGCAACGATTCAGATAGAATAAAGATAAAGAGGCCACACACTGTCACCCTTGTAAGGGGCTAGGAAGACGGGGGAGGGGAGGGGGATGCGCACCTTTTTCTCACTCTTTTCTCCTTCTTGTTCCTTACTCACATGCAAATTTGCATAGTCTCCCATGTCTTCCGGGGGTCGAGGTTTGCACTTTCCGCAGCAGAAGTTGAAGCAGCAGCAACAGCAGCAGCAGAAGTAGCAGCCTGTGATGATGCCGCAGAACACAAACAGCGCCTGCAAATACACAACAAAAATATTCCCATTAACCAATGCACATTTGGTTTAAACATATTTATGATAACTTTGCCAACGAGCTATACAGCTCAATAGCTCAATTACTGGTTCAGTGTGTATATTTAATCCTGACTTTCGGTATTCCATATGAGATAATTATTATAGACCCGCAGACACAGGAGCTTCAATGTTGCATTGTTGAACTTATAGATCTACTGAACGCTAAATTAAAATAGTAGTTGTTGACTTGGATTTGTGCACATTGAGTCTCCTGACTGAACACAGTCTGCTGTAAAGCAGTCGAGCCAGCGAGGCTGCAGACTGACAAAATTCAGGTCGAATTGGGTATCGAATTGGAATATATGGCACTAGAACTGCTGCCTTTCAGGTCCGCACTGTTGCCATTCAGGTCCGCGCCCAGCAGAACTCGGCAGAACTGAGCTGGGTTGCTTCAAGAATGCATGTATCATGTGTATGCGCGGACTGAACCCGTAATCCTTTACAACCACACCGCACACAGCAGTTCTCCGTGGCCTAATGGTTCAAGGTGCTTGTTTGTGCTACCAGTCTGGCTTTGAGGTCGTGAGTTCGACTCCCACTCCTGGAACTCAATTTGGTCCGAGCCCGAGGGACATTAAATGGAGGTGGGTTGTATCCAGTGTTCTGTGCTGGGGCAACTGAAAGACCCTGGGCATTCCTGAATTAATAGGGTATGTGCCAGACTCCCAGTCTTCTCATCAATCATCATACGGCGGTCACCAACACTGGAGAGTGCTACGGCATGGGAACCTTGGGCAATGTTCCTCTAGTCTCTGCCCATGGGCGCCGTTCTATGGCTGCCCTGAGCTGTATCATTGTGGAAGGCTCACCACAAATTTCGTGCCTGCATTGCAGTGCATGACTGAGCAGCTGAGAGTATTTACAATTTTACAATTACAATTACAACCCACAACTTTCCAATTATCACGTTATTGAGAATCAGGAGAAAACCTTTTAAATTGTGCTCCAGTCCATGGCCTGTATCAAAACAATGTGTCACACCGTACCTGCTTTGTTCCATAATAAAACTGCAAGAATATTGAAGAATCCAATAGTCCCATTACAGGCAAATATTCATCAATAGTCAACTAACAACATCGTAATTAATAAATTGTCCATTCTTCATTAATTTACGAAGAGTGGAGCAACAGAAGTGGGTCAGCATTGTAAGAATCAGGAATTAGTATCTAATTATCTTGTTAATTAGAAATCCTGTTGACACTGCAACATGACAGTAGTCACAGTACAGTTCCGAAACTACTAGATTGTGTTCTACCGGTATTACGTGAACGGGCAATCCTTTTTAAAAAAAAAAGTTCTCTTGCATGTGCAATGCATGATATGGTTCCTCCTTTTTGTTTTGTTTTTTTACTGCGTTAGAAAAGAATCAATAATATGTCTTTAGATTAAGACGATCCGGCTCTATGTTGGTCGTAACTAAATCTCTGCAGATGGCCCATTACATATTTCTTTCATATCCTTTTTTAATGACAATTTATTGTGCCATATATAATTGATCGACCAGTCAGAGGGAACCCACTGAACGCTGAAATTTGGCGAGCAAATTCCCTGTATTTTCCCTGAATTTTCCTGCTTCACCGAACATTTTCCATGACCATATTGGCCAAATTTTCAGGCTTATCGTTATGTTATCGCCACAAATCGTAAACCACGAACTATGCAGGGTTCCCACAAAATCTTACGGCGGGAATTCCATGACTTTTCCATGACTTTTCCATGACTTTCCATGACCAATTTTCGGATTTTCCATGACTAATGTCTTACTCATTGAGGTTGAGATTCACCCCGAAACGAATTCACGCGATGACCATCGTTCACTGTCCGGCCATCCGATCAACCATCCAACTACCATAAGCCCCAAATGTGTTAAATTTTAGAGCGAAGCATAGTCGAAATTTGTTCCATGACTTTTCAAAATATTTTGATTCTCCATGACTTTTCCATGACTTTCCATGACCACTATTTTTTCCATGACTTTATCTGACTTCCCATGACTGTGGGAACCCTGAGTCTATGACTTCTATGGATTTTTGCGTAAAATAAAGGGCTTGTTTCATGCATTCACACATGTAAAACCAAATTCCCCCGTGTTTTCCCTGAATTTGAGTCCAAATTTCAAATTTCCTGATTTTTCCCTGCAGAGTTTTTCACCATTTTTCCTGTTTTCCCTGTCCGGTGGGGACCCTGCCAGTGAGGGCCCATTCACAAAACCTCAATTAGATGGAAGGATGACTGTGGCATTTATTCATGTTATCGATTTATGCAATACACTTGGCTAATCAGGACCAGAGGAGGACACGGTAATGAGACAAAGGATGATTTAAACTGCTGTCCAAAACAGGTCAGCCACTGGATCTTCGGGACCCGTTTTGGCTGAGTTTTCCATGTTTTCTCCAGGTTTGGAATCAAACTTACTGGGCAACAAGCAATTGTAAGCCTAGAGCGTTACCAACTGAGCTGACCCCCTCCTCAGAATTTTGAACTTGGACAAAAAAACCAAACAAAGTATAATTCCAGGAAGTTCACACAATGATTGACATTTGATTGTTTGTTGTCCAACATTACAGCATCACAAAAAGGTGTCTCCCATTTCAATTAACAGCCAATCATATTGACGTGGGCGTGTTAAATAACACAACCACTTTCCATATTCGGCACATTACATATTTTTACCCAGATTATCCTTCGTCAAATACCAAACATGTTTAGACAGCTGTCGTACTTAAATCTTCAATCTAAAATTTGTTGTCATCTCAATTAACACCAAAAAGGTATTAATTTTATTTATGAGGCATTTAATTTTATAGTCAGCCTAATTTAGGTCAATGTCACTAACCTGTGTATGCACATATTATGCATTATGTACATCACATATAGGGAAATGATATAACAAGTCAATTTGAGCGTCATTTTCCATACAACATTCGTACACAATACATGTGAATGAGGAGGAATCAATAAGATTAGTTTTAGCGCAAATATATATGGTCATCGCATCTTCCTAAATTTCAGTTTACAGCTTGAAATATCAAATATTGACAGAATTTCAGCATGTTTAGGACTGCCGCCCACAACATTGTACAGAATTGTAAGCTTAGTTTTTAAACGTATTAAAATTTTGATGTTAGTTCAGTCCATAGCCATACCTGCATACAGACCAAACAGACACTAATATAGTCCATATAATTAAGTCATTGTCAAGGTCAGCCAGCCAGAAAGGATTTTTTAACAACAAATATATTATCAAACAGACTAAATGTATTGAAGTTGTAATATCAAACAGTGCCAATAGGTATTTTTAAGTGGTACCGTATTCCACTCGAATACCAGTCTAGCCTTGAGTGCTACCTTTTTTACGCTTATCTTTCCTGTACCTGCTCCTCCCATTATCAGTAAAGGAAGTTACCATCTGCTCATGACAACCAATGTCTTCAGCCCCACAGGACACTCATCCCAGCACTGTCATCTCTCTCCCATGACGTTCTCAAAGTGTCATGGCCCAGCCATGACTTAAGCAGTGCTGAAAATCATCTTAGACAGGCTATTTAAAAATAACCATTGCTTAAATCACTTCCAAACTTGGCATAGAGTTGTGTCACGGTATCAACTAACTCTATAAATTTTGGCAGGCTTATCCATTACATAATGAGGAAAAGAACCCGAAGGCTCCAGAGAAATTAGGAAACTGTCATCAGCTGCTGATGACTTTGCGGGTACCTCCAGAAATGGGATAGAATATGTCCTGCTACAGTCATGCTGCTGTGTGATGAGGATGGGTGCACAGAGATCAGAGTTCCTTTTGATACCCAAATGATCAACCCCACACACTCAATCATCCTGTCAGGGCCAGAAATTAGCTGGAATTGCAATTGTCATCACATGATGGTAATTTCCCAGACTGATTATTTGAGGTAAATTAAACAGGTTGGTTGTAAACTGGAATTTGGGGTCATAATATTTACCAAATGTTTTTCAAGGAAAGACGGCACACCTTCACCAGTATGAGCTATCATTTTCATTTGCTAGTTGGTTGGTTCCCCCTCCGATTTTCTTTGCTTAGAACTTACTCCGATTTTCTTTGCTTCTTACTCAAGTTGCTAATTGTTTTTTGGAGGAATGTTCTTTCTTCAGTCTGTAGCACCTAACATACTAAAACTAGAAGGCAAACACGTTTGCAATGTGCGCAAGAGAAAGCCGCTGTAGACCTAGGCACTGCTGTTTATTTCACCAAAAATGAGGAAAAGAAATGATTTAGTTAAAAAAAAAAATGCCAAGGCTCCCCCCTTGGGAATATGAAATGGTGCCCCCCCCCCCTAAATAATCACAAGTTCACAAGAGAATTGACAGTTTTGATAAAAAAAGCCTGGCTGCAAGGTATTCCCTGTTTATGAACTAGAGGTAGTGTGGCGATTGAATGGATCGCCTATGCTGTCCCACAGGGACTAAGTGATCGCCTGTGTTGCATAATACGCAAGCCAAAACCTTGTTTTGCGAATTTGATTGAGCAATACTTCACTAAGTTCACGAATACTAAGGAAATAATCCATCTCTTGCATGACAAATGGGCTCTTTTTTTTAAGAGGGGCTGGGGTTGCTGGGTATTTATGCAACAGAAGTTTGCCAGTATTATCTAGAATGGTGTGCATGAGATGGACAAACAGAGCTCTGCTACCAGTACATGACACCGTGCTAAGTGAGGCAGCCGAGGAGGTTGGACACCCCAGGGGGGAGGCACCCCAGCAGCAGCAACGGGGGACCACGGGGTAAGGCCCCATGTCCGAGGGGGTAAGTCCCCATGTCCGAGGGGGTAAGTCCCCATGTCCGAGGGGGTAAGTCCCCATGTCCGAGGGGGTAAGTTCCCATGGCCTCGGGGATTAGTCCCCATGGCCTCGGGGATTAGTCCCCATGTCCGAGGGGGTAAGTCCCCATGTCCGCGGGGGGTAAGTCCCCATGTCCGCGGGGGTAAGTCCCCATGGCCGCGGGGGTAAGTCCCCATGTCCGCGGGGGTAAGTCCCCATGTCCGCGGGGGTAAGTCCCCATGTCCGCGGGGGTAAGTCCCCATGTCCGCGGGGGTAAGTCCCCATGTCCGCGGGGGTAAGTCCCCATGTCCGCGGGGGTAAGTCCCCATGTCCGAGGGGGTAAGTCCCCATGTCCGCGGGGGTAAGTCCCCATGTCCGCGGGGTAAGTCCCCATGTCCGCGGGGGTAAGTCCCCATGTCCGCGGGGTAAGTCCCCATGTCCGCGGGGTAAGTCCCCATGTCCGAGGGGGTAAGTCCCCATGTCCGAGGGGGTAAGTCCCCATGTCTGCGGGGGTAAGTCCCCATGTCCGCGGGGGTATGTCCCCATGTCCCCGGGGGTATGTCCCCATGTCCCCGGGGGTATATTAAATGGTCGCCCCCTCCTTAGTAGATATTAAATGGTCGCCCCCTCCTTAGTAGATATTAAATGGTTGCCCCCTTATCCTATCTATCTATGTATCTATCTATGTATCTATCTATGTATCTATCTATGTATCTATCTATGTATCTATCTATGTATCTATGTATCTATCTATCTATCTATCTATCTATCTATCTATCTATCATCATTGCTTAGTAGATATTAAATGGTTGCCCCCTTGGTTCATTCATGCATGTACTTAGCACCTTAGTAGATATTAAATGGTTGCCCCTTTATTCTTAGGAGATATTAAATGGTCGCCTTATCTTCCTACATTCATTCCTGCATTCATGCCTTTATTCATTCATTCATTCATTCCCACTCTGTAGATTCTCCCCCTTAAAAACCCTGGCAGGGCCTCCACACATTACAGATCCCCGTAGGGGCCTCAGTGATTTCCCAGAAAATCTCTGTTTCACTGCCCATCCGCCAGGGAGTAGACGGTGGAGCCACCTAGCGGATTTTTTGGAATCTGAAGGCCAACGCAATCTGGGGGGGGGGGGGGGCCAAACTGCATGAGTGGTCTCATGCCCGCACATTAAAAATGCAGACGAGCCCCCAGCTCTCATTCGACAGCATGTTCAAACTCTACGCCCCGCCTCTACCTCTCATTGGTCAATGCATAACGATCATCAGAAATAGGACGACGTGATCTTGAATAAACAATGGCATGTCTGCGATCAACTGGCAGTCTCTAATTACCGAAAGAATTTCTGAATGTGTCAATGATGCAAAAATCTCGGAAATGATCCATTTTGCCAACCTCAACTATCTTCTAGTGCTGTCATGTCCATAAAATTTATCCTGCAGTGGATTTAGTGTTTGGGCCGCCATTTTGGAGTCAACACACACGTGAATAAAATCAACTGAATGTCTCAAATTATCAAACGATTTGCCAAAGGTCTAAGTAGCACAGAATTGATGAAGCAAGTTTACCTGATAAATCCCAACTGTACACTGGTGCTGTCAATGCATTAATTCCATTTTGTGAGATATTTTCTAAAGTGAACAAAATGGCGCCGGCATGTTGATAATGGCGGCCGAACAACTGCCAGATCTATATTTTGCTAATCCACACAAACATTGGAAATTCTCGAGTGGAGCAAGGCTGAATGTGCGCCAAAATCAGCCATTTTACTTGCTCAATTCAGCGGTGTCAAGATTCTAGGCCATCAAGGGATTCCCAATAGCGATGCACTGAAAACTTTGAGAACTATTTGCGTATGAATTCACGAGCGATCCACTCGGTTAAATTCTAGTTCCTGTTTTCTGCAGGCATGGGACTCTCCCAGCAGGTTGGGGGGGGGCACCTACCCAAACTGCATGAGTGGTCTCATGCCCGCACATTAAAAATGCAGACGAGCCCCCAGCTCTCATTCGACGGCGTGTTCAAACTCTACGCCCCGCCCCTACCTCTCATTGGTCAATGCATAACGATCATCAGAAATAGGACGACGTGATCTTGAATAAACAATGGCATGTCTGCGATCAACTGGCAGTCTCTAATTACCAAAAGAATTTCTGAATGTGTCAATGATGCAAAAATCTCGGAAATGATCCATTTTGCCAACCTCAACTATCTTCTAGTGCTGTCATGTCCATAAAATTTATCCTGCAGTGGATTTAGTGTTCGGGCCGCCATTTTGGAGTCAACACACACGTGAATAAAATCAACTGAATGTCTCAAATTATCAAACGATTTGCCAAAGGTCTAAGTAGCACAGAATTGATGAAGCAAGTTTACCTGATAAATCCCAACTGTACACTGGTGCTGTCAATGCATTAATTCCATTTTGTGAGATATTTTCTAAAGTGAACAAAATGGCGCCGGCATGTTGATAATGGCGGCCGAACAACTGCCAGATCTATATTTTGCTAATCCACACAAACATTGGAAATTCTCGAGTGGAGCAAGGCTGAATGTGCGCCAAAATCAGCCATTTTACTTGCTCAATTCAGCGGTGTCAAGATTCTAGGCCATAAAGGGATTCCCAATAGCGATGCACTGAAAACTTTGAGAACTATTTGCGTATGAATTCACGAGCGATCCACTCGGTTAAATTCTAGTTCCTGTTTTCTGCAGGCATGGGACTCTCCCAGCAGGTTGGCACCTACCTTGACCCTGACGTGAGAGGGTAGAGAGCGGTCAGAGCACATGAGATAATGATGGATTACTAATACACGGAGATTAGCAGACACCCACAAAGCAATCCCAGGCGAGATTTTGACATGTTGATAATAAATTGCACACTTTTTAATGACATTGATTCTTGTGCACAGTGAATTCATCGGCAATAGGCGTTGCTACGTGAGCGAAAATACAGGTATTTGAGACATCAAGTACTTCCGGTCTTCTCACTACAACAATGTGGCTGCGCACATTAATAATTACACTTGCACTCAGTCAGTGACTCTGTTATGTAGCATATATATAGCATACATATTGTACACAATACATGTAAAATAGTGGGCGACAGGATGATGTCTGCATTAACACATGCATGCATGTAAAATTATTTGTGCTGTCGAAATCTAGCACTTCCATGAAATCAGCTGTTGCTATTTGAACTGTTGAAAGCAGCTCAATAACAGCACACATGAACAGAGTATTCAAGGCAGCTGATCTCAAAATCTATCACGCCATCCTTGGGTTCATAGAACCATGGGCATGAATACAAATCATGAAAGTATCATCGATAAATTAATTTTATATAAATTTTGCATGGACAAGAATATATATGATGGATGGATGGATGATTGGGGCTTTACATGTTGTATTGATACACTTGGTAGGTTAATTAAAACAAGGAGGACACAGCAATGAGGAGAATAATCATGACACAAATTAACTAAATCAAAGAACATTGCATTGAACTGGCATGGGTGCACATTTTAGGGTATTACTAAATGGGAATGCAGTGTCCGCATTGGGCACTCGCCCGGTCGCCAAACACGACCTAACAAGGGCCTGGGCGAGTAGCATATTGCCTGCAGTGGTCCGGGCTGGCGAGTGGCATCTTGCAAACCTATTGTGGCCCATATCTACTAGCGTCATTCACGTGCACAAACACAGAGCAACAGCAAGATTGTTTGAAGTTGAAGTTGCCAGGATGGTAATCAAATCATCTGATTGCAATTCAGAATGTTCTGGCTTTCTTCTGACGCCTCCTGAATTTTACCCCCTTTCCCTCAAGTGCTATTGAGATGACCTGTCAAATCTGACACTGTCAACTGATGTGCAATTAAGCAATTAGGCCCAAATCACAATGAACAAACCTGATTATACCTTATCAAAGCAATGATTTGTCATTTATGGAACAAATGGTCATTCACAGAAAATTCAGAATTACAAAAAAAACTAGTAAGCATTGGAAATAAAAACCATGACATCATCTATAATTAGGCCTATATTTATAATATATATATCAAATGTCAGAGAGGCTAGATTGACCATAGTTATTCTGAAGCACATCAATTTATAATTTTTATTGGGTCAAACGTGGCCTTTGTTTTAGTTGCTAAAAGCATATATATATATATTTTTTTAAGAAACAAAATGACAACTAAAAATACAACTTAAATAATCTGGACCAGCAAGAATATGCTCGGACCAGTAGGTCATCAGACCTACTGGTCCGTTTGGACCACCAGCAAATTCAACGAAGCGCAGACACTGGGAAAGTAACACACATTATGTGTGAAATTATGCAGGTGATTACTCAAGCATGCGAAATGCATCTTAACATTCTTCAAGATTTGTGTAGTGGTACATTGCTGTAATCTGATAACAACATAGAAATGTGTCAAGAGCATTGGGAGATTATACATAGAACAGCATTAAAGAGCTATTTCTGAAATTTTAGTGTTTTGGAAGCAACTTCATGGGACATAGCAAAAGATAAGAAATTTTCAGGACAGTTACTCCCGTACATGTATACAATTCTGTAGAAATGTATAACTACATTCCCCACTCATTTTTCTTTAGAAATAATGATATAATGGACCTCTTTTGGGGCATCTTGCTGAGGACAAATTGTTTGTCTACAATGTAAAAATGTTGCTTCAAAAAGAAATTAACGTCCTTCGTCGGAAGTCCTACACTGCAGCGATTTCTCTTCTCTCCATGGATTGATTAGGAAAATTTTTCGGAGCATTCCCGAAATCATCTGAATTGTGATGTGCAAATAATATGTAAATTTTGAGAATACTAAATGTATAAAGATGATGAAGAGACACCCACCTTGCACCAAGGACTTGTCAATACAAAGTACGAGTTGACATTTTCTTCTCCGAATTGTTCAGCAACGTATAATCCTAGTGAGCCGTATCTGTCGTAGATTCCTCGTTTCGTGGTGTCTCCCAACACTGAGTGTGCATGGTTGATCTCCTTAAACTGAAATGAACAAAAAAACTTCTTATTTATCTAATCTAAATGAACTTCTTATTTATCTAATCTATTCAGTATTCATTCAAAGCAGTCTATTCGTAAGTTCGTAACAATTAGCCAAACTAGAATTGGCTAATCCTCCACATGGCTTATAAAAACAGCATATTTTGGCTGCAAATTAGCCACACATGTACAGACCTCCCAACCTCAGGAACGTCAGTTCCAGGGTTCCGCATTCTTTTTTGAGGGTTTTCACAATAAAATCGGGGTCCTAATAACAAAATTTCTGTATTGAGAAAAACGCAATTATAGCCAAAACTTCCAATTGAAAAGGTTTTACAATGCACTTCCAGTAGTTTATAAATTTATTCAAGGCTAAATTACAGCATCTGATCAATAACAGTAGCTGAGTAGTGAGCATCCTCCTCAAGCTTTTTTCTGGGCAGTTTTGACGGGTTGTAATACCAGCTCAACAATTTCGGAGGACAGAAAGCCATGAAACCACCATTTAATGGTACTATTTGTAGAGGGTTTTTATTAAGTTGTCAAAAAAGAGGGTTTCTGCATTAAAAAGAGGGAAAGAGGGTTTTAGGCTAAAAATGGGGGAAAACCGTATTTTAGAGGGTTGGTTGGGAGGACACATGTATGCATTTCACTCTTCAATAGAGTTCATAAAATTCTTTTTTTTTGTGAATGCATTATCCTTTCCTCACCTTTTCTGTTGCTTCTGGATTATTGGGATTTTTGTCCGGATGATACCTCAATGCCAACTGAAAAAGAAGACAATTAAATTTTAATCATTTCACTTTTATTTCTTTTTGCATGTTTAATCACACTTGTAATCTTGATCACTTTAAGAGCCACATCGAATGAGATGATAGGTAAGCATATGATATGATCACAAATTATTTTAAACACATATAATTTAGACCTTTTCAAAAGTGAATTTCATTGAAAATTTCAGATATTGGTCAGCCTGTCATAAAAATCTGATGTGTCATCGTTTAAATACTGGCTTACCACATTGGTATTATATTCGACTTACAACTAGACCTTGATCATGTAGATAACTGTGTAGATGTGGCACAACACAAAGTTACACAAATTGCACAAGACTCCACTTGGCATATTGAGGATCTAATTAACCATGGCGTAGGAAATCAATCAATCTGTCATGACAGTGTCGTCTACTTACTTTCCTATAAGCTTTCTTTATATCGTCTTGTGAGCATGTTTTCTGTAGACCCAAGACATCATACAAACTTTGCCCAGAGGCACTGAAAAGAAACAAAAGAGATAACATGTTAATTGGGGTTAATGATGAGAAGAGACTAATTAGCAACAAGAACACTTTCAATTAATAGGGGAGTGAAAAAAAAGACATAAGAATGGTATATTAGCACGGCTCTCTTGCATACATCAGCACATGTTAGCTCATTAGGAGGCTCAAATTAAATCATTCAAGAAATTCCAGTCCAGTTCTCAGACTCTACACTCACTATAGGACATTATGAGTCCAATTTAACATGATAAGACTTGGTAGTTTAACAATCAATTAAGTTAATTGATAACAAATAATGCATTGCATTGGAAAAGCGGGCCTCCAAGACTTTTGCCTGGTCAACTAGTAGTTTGAACATTGTTGAAGTGCATCTCACTAGTAACAAGTTGTAGTCAGGGGCTCATTAATAATATCAAATACTGCTAATCTAAGACTTCAAGTAATCAGTCACATACAGTACAGTATGTTCATTTCTAACAAAATATAACAACTTAAAATAACTCTTACGCTGTGTCTAACTTACTGCTATTTCTTAATAATAATAGTAAGGCCGACTGCCAACGTCAACTAAAATGGCAACATTATTAAGTTCTTATAATCTAAACAATCGAGAACAAGATTGTAGCAATTTGTTTGAAATGAACAGAAATGAAAAGACTAACTAAACTAATCAACTTAAAAGCATCTTAAGTTTTTTTCCGAACATTAACTATTACCCACTCCTCTCTGGAAAGAACAAAACAGGAAAATGTTTAAGGAAAATAATTTCAAAAATTTCAAAATATCAAGATTCAAAAAATATTTTCCACAATTTTCTTATATCTTCATTTTTGACTCTCTGAGGGTCATTCCGCCTCATTTCAACAGATTTCTGGAAATCTTCCCACCTTACCATCTCAGAATGTCATGAAAAAATTTCAGGATGAAGGTTTATCACTTTGATGGACAAATCTCAAATTATAAAGCCATATCTATAATAGTCTTTACGGTAGAAAATAATGAATATTTGCATTTTAGTTATTTTTTATTAAAAAACTGTACAAATCCTCAAATTTGAAGCTTAATATCTGAAAGAGTACTAAAGCTAGGCACTTGAAATGTTGAGGACAGTTACATATATATGTGAACTAATTTGAAAAAAATAGTATGGGTTTCTATGGTTATCTGAATAGGTTTTGTGGCTTATTCAATATTGTTGCAAATCGTGTCTTCGTACCAACTTTGAGCCCTCATAGAACCTTGGAATCTTATAGTAGGGGTATGATTTTTATGGACGTCACTGCTGGCTATGAGAAAATTGCATTGGACCCATTTTCAGGATTTTAAAAATTTTGGTTAGGGAGATACTGGCCTTCAAAAATTGAAAATAATGCAATTTTACTTACATTTGAACCCTAAGTTCCGTTGAATGTCAGGTCATACCATCAAAATTTTAATTTTATCTGAAATTTTACATGTTCACCTTTCTAGGCCTAAGAGTTCATTTTGGTATCTTTCTCCATTTTTGTGCAGTGAATTTTTAAAACGGGGTCTTGGGAGTTCATTAAAATTGTGTCATTCACTACCAACAAACCCCAAGATGACCACCTCAGATATGGATGAAAAAAATCACAAATTTACTTTTATCCATATAATGAAGGCATGCCAAATTTGAGGTATGTAGCTTAAATAGTTAAAAAGTTATGGCTGATAATAAAACTAAGAAACACAACAATTTGCGAGCTCGAAAATGGCTGATGTGATGAATGACAGTTTTTGAAGAGCCATAACTCTTGAAGGAAGGTAAATTTCAACTTGAATTAAATTACATCCTTAGTCTGCACACAAGATACCACATTTCTGGTTCGAAATAATCTCTCTGTCCTCTAGGTCTTGAGATAAAAAATCCCAAACTTGGCTTTTCATGCAGCATTTAAAAATTACATTGAAAGACAGTATGCAAACCAAGTTTGGGAATTTTTTTCTAATGACCTATAGGGTGGACATAGTATTTTTGGACAGAAATGTGGTTTCTTGGAACCAGCCTGAGGCTGTAATTAAATTCAAGAACACAACTAGCTTCCTTCAAGAGTTTTGGCTCTTCAAAAACTGTTTCGTCATATTTTCTGATGTCTTTCGATAATGGTGCATGAAAAGCCAAGTTCAGGAACTTTTTACTCAAGACCTTAAGGGTGGACATAGTATTTAAAGACAGAAATGGGATATCTTGTGTGCAGACAAAGGCTGCAATTAAATTCAAGTTGAAATTCAGCTTCCTTCAAGAGTTATGGTTCTTCAAAAACTGTCATTCATCACATCAGCCATTTGCGAGCTCGCAAATTGTTGTGTTACTTAGTTTTGTTATCAGCCATAACTTTTTAACTATTTAAGCTACACACCTCAAATTTGGCATGCCTTCATTATATGGAGAAATGTAAATTTGTGATTTTTTTCATCCATATCTGAGATGGTCATCTTGGGGTTTGTTGGTAGTGAATGACACAATTTTAATGAAGTCTGAGACCCCGTTTTTAAAAATTCACTGCACAAAAATGGAGAAAGATACCAAAATGAACTCTTAGGCATAGTTAGGTGATAATGCAAATTTTCAGATAAAATTAAAATTTTGATGGTATGACTTGACATTCAATGGAACTTAGGGTTCAAATGTAAGTAAAATTACATTATTTTCGATATTTGAAGGCCGGTATCTCCCTAACCAAAATTTTTAAAATCCTGAAAATGGGTCCAATGCAATGTTCTCATAGCCAGCAGTGATGTCCATAAAAATCATACCCCTACCATAAGATTGCAAGGTTCTATGAAGGCTCAAAGTTGGTACGAAGACACGTTTTGCAACAATATTGAATAAGCCACAAAACCGATTCAAATAACCATAGAAACCCATACTATTTTTTTCAAATTAGTTCACATATATATGTAACTGTCCTCAAAATTTCAAGTCCCTAGCTTAAGTATTCTTTCAGATATTTAGCTTCAAAGTTGAGGATTTGTACAGTTTTTTATAAAAAATAACTAAAATGCAAATATTCAATATTTTCTACCGTAAAGACTATAATAGATATGGCTTTATAATTTGAGATTTGTCCATCATTGTTATAAACCTTCATCCTGAAATTTTTTCATGACATTCTGAGATGGTGAGGTGGGAGCCATCTGTTGAAATGAGGTGGAATGACCCCTGAGCAACAAAACATTTGCAAAATGTCAAGTTCTTCAAGGTAAAGGTTGAACATTTTGCACCTTTTAGAAGGACTAATTACACTTTTTGATAGCTAAATGTCAACACTACGAAGGTTGCACACATATTGCCTGAGGCAACTCATGATATGCACGCATGTTATAGTTTATACGGATAGTATTGGATACACAGTGACAGCAATCATGATGACATTGAAAACCTTATCATTTATAAATAAGTTAAAATTAACACAGCTGTTCAAAATCGCTAGCTTAACCATTTTGAAAATTAGACACTCATTGCTCTGAGGAATCTCTATGAGCTGTTAAAGGCCAGACATATTGAATTTTTAGCTTCTTGGATCGACCAACCGAACAGATTTTCTGCCTACGAGGAAATAAATTGAGCTAACACACAATTTTCATCAAATTGACATGATAAAAAAATTGAGATTACAGAGCTCTTTTTGTTTTTCATCCTGCTGACAACTGCCTTGAGAAGATCCGAGAAGCTAAAGAACAATGTCTTGCCTAATCTATACATTATGATGATTGTATACTGCATATATAGTTATGGTTCTAAAAGAGTAAACTTTGATCTAACTTTAATGGTCATCAGTAAGGCTCAGTTTAACATATAACAATGCACATCACATGTCATCTACCATAAAATAAAAGTACTTAGCATACTCTCGCCATAAAATACAGTGCTACTATTATTACAACACTGATAAATGCACTGGACCTTTAAATAATGGCTTATAAAATAGGTTTATTTCATACACAAGTATTACACATATTACATTAACACATGTGAATGATGTAAAACTGCATTAATTCATTTTTACCCCATATATTCACTGTGAGTGTACTATGAAAATACTAGCAAATTGTATGTTTGTATGCTAGACTGCATAATATTGGCTTTAATAAATGCCAAGAATAGCAAACTCCTGACACTCAATTATCTCCAATGAAAGCATGGTTCAATGAGGGACCAATAAATATTCATCAAAGTAGGACAGCAGACAGCAGTTTACACATGGTTAAATGAATATTTAGTTCTCTTTTATCATGTTTATTATCATGTTTATAAACAGAAAAGCTGACAAAATTCTTGAAAAACCAATTTTTTAAAACTTTTTTCGTGGTGAAATAGTTCACCGATTTGCTAGTTTCCTTTCTCATGTTCCTCGCCTTCCGCAACCACTCAATTTCTCAACTACAATAGACTTGGAACTTAATTCACCTATTGTTTTGACGACTTCTGCCACCTCCTTCAACACCCTTGCATGCATTTTGACCACAGTGGTCTTCAACAAGCTCGGCATGGTCCTCAGGTTTATGAAGCTTCTCTTTCAGAGATGACGGTAAATGAGTAAACCAAAGTCCCACCATGTTCAGAGGTTGTCAAGTTGGACAGCCAACATTGTACAAAATTAATATATGATATTTCCAATTTTCCAAAGGCAAGAAGAAATCCTCTAGGCACCAAAATTTGCTTCAGGCTATGCAAATAAGCAAGTGCCACTATGAAAGACAATCCACTATACAGTTATGGTAAACCTAAGAACGTCAGAAATAAAAGAGTCACTGTTTGAGAGTTGAGAGAGAGCAACGCCGGTCAACATGGTATTGTTATCCGAAGATGTTTGCGAACTGCTAACTTCAGCAGTGTTCAATCAGCTGATCCGCACATATCATATCTATCCATATGATCCAGTATCTATCAAGTCAGTCCAGCACCATAAAGTGAAAATCAGACTCCGTGTCTAACAAATTTCTTGAATAATATCAAATTCTCAAGTCATATTGCATCCTGCCTAAGAGTTAAGAGCCTGAGAGAGTGGTCAACGACAACTGACAGCCAATTAAAGACTGACAATTGATCAGTTACTATCATTATGACGATAGTCTATTAGCCCTATTCATTAGGCCTACTAACAACACCAGTTAGCTACACACACACAACATCTGAGAAACCATTTAATGTCCACGAATCAAAGAAACAACTTCACGTAACAAGTTCAAAGAGCTGTTCAGACATAAGAGGGCCCATCAGAGAGATCACAACAAGTCATTAACTCACGACTACACCTCACTATGATCAGCTGATGATCATCACATAGACTCGATTGTCGTCACATCGATTCATTATTGACCACTTTAACAGCCACACAATGATTACAGGTATAATTGTTAAATCAAATGTGTTGATTGAATTGGGCAACATCTGTCATTCAATATGCCATTTTACATGTTTTACCAATGTGTTGATATGTCATTTAATATATACTGATTGGTGAACCATTGTGATACCATGATGGCTAACCACAGACACATTGAGACACTGAACATGATTGCTCGCTGCTCAGAAGATAAAATGAAGAAAGTAACCACAAGATGGATGGATGGATGATTGGGGCTTTACGTCTTGTATTTATGCACTTGGTGGGCTAATTAGGACAGGAGGAGGACACAGCAATAAAGTGAAGGATGATTGAAACAACCGTCCAACATTGAAGTAACCACAAGAAGAAATATCAGAAGATTTCACTAACAGTTCTGATGTTTACAGGTTGGTATGGAATACTTTGAAATTTGGACATTGCAGCACTTGTCCCTCAAAAGGGTTCGATTGACAAGATGAGGGAGACAAGAAGTGTGAGTGAGTTTGTGTTTTACTGAATACTGATCTTAAATTTTTCTGGTAACATCAATGAAATTCATGGATGGATGATAGGTGGCACTAGGTACTTCATGCCTTGATGCTCCCTGTCAGACTAATTTGCGCAAGAAGAGGACACAGTAATCTGGTAATCAGTGTTCTCATTAACGCCGTCCCTATCGCACTTTTACGCACCTTTTTTCAAAAGGACCCCCCTTTAAGACTGCCCATGCGTCCCCAGGACGCACTGAGATCTGCCCAAACTGACCAGAAAGATGCTCAAGAGTGTCAGGTAATCATTCAGAATTGCAATGACATCTCAGCTAATTGTTCAACTTGCTTAACTTAAAACCTCTGTGAGTTCTCAATTGCAATTACATCTAAGAGAAGGGTAGACTTCTTTTACACCTAAATTTGCCCAAATTGCAATTAACACTTTCCCCATGCATGTCACAGATAAGCACATAGAAGTGCATACTTTTCTTTCATCAAGACAACCTGGCAAAGTGGTCCTGACACTTCAAATATTTTAATCCAGAAGCTCACTGCCCTACAATAGGCCATTATAAAGTACTTTTCTCTCAAAAATCAAATCAGGTGACTTCTCTGACTTGAGATAGGTTACCGCCCGGGAATTTGACATACAAAAAAAGTGGAATGCTTTACTGTGAAAATGGCACTTTTTGTGTCATCTTACTGATGAGTGTCATGATCATGCCCAATACTTTCTATGTTTATTTGAATTTAAAAGGGACTAGTCCCACTTGCTGGTGACAGCCTGACAGGAAAATGAAAGTAATAAAAAAAAAATGAATCTGATTTTTACTCTTAAAATCAGATATGACAAATCAAATAGCCTTCTCTTGATCATTAATATGTTTCCCATGTTGAATGTAGAGAAGATGACACACTTCATCGGCTATCATGAGTCATGAAGCGCCATTTTCACAGTGCAATGGTCCTATCTTTTTGCATACATGTATTTCTCAAATTTTTCTGGCTGTAATATAAATGTTAGTTTTGAAATATTACTCTTACGTTGCGGTTCATTATGAAAGAGTAATATTTCAAAACTTTGGTTTTATATCAAGTGATGAAAATTCATCATTATGATGTATTGCTTTATTTTTGTTTCATCTTGAAGGACGCATTTTATTAAAGGGGGACGGATTTTTTTGGACCTCAATGCGTCCCAGTGACTCTTTTTTCCTGAACCCTAATGAGAACACTGCTGGTAATGGGGTGAAAGGTGATTAAAAGTTCAACCTTCTAAAATGACTCTATCCTCCAAGTGATCTGGTCAGACCAATAGACCAATTTCACTGAATAACCTAAATTTAAACTGAAAGGGTGATCAAGTTGGAAAGTCTTGAAGTTACATTACAATGCACCAAAAACTTTAGTAAAAATACTCCAGTTTGAAGGGTCACCTTGGCTGGACCAATCAGACGAAATGGCGGGAAATCTATTAGCCAATGGGATTTAAGCATTCACCACTTTTCCCCTAGTGTTAACTGAGAGAACCATCGGTGAAATTTGTCTATTGGCTGAACTTGAATTTGAACCAGTGACCCAGCAACTGTCATCCCAGAGCGCTGCCAAACGTGCTAAACACATTAACCCCCTCATCGACAGAGATCAGCTGACAGAATTTGGGTATTGATGATGATTGGAACAGAAGGAGACATGAAATGAGGCAAAGGATGATTGAAACTGCCATCTACACAAGCCCAGGTGACCCGACATGGAGCTGGATTTGAACCATGGACCCAGCGATTGCAGCCAAGTATTCTATCACTGAATTAACCTTCCACCCTTGAAGGTCAACTGAGAACTGACAAGTTTGTTGTGGGCCTATCTAATTAAAAAAAAACACACCATCACCGACAGTAGGGTGGGCTGAAAAAAACTTTTTTTGGAATTTCAATATGCCAGTGGTATAGAAAGTTGGCTATGGCCAAAAAATGATAATTGGTGCAAAAAAGATTTTGTGGCATGCGACATGTGCCGGGCCACTCCGGCTTTTATGAAATTGCATATTTTCAGCCATTTCACATGCTTTTTTTGGCCTGAGACCAGCTTCCTTGGTTTCAGAAGGCTCAATGGCATACTTAAATTTTCTTTGAAGGCCATTTTGGAAATTAAACACCATAAACAGGTCACTTATATTCAAGATATAGCCATTTCTAGGTAAATGTTGGGATTCAGAATATGGCTTTTTTTGCTAAAAATTGCCCGAAAAATGTGAAAATGTCGGAATTGACCCAACAAAAAATGATTCCAAGGTAATTGTAATTACCCCGAGTCCTCCCCAATGCCCTAAAAAAACATTTCCAGCGTATTATCTGCATCAATTTGTTGTTTTAGTTCCCAGAATAGGGGCAATTCCGTAAAGTCAGATTTACAGATTTGACACTTTAGCAGCTTGTGCAGCCCTACCATTACATCTCAGTTATTTCATTGTTAAATAGGGATGAGGCCAAGTAAAATGGGTATCAGAAAAGCTATCAACCAAAGCTCCAAGTGCAATAGGAGCTGAGCTACAAGGCGAAATGTCATCTTGTCGGACATACTCACTCGCGGTACATTCAATATGATGTTCGACAAGATAACATTTCGCCTTGTAGCTCAGCTCCTGTTGCACTTGGAGCTTTGGTTGATGGCTTGTCTGATACCCCTATTACTTGGCCTCATCCCCATGTAACAATGAAATAACTGAGGTGTAATGGTAGGGCTACACAAGCTGCTAAAGTGTCAAAACTGTAAATCTAACTTCACCGAATTGCCCCTATACCGGAAACTGAAATCACAAATTGACACACGTAATATGCTGGAATTGTTTTTTAGGGTGCTAGGGAGGACTCGGGGTAATTACAATTACCTTGGAATAACCTTTTGTAGGGTCAATTTCGATATTTTCAATTTTTTCGGGCAATTTTTTAGCAAAAAAAAGCCATATTCTGATTCCCAACATTTACCCAGAAATGGCTATATCTTAAATATAAGCAACCTGATTATGGTGTTTCAAATCTAAAATGACCTTCATAGAAGATTTAAGTATGCCATTGAGCCTTCTGAAACTAAGGAAGCTGACTCAGGCCAAAAAATGGTCTAAGAAAGCTTGCGAAATGACTGAAAATATGCATTTTCATAAAAGCTGGAGTGGCCCGGCACAAGTCACATGCCACAAAATTTTTTTTGCACCAAATATCATTTTTTGGCCATAGCCAACTTTCTATACCACTGGCATATTGAAATTCCAAAAAAAGTTTTTTTCAGCCCACCCTAACCGACAGGCTGAATATACAACATACACAGTATATTAAACTCCTGAACTACAGCAAACATCATACATGTCTGTTATTGACATTTCACAAGCAAAAACTCAATATAATCCCACAGAGACCCAACACCACACAGTCAACATTATCAGGTATGAAGAGATACAAACATTGATAACAAACGGGTCCATCAAATACCTAAATGATAACTGAACATGCCATATCAGCCTAATTCCAAAATCATTAATAAATTCATATCAATTAAACTCTGATTCAGTGATATTTGAACTAAAAACAAACTGAAAGAGGGGGAATGCATATACTTGCGAAGATAAAAAATGAAATCTTGACTTCAAAGGCAATAGAACAAGGCCTATGATGATAATATATCATGTATATGTTTCATTTCTGTAACATCACAAATAGTGATAATTTTCATGTTGTGCTGTTTGTACATCATAATCATATGCACATAAAATTAACATTGATAACTCTAAAATTCTGGATGACAAGTTGACATTAATTTTATTAGTACACAATGAGTCCAAATATTATTGCTGGTTGATGGCACTCTGAGCCATCAATGTCATGTGACTCATGTAGTTATTAGATAAATGTAAACAATGTAGGCCTACTGCAAATGTTTTTCTGCTATAAATGTATATGCTTCCTCATATTCATGGACCTAATCTGACCAATCCCCTAAATGGGCCCTAATAATCTACAGAATGGGGCTATCAGTAGCATCATATATCTCTTAGGTTGTATATATTGTTAGCATGACAAGGAAGTCTGTACATGAACGGTCTCAAAAAGGAAGGGGGGAGGGGTAATCATATTAATTAGGAAAATCTCTGGAGGCTAAGCAGTAACACGAGGAAACACACTGCATGCATGCAATGATCATATGATCATCTGGGTATCCATTAAATGCTCATCCAATGGTTGCCAAAATGTTGCCATTGTTGGCATTGTCATTGATCAGTCATCACTGGACATCAGTGACATTGAGAGTATACAATGGCCAATGAATGGCAATGCAATTAGCAACTGAGTGCAATTTATGAAGACTTGCTAACCAGGATCCAAAGGCTCCTGAAGACATGAATCACATGATCTTGACGGGTCAGTGTAAAATGCGGACCATGCGGGCCATGCGGACCATGCGGACCACCAATTAAACAAACAAACACTGTTGGTTTAGGGGGTTAAACAGGCTGAGCCATCGCAGGGAAGCTACTGTTAATTGCTAATACAACACCATGATGCGGACCAAATGCGGACCAGGATGCAGACCAGAATGCTGACCAGATGCAGACCAGATTTTATGTTATTATTTCATAGATAAAATGGCAAATAAGAAGGGGATATATATATAGATCAATTAAGAACATACGGCCGTGTTTATGCATCTATTGGCTGTGTTTTTACTGCTTCTTTTTTTTTAACAGAATTCGTTTAATTAGTCCTATTTAATATTTATGATATATGATATAAATCAATGTATTTGTTCTTTTTCATGTTCATAAGTTCTGCAACAAATTTATTTTAAGAAGGCTATGCATAATTGTTGATTATACATTGTAAGTGCAATCTAGAATGTCATCCAATCAAGGCCGTTTCTATTAATTGCTTTGAAGCCATCATCAATGATTCCCACTCTCTGTAATCCACTGATTACAAGACCCTGCCACAAAATTAATTGACAGATTTAAATTTAATTGCACTTTAAATCCAGTCTTTTAAGTGGCAGTTAAAAAAAAAAAAGGTAATTAGCATAAATATTTATTTATTGTAACTTTCTATGTATTTGACAGTTGCAACTTACATACAGACAAAATGTACCAGATTTATATCATGCAGACCAAATGCAGACCAAATGCAGACCAATTTTTTTTCTATACTGACCATGTTTATATGAATATTTGTCAATAGTAACATGATTTTTAGTCAATGCAGACCAGATTTTTAGACAATGCAGACCAGATTTATATCATGCAGACCAAATGCAGACCAAATTTTTTTCTATACTGACCATGTTTATATGAGTATTTGTCAATAGTAACATGATTTTTAGTCAATGCAGACCAGATTTTTAGACAATGCAGACCAGATTTATATCATGCAGACCAAATGCAGACCAAATTTTTTTCTATACTGACCATGTTTATACATGTTATATGAGTACTTGTCAATAGTAACATGATTTTTAGTCAATGCAGACCAGATTTTTATCATGCAGACCAAATGCAGACCAGATTTTTATCATGCAGACCAAACGCAGACCAAATGCAGACCAAATTTTTTTCTATACTGACCATGTTTATATGAGTATTTGCCAATAGTAACATGAATTTTAGTCAATGCAGACCAGATTTTTAGACAATGCAGACCAGATTTATATCATGCAGACCAAAGAGTCAAGCCTTTTGAATAATTAAATAATTACCTTTATATTTGTGGTACATCTACACTGTATTATACTGAATAAAGAATTCTGACAGCTTGTGTTCATTTCAATAATGTTTTTATCACACAATTCAACTGAATAAAGAAATTGGAAACCTTGTGTTACTATGTCTTAATTTAGGCTGATTAGTGTTTTTATCAATAAAAAATTATTAATTTGGTTTTTACTTGGTAAGGCCTTTATCTACCAGGTCATCCTCTGGCTATCTGGCATGAACTAAGGCTGTATTAGCGATGTAGCGAGGTCCGCCTTTTACTAGCGTAACTGTTAAATTCTTTAAATATCAATCTGGTCTGCAGATGGATGGTCTGCATTAAATTTTGGTCAGCAGAGCTGTTCTGGTCCGCATTTGGCCCGCATGCTTGGTCCGCATGGTTGACCCCAGTGTATTACTAGTGCCGCTTCACTGCCAATGGGTACATTCGATTCGACCTACTCTAACTACTCCGGAAGTTACGTATCTACTCCAGGAAGTGACGTTTCTACTCCGGGAGTAAACTACTCCAAGGTTGGTCCAAATCGAACATAACAGAGTAGTTGGAATCGTCATAACTTGGGGGTTCCCTAGCAATTAGAATTCCCCAGTTGATGGCAATTACGACATCAATTGACACCCTCAATCGATTGCTCTTAATTTATTGAATTGAAATACGGACATTCACACCAGAAAAAAGCAATTAGGCACTAAATCAAAGCTTCAGAAGTGTCATCTATCTTTGTAAACAATCCTACGTCATGGGGATATCCCAATTTCTTGGAGTACTTCCTATCTACTCCAATCTACTCCGAACTACTCCCGGAAGTGCAAAACGAATGATCTGGAGTGAACTACTCTACTCCAGGAGGACTTTGGAGGAGCGAAACGAATGTACCCAATGAAGCCACTTACTGTTTGTTTTAGAGTTGGTCCGCATGGTCCGCATGGCCCGCATGGTCCGCATTATACACTGACCCGATCTTGACACAGTAATAAACAAACCCACATACATTTGGACACTAGTTAAACAAGCATGTCAGTCAAAACCAAATGCATATCACCAAATGTGCTGCAATACACAGATTAAATCATTTCTAGAGGATTTCAAACATTTTTGACAGCAGCTGTCAGATCTGAATGACAGATGATTTGTGGTCCAACTTGCACCACAAACAAGACTGCTCCCACTCAGATGAAGCACTGGACAACAACATCACCCAGCCAGTATCCTTTAATACACTGTAGAGATGCTGTGTGCACTTTATTCACCCATCATTAGCCAGTCATTTCTGCAAATTAACCCCCTTGAAGACCGGTTTGCTATCGATTCCAAATTCTAACATGGCCGACATCACACATCAAGATTTCAACTTGTTTCGACTTTGCATGCCTCTCATACAGCACACAGCGCTTAGAAATTAGATTTTAAAGATGGTACTTACGACATTCTTCTAGCTTGATTAGAATTCATCTTGTATGTGTCCACAAATCACAGACTAACGTAAAATTTAGACAAAATATGACAGCTAACCGTGTCAGGCAGGCATTGTTCCGTGTAATGCGCATGTGCCCCTGACGTCATCTTTGAGGAAACCCCCAATGAGGAATTCCCTATTCTGGCCCCCTAGTGGACTGTTCTCAAATCATAGAACTGCACATTGGACCCTGCATTGGACCTTCTGAACAATGTCAATGGACCTTCTGAAGTTAAATCTGAACATTGGACTTTTTGATATAGGGAAGTCACCTCTGAGGCAAACTATCAATAAGGCACACATTCAAAAGTTTTTTCTGCGAGTTTTTTGAGAGGCATACAGTTTCTTTCTGCAGTCTGTGACCAGGGGCGGCGGACCTGGGGGGGAACTGGGGGCACGTGTCCCCCCCACTTTTGGGCCCAAAAATACATAAAATGCCCCTTTTTCTCCTTGAAATTACCACAGACAAAGTGCCCCGGAGCCCGGTGCCCCCACTTTTCGAAGCGTTCCGCCACCTCTGTCTGTGACCCATTAAATTTCCAGGGGGGGGGGCCAGAATGGGGGTGGCCTAGGAGTTTTCCATGACAGGAAATTATTTATTTCACGGTAACATCGGCAGTAATTTAAGCATGTGAAGTCCCAAAATATTAATTCTATAAGGCTATTAGCAACACCAAGCGGAAATTATTTATTTCAAGACTGCCCAGAAGAATTTAGTTATTTCACCAACACTGAGCAGAAACTAATTTATTAAAGCTCTAGATACTTAATGGTCGTCCCTAGGAATGCACAGATATCCGGCAAGGCCCGGGCGGCAAGGTAACCGGTATCCGACCGGATATTGAAATTTGCAGGATATCCGGTATCCGGCAGGATTAGGTTGTCAGAACCGGATATCTGGGATGCTCAAAAATAAGTGAAAAGCTAAAATAACTTCGACATCGAATAAAAGAATGTTACAAGAACAGTGCCAAAAAACATGATCTAGCCATCTTCAAAATTTAAATTCAGTTACAGAACATAACAAAAAACATTCCATCACAGGAACAGTCCCCCTGCCGGACATGATATAATCAACCGAAAATGCTGAAAAACGTCACTTTTCGTATGGTTGCTATCCGGTTCCAATTATCCAGTTCCTATCCGGTATCTGGCAGTTGGTGTTGCCAGATGATCCGGTATCTGGCTATTTTCACTATCTGTGCATCACTAGTCGCCCCCTTCAGCCTATGCAGAATTATGCAATTTCCTGCAGGGATTCCTCAAACTGCAGGAAAGATCAGAAATACGTAATTCTGGCAAAAATCTGCAGTTCTGCAAAGTCCAGTAGGAATGCTGAAATTTAAGGGGCCGACCAGATGATAGTTTGGGGGGCTATGGATTTTACCTCTGAGACAAACTCTTTTTTTTTGTTCACGAAGCACCTAAGAAATTTTTTTTTTTGCGTGGGGACGTGCGAAAAACATTTTTATCACAATTTTAACATTAACGTACCTTAGGTACAGGTGGAAGCATTTTTTTTTATGTTGCGAGCAAACTATTTTTTCAGTGTCAAGTGGGAAACAAAATTTTTTTTCACAAAAAATCCAAAAAAAAATCATCTGGTCGGCCCCTTATGAGTTCCTGACGGATTTCTCAACTTCCTCATAATCCTACGGGAATTCATCAACTCTCGGGAAGGCCTAGGATGTCTGCAATTTCGTTCGGGAATTCTGTGCTTCTGCAGGAATTAGTATTTAGGATGGAATCCTGAAAAATCTTCAGAATTGCGCAATTTCTTGCAGGAATCCAATACTGTACATATAGGGGTTGAGGGAGGGGGCTTTGGGATGATTGAATCAATTTTAATGAAAGATTCTTCAAGTTCATCCATGAATTTTCAACCTCAGAAGGAATTACGCAGTTCAGAGGACATCTGCACTAGCTTCTATCTCCAGGAACTCTGCAATTCTAAGAATTCGGTAGGCCTATGTACCTACCGGTACATCTGCAGGAAATATGCATTTATGAAAGTTTCTACAGGAATTCTGTAATTCTGCAATTTCCTGCAGGAATATTGAACTTTCGTTTGAGTTCTGCAGAATTTCAGAATTCCAGCAACCTCCTAGAGTCCTGCAGAAGTGCAAAATCCTTGGCTGATTTCCTGCAGGAACTTTCAGAACTGCATATTTAACCCACATGCTATGCTATGGAGGATACTTTTAGTCTCCATGTCATGGCATCCACCAAATATCTCAAACACCACATCATGCACAATGCTCATCCTTTCCCAACATTCAAAGATCCCCCTAAACTTTTCAAATCTTACCATAAATCAATAAATATCATAACCATTTCCAAATCCCAAACACTTTTTCAGCTGAGTTTCTGTGCTTTTGGCCTGCAGCCATGCATGTTATTTCGAAAAGCGAACTCCACCCCAGGTGTCTCCACATCCTTACATGCATGCACAATTGTGCCCCTGGTTGAAATATTTGGCATAACTAAAATTGGAATTCTGGTGGGTATACTATAGGTAGATGTGTAGGGCATGGGGGATATGGAGGCAGTATACCTGTTCTTATTCCTACAGCTTTTCCCAACAGGCAAACCAGAAACGGAATTATGCAAATTTTTACTAATTTCTGAAGAACTGTACAAGTCCTACAGAAGCACAGGGTTCCAGTAGGAAAAGGCAGATCCAGCATTAAAAAGCAGTATTGGTATCGAATCGGTAGCACTACTCTAAATATAACAAATGGTATCCGTATATCAGAAAAGTGGAATCGTTGCATCCCTACAGGTCTGCAGTGCCTCAGAATTGCTGCAAGAAAATGTAGAATTATGAAGGTTTCGCAGAATCCTTGCAGATACAGAATTAGACCTACAGTAAGAAATTGAAAATTCTGCAGTCTTGCAAAATCCCATCAGACCTGCAGGATTCTGCAGATTTTTACAAAGTTGCAGCATGCATGAGTTCCTGCAGAAACTTTTCAGATAAGTACAGATTTCCAGCAGGACTGCAGTGCATACTTCTTACAGAATTGCATTATAATAGTTTGTAGTTCTAATTGCAGGATTCTTATGGAAAATTGCAAAATCTGGCAGATTTTTTGCTAAATAAGGCAATTCCTGCAGGACTTCATTTGCACAAACTCATGAAATTGTGCAATTTTTATGTGGCAAAAAAACTGTTTGTCAAGATTGCACATAATTTTAATGATAAATTTCAATATGCAGGACTATTGCAATAAATATTTTAAGCTATTTTAGACCTGTCCTATCAAACCATTTTTTTCAACCATGCAAGACACTGCAAGTATACATGCCACTGGTGAAAATCATAAATGGTTGCCATACTTTTGCATGATGCTGTACATCAAATCACACACGTAACTGCCACATCTGGCATCAAAGATGTTTGTGGGAACCAGGGCAGTTACAAAACTGCAGCCAGTGCCACTTACAAAACCCATGCATGCACATTTGCCAAGGCTTGGTAGGCCAGGTATATAAGGCAGGAAAAGCAAAGCTCCCCACTGCACACATATCTAAGTACAGGTGAACGGCTGTCAACCAAGGCAACAGCTCAGCAGACAGTGGATTGTAATCACGGCTTCAGTAGATGTGCTTAAATTCATGCAGTAGTCAATACATTTAGCGGAATCTTGGATAACTATTTGGCTGAACTACCACAGGTTAGTCTGATGTTATTTGCTTGGTATTATTTGTTGTCTTTCTCCTTAAGATTCTGTTTAATAGTGGCCATAAATTGACCACACATTTTATGAATTAATACCTGTAAGTTTACTTCGATAATGCATGTGTCTTTTTACACATCTTGCCATATTACCACAACTGAAAGAACAAGAACATACCAAAGATAGAAACTTAGAATAATATCAGTGAAGTCATGGTGACACACATGGACACATTTTTTTGCTTTATTTTCTTGCATCACAAAATAAACCTTACTAACTATACATGATGTTGCAAACAGTTGCATGTATTTCTGCCACATAAAAGGCGAAAGCTACCCTGAGATAGAAAGATCTTACTTTTAGCCTTTAGAAAGACCATTACAAAGGCATAGTGTATGGCCCAGCTTTTCACCACACGAACATGTTAAGTTGCAGCAGGTCACAGAACGACATACAAATCCAACCGCAACTGGCGATTTTTGTCGCACACCGCCACTGATGGCTCAGCACCACAAAATGACAATTGGCATACCGATGGCACACTGCATGATGATGGCATAGCCTACTGGTTCTTTAGCAATGCATTCACCTCTAACATGCTGTCATCATGGATGGGGCAAATGATATTCAGCCAGCGTGGTGTCAGTCTATCACAGTGACAAAAACTTCGGATTATCTACAAATTTTCATGTCTCCACCCTAACAACATTGTTGCCATAATTCCGTTATTTGTGCATTTTGAAATTTTAAAGGATATCGCTTTAAACTCTTCCAAAACCAAATTATGGATGTAAGTAAAGAAAAGTTCAAGTAATAGAGGGAGGTATAGGATGATTTGGGCCTATATATATATTGGATATAGGATGCACTTTAGTATAGGCTAATAAGGGCAAAGGTCCAAGAGCACACTGGTCAATGAGGCAATGGATGACAGAAAGTGCCAGCTGAGACTAATAAACTCGATCCCCTCTGTCACCAAGGCAGGGTTTTTTTAGGTTTTGGTTCAATCATCTGGAATAATTTGTTCTCTGGATTCTTCTGATTCCTTGAAAGGTTGCTCAAGTATACACTGTATATATGCAATTGCATGGCTTAGAGAAAAATATTCCCTTCAACTTAAAAAGTAGATTAATGTTTGTAATGGAGAATTGTTGCACTATCATACAAATTTCATTGCAGGTGCTCCACAATGTACGGCTTTGTGTTGGAGGGCATTGGAGAATGTGTCCGCAAGAAGTACGGGGACAGCGCCTGGGAGGAGGTGGCGAAGAAGATGAATCTGCCATCTTCAACATTCAATCCGAACAAAACTTACTCAGAAACTGTTGTACCAAGGGTCATCAAAGCCACAGCTGAAGTGACTGGTGAGAACCAAAATGCATACTCAGAAAAGACAAATGCAACGATAAGGCCAGACAAACTTGATCATTAGCTTCTTGGATCTTCTAGAGGCACTTTTTGTAGGGTTGGTTGGAATGACCAAAACAAATTGCTGTAATTTCATTTTTTTATAATGTCAATTTAATACAAATTGTGGGTAAGCTCAATTTTTTTTCCATAGGCAGAAAATCTGTTGGGGCAGTCGATCCAAGAAGCTAAAAATCAAAAATGTCTGCCATTGTCTGGCCTAACAGACATCTTACAGATACAGATACAGATACAGATATATTTATTGTCACATAAGTGAAATTTGGTAGCATGAAATGTATCACAACAGAGGGAATGTGCAGAAATTTAATAAAATAAAATAATCAATGAAAGAGTTCAAGATTTGGCACGATTCAATTGTCTTATAGATGCAGGTATAAAGGATAGTCTATAGCGCTCAGTTCTTGCTTTAGCTTGCCTATATCTCCTTCCACTGGGCAACATGGTATACTCGCTATGCAATGGATGGCCCGAGTCCTTTATGATTTTTCTAGCCTGTTTATCAAGCCTAGTTTTGTATTCGTCACCATTGTCTGTTAGATGAAAGGTTTTGTTGGTTAATCTTCCACATACGCGTCTAGGTTTATCTGCTTCCCTCTTCAGATACTCAGGTAAATTACCATAAAAAGTCAGCCCACCGTAGTTAATCATCTTCTAGGCTAGATAGATACAGGATAAGCAGTCCTTTTCATTTGTAGTTGAATTTCAGCAGAAGGTCAAACATCAATTTTATCTATTTACATTTGCAGGTCAATCACCAGATGAGCTTCTTGAGCAGTTTGGTTTTCATTTTGTCCACTACTTGGAAAACTATGGTTACGACAGAGTGGTCAAGGTCCTTGGGAGACATCTGAGGGACTTCTTGAACGGATTGGACAATCTTCATGAGTAAGTATGAAAATTTTAATTTTCCAAATATGATTCTGTAGTAGAGCATTTAAAAAAAAGGAAGGTCTGAATTTTTGCGATAATCAAAAAAGGTCCAAATATTCAAAGAGGAATAGAAGAAAAAGAGGGAAGCTGATGGTGGGTGGGTGATATGGCTTTGCTTCCGCTATTTGTTGACTGGCTATAGACTTAACACGACAGGCAAGAAGTAGGTTATGGGGCAGGGTACAGTATACACTCCTGGGATACGATGAAACGGCCGATTGGAGCGGCAATCAAAGTTTCAAACTCAGGTCCCAGATGTTAGCGGCCCAGTGCATCGCTACTGAGTTTAGTCCAAAGTCAATGGTGAGAACAGATCGATGAAGCTCTGCAATGGGGGGGGGGGGGGTTATGATGGACAGGGAATTCTGGTTATTCAAAAGTTAAATGGCCAAGGAACAGGGAATCTGAAAAAGAAAATGGCCAAGGGGAAGGGGGACACAATACCCAATCCAAAGCCTCATACATCTATAGATCTATATATAGATGCATCTGTCTACAAGTGGACTGCTCTTGCATTGCCACAGATCAGAACATATATGCTGTCTTGTGTTGCCACCTAGTGACTAGTGGGCTATTCCGCGAGCTCCTGCGAGCGTCCACCTACTTTCGACCAGAGGAACACACACAATTTTGTCTGGAAGACACCGGGCTGTTTCTGAATGTGCTGATGGCCTTGTCTACTTCCTTAGAGAATGTGATTGCCGAGTCTGACTCTGGTATACATCAATGTTGAATAGAAATTTTGTGAATGTGCAATGAAATTGGAACTATTTCTTGGGACAGCAATGCTGTAGCATAGAAAATCAACTTTTGTGCCAGGTTTCTGCAGCATGCAGTTCTCATTTTCACCAGACTGCAGATGCATCTTTGTCATTCCAGATATCTCAGGTTCACTTATCCGAAGATGAAACCGCCTTCGTTCTTCTGTGAGGACGAGTCGGCAGCTGGCTTGACTCTCCACTACCGTTCCAGAAGGAAGGGCTTCACATATTACGTGGTTGGGCAAATCCAGCAGGTGGCGGAAACACATTACAATGTTCCGATCAACATTGAAGTCCTGAGCGAAGAAGAGTCAATGACTATGACCCACGTCATAATGAGGCTACACTTCAACAACACAGGATTTTTGTGAGTACAGATAAGGCCTGACACATTTAATTTTTAGCTTCTCAGATCGACCAACCAAACAGATTCTTATTCCTATGGGAAAAAAATATTGAGCTTACCCTCAATTTTTATTAAATTGACATTATAAAAAAAGAGATTTCGCCTTTTTTTAGCTCATCTGTTTTCTTTGAAAACAAAGAGCTATTGTCATCACTCGATCGTCGGCGTCGTCTTTGTCCCTGTTAAGGTTTGTGTAAGTGTCCATTTGAGTTATGAAATTTGGTACAGGTATGGGGCTATGGCTATGGATCAGGGTCACATTGAGAAATCCAATATGGCCACCATTTTGTGGTGGCCATTTTGGCTGGAATCTTTCCTCATTCTTGAACTGCCAACTGCGCCCTTAATATTTCACTTTAGAATTATGAAATTTGGTAGAGGTATAGGCCTGTGGGTATGGATCAGTAAAATATTGAGAAGTCCAAGATGGAGGTCATTTTGGCAGCCATCTTTCTTCATTCTTCAACTGCCCACTGTGCCCTTGATATTTTGCTTAGAGTGATGAAATTTGGTACAGGTATTGGCCTGTGGGTATGGATGGGGAACATGTCAAGAAATCTAAGATGGCGGCCATTTTGTGACGGCCATTTTGGCAGCCATCTTTCTTCATGCTTCAACTGCCCACTGTGCCCTTGATACAATGTATTTCGCTAAGAGTGATGAAATTTGGTACACGAGAAATCCAAGATGGAGGCCATTTTGTGGCGGCCTTTTTTGCAGCCATCTTTCTTCATTCTTGAACTGCCCACTTTGCCCTTAATATTTCGTTTAAAGTTATGAAATATGGTACAGGTGAGAAATTGAAGATGGTGGCCATTTTGTGGCAGCCATCATTCTTCATTCTTCAACTGCCCACTGTGCCCTTGATATTTTGCTTAAGAGTTATGAAATTAGGTACAGGTATTGGCCTGTGGGTATGGATTGGGAACATGTCAAGAAGATAGCGGCCATTTTGTGTCAGCCATTTTGGCAGCGATCTTTCTGCATTCTTAAACTGCCCACTGTGACCTTAGTATTTCGCTTAGGGTTATGAAATTTGGTACAGCTATTGGCCTGTGGGTATGGATCGGCAACATGTTGAGAAATCCAAGATGGCTGCCAAATCTACAACTACATTGTTGAATTGTCCATTTGGAGCTTAGTCTTTCACTTCCAGTTATAAAATTAGATTGAGTTATTAGCCTGTGGGCGATAATCAGGCACACATTGATAGATTTCACATTAACAGACGAGCGTTGAAACCGCTTGCGGTTCTGGTTTGTTCTACTGATCAACCCCAGAAAAATTTGCCTCGAAAAGATCTGAGAAGTTGAAGATAAATCATGTCTGGCCTAAAATTGAAAAGATGAAACAGAAATGAATTAATGGTTCTTACGACAAAGGAAAAAAAATTGGAAAGAATATGATATCTTCTCTGGTAATTTAGAAGACATGCTTTGACGGTTTTTGGTCCATGATTCCAATTGATTTTTTGTTAAAACTTCTGGATATGAAGTTTTTAATCTCCTGAAGATAAAATTTATTGAGGTAAAATTTGTTTGGTCTAAATGTCAGAGACTCAAGGATAGTTTTGTCCAGATTCATAGAATCAGTGATGAATTATTGCAATTATTTTGAAAACTCAAATAGGCCTACATTAAATTTTTTTAAATTAAATGAGTGAATTTACAATAGGCTTTAACATTGTCTTTAAACAGTTTTACGAATCAGTCTATCATAATCTTAAACATTAATGTTCACTTTACAGGAATGACCAGGACAAAACAACTATGGAGACAGAGACCATGAAGGTAGTGAACTACGAAACCCTGGCCCTAGTTTTCCCGTTCCACATGGTGTTTGGAGATGACATGGTGATCAAAGGAGTGGGAGACGGGTTGGAAGCCATCATGCCAGGACTACAAGGCCATCCCATAGATGAGGCATTCATGCTCAACAGACCCCTGGTGGAGTTCAGCATTGAGAATGTGAGCAATCTTAGGCTTATTCTTAGTAACTTTGTATGAGATAAAATATTATTACAGTCTCAAAGAGCATTGCGGAGAGTTTAACACAGATCACCGATTCGCTTGGGTAACACATTGAGAAAGTGAGAAATTTTAGATTAATTATTTTCATATCTGTAGCTAGTCTTTAAATAGTCTGACATTCTGTTCATAAAAGGCAAGGGCCCTCCATATTCGTCTTTAAAAAATTGCTCTGCGGGATGAAAAATAGAAAGTTTTTAATATTTTGCTCATCAAAGGGTTTTGAGAGCCTTCTAAATTTGTCTTATAGAACCACTCTCGAAGTTGGAAAAAATAGCAAATGTCTACAAATAAGCCCAATTTAACGATGAGTTAAGTCACTTAACCTCCCAAAGGTCCATTTTAGTTTATTGTCAATAATTTTAAGTATCGACAAAATTTCATTTGGAAGATAATTTCAACTCATGAGTAACAAACTTTCATGGCAATCTTGCTTTCAGTTGATGCACTACAAGAACAATGCATTTGAACTCATCTCAATTGACCCTGTGAGAAACGCACACGCCACAAAACACTCAACCTCCAAGGATGTCACTCATGAGTCCATAGGTACGTGTATTCTGTTTAATTCTTAACTTAACAGGTTAAGATAAAGGTAGCTACTTTTATTTAACGTGGGTAGCCAAGGTAAGTCAGTGACTTGTTTCCAGTTGGGCCCGCGGCACCTCCAATTAACGTCTGATGCGAGTGACGACGTTGTCTAATGACATGATTGCCAGCATGGGGATTGAACCCGGGTCTCTCGCTTGTGAGGCACTCTACTGACTGAGCTATGGAGAGCATTTTCTTTCAGTCATTGTGAGAGAATGGATCAAGTCAGTTTTTCTCAAGAAGCCTCTTGCCACGGGGAGAGGACTTGCCACAGCTAAATTATATGGTAGCTTAGGTTGTGTAGTATATTGCTTCATTGTATCAAAGCCCTGCATTGCAGTCCTGTGCGATGCTAAACTGGGCTTGGCTGTGTCAGTTTTTCTGACAGCATGCCATGGCCATTTTAGAAGCATTGCCAGTTCAAGTTCATTCCACAAGGGGTCCACCATGGCTATCATAATGATTTTAAAATAAGTCTCTCTTTCAGTCTTTGAATAATCAAATTCTTGTGGTACTATGTGCCAGAATTTGTCATGGCACTATATAATTATCAGTAATTTTCCTATGACCAAAATGCTATTAGCCACAAAGGCCAATTTTGAGTGAAATGCATACATGCATGTGTAATTAGTTTGCAGCCAAAATAAGCAATTTTCATTAGCCACATGGGAGGATTCATTAGCAAATGCTAGTGGCTAATGGCAGAGGAAAAGCACTGATTTAATTGCTCCATTTGATCACTGGTGGCTTTAGGTAATTGATAGCTTTTGTGAAATATATTGGACCATTTCAATGAGACAACTAGAAGGCAAATTGGAATTTGCATATCTGGACGGTGATAATCGACCTGACCATTATAAAACAAGCTAGGGCTATTCGTTTGGTATGCTGAATTGTAGTAGCATGGGTCCCTTTTTATGAGCAAACAGACATATTGCACTCATCAGGCAGATTCTTGGAAGTGCCATTGATGACATTTATTTTGGCAGCAGATGTAGGCCAAGCATTCAGCACACACCCCCCGAGGTGCGCCCCCGAGGTGCGCCCCCGAGGTGCGCCCCCGAGGTGCGCCCCCGAGGTGCGCCCCCGAGGTGCGCCCCCGAGGTGCGCCCCCGAGGTGCGCCCCCGAGGTGCGCCCCCGAGGTGCGCCCCCGAGGTGCGCCCCCGAGGTGCGCCCCCGAGGTGCGCCCCCGAGGTGCGCCCCCGAGGTGCGCCCCCGAGGTGCGCCCCCGAGGTGCGCCCCCGAGGTGCGCCCCCGAGGTGCGCCCCCGAGGTGCGCCCCGAGGTGCGCCCCCGAGGTGCGCCCCCGAGGTGCGCCCCCGAGGTGCGCCCCCGAGGTGCGCCCCCGAGGTGCGCCCCCGAGGTGCGCCCCGAGGTGCGCCCCCGAGGTGCGCCCCCGAGGTGCGCCCCCGAGGTGCGCCCCCGAGGTGCGCCCCCGAGGTGCGCCCCCGAGGTGCGCCCCCGAGGTGCGCCCCCGAGGTGCGCCCCCGAGGTGCGCCCCCGAGGTGCGCCCCCGAGGTGCGCCCCCGAGGTGCGTCCCAATAAAGACACATTTATGACAATGAGATAATCATAATTCATTAACTGTATTTGGTTTCACACAAATATCCTTTATATGATTTAATTGTTGTAATCACAACTCAGGACAACCATGGCAAACCAAACACCATTCAATGTACCATCCTAGCACAGCATTCAAATCCACTGGCGCTGGTACGCATTTTGCACGTTAAATGGCTACGGAGTGTGTCCCCCTAGCGGGAAACCAAAGAACTACTTGATCACAGCAGCATAGACTGCGGGAACCAGCCAGACGACATCAACCAATCGCATCGCTTCATTCCAATGGCAACCAGCTACTCTATCAGAGCTAATGTATAGTATCAATGGACTGGTCCCCCTAAGCTACAGACAGGTTGGCCAGATAGCAGTCAAATGCATTAGATTTAGTGATTTCTGCCTATTCTCGGCACTGTATGCACCTATCTACAGTTGTTACATATAGATCTAGCCCTAATCTATCTGCTGCATCACTCTGACACATTAGGATGGCATGTGTGCAGAGGTGGAGGGTGAAATAGGAGCTGAGTGGAGTAAACCACTATATGTCATGTTTAATGCTGGAATAGTTGACAGGAAGTCAAGGCTGACAGAAATAGTAGTGTAGCCAAACAGTATCTGAACTCCGTCCAGATAATGAGACCTAATTATCTTTATATTGAATAATCCTCGAAGGTAGATTTCAAAGCATAGAGTCATTTCTAAAGACATATTATTCATCAATTAAAATCTTCTTCATCGCTTATATCTTATCCAAATATTATTGTCTACTAATTTCAGATGAAAGTGATACAAACACAAAACAGAGAAAACTGAAGTTGAAGGGCCAGATGAGCCATATTGAGGAATGGAACCTGCACATATTCCTGGCCACTCCAATGTAAGTATATCTATTTTCTACACATGAGAGAAATGATGCTGCGATATGATAAGACAAATGCCATGCGAAAAGCATAATGCATATTTATTGATTTTATGCCTTCATGCTGTCTGACTTGCCAAGCAGCCAAAGGGTGGATGCTCAATAAGGCCATTGATGTGCTATAGATATATGTGCTAAATAATGTCTTAAACTGAATAGAATTGTGTAATCGATGTCTCATTAGCGCATACCTTTAACAGAAGATGCGAGAAATTTTTGTGCCAATTTGCATATCACATTCCTCCAGATATAATTCGATTCACTCAACCACATACAAGTGAAACATCTCCTTTTGTGGTTCTTTTCTGTCTGACTACTACAATTATAGAGAACTTCTGACAAATGACACCTCCCTCTATCTCCTCCTTCCCTCTCCCTTCTTTCTCCCTCTCTATTCCCTCTCTCCTTCCTCTCCTTCCTCTCTCCTCCATCTCCTCCCTCTCTCTCCATCTCCTCTCCTCCATCTCCTCCCTCCTTCTCCTCCCTCCTTCTCCTCCCTCCTTCTCCTCCCTCCTTCTCCTCCCTCCTTCTCCTCCCTCCTTCTCCTCCCTCCTTCTCCTCCCTCCTTCTCCTCCCTCCTTCTCCTCCCTCCATCTCCTCCCTCCTTCTCCTCCCTCTATCCCCTCCCTCCCTGTCCTATCTCCCTCTCCTCCCTCCATCTCCTCTCCCCCTCTCCATTCCTTCTCTGCTCCCTTTCTACCTCCTTTCTATGCCCTCTCTCCCCCTCTCTCTCCTCCCTCCCTCCTCCCCCTCTCCCCTTTCTCTCTCTCTCCCCCTCTCCATCTTTCTTCCCACTACCCTCTCCCTTCAATCTCTTCCTCTCTCCTCTTCCACCTCCTTCTACCCCCCTTCAATCTTCCTTTTCACTTCCCCCTCTCCTTCTAGCAAATAAATCATTTGGAAATAACTTGCACCATGGATCTATGATACTGTTGTGTCACGTCGGACCAATGTAGTATCTACTAGTCTATACACTGTATTTGTGATTAATTTCAGCATGGACAACCTGCAGAAGATGCTGGAAACAGGAATGTACATCAATGACCTGAGTATGCACGACTCAAGCAGAGATCTGGTCTTAGCAGGAACACAGCAGCAAGCAGAACTCAAAATGGCTCTTGATCAGGTATGCGTTTATATTCTTAAGAAATATTATGTATGGATGATTAGGGGTTTACGTCCTGTATATATGCATTTGATAGGCTAATTAGGACAGGAGAGGGACACAACAATGAGATGAAGGATGATTGAAACAGCCGTCAACAGGTGATCAGGCAAGAGCTGGATTCAAAGCCTGGACCCAGCAATTGGCAGCCCAGCATGCTACCACTCATCCCCCCTTATGAAATATATAAAAGTGTAACTGTGAGAAGCATGAGCAGCATAGGGGGGAAAAACAGACCTAAAGCATATTTTGGCAACGAGAGGATGTTTGTTGTTACAAAAAGGTTGTGCACATAAAGTTGCCTGTGACATATGATGAAGACTGATTCTGTTTCAAAGGCCCGGAAATCAGTGCAAACAGTGCTGAGTGATTCCTGGTTTTTTTCTCTTGAGTACATCCAGCTTTCCTTTTACAGCTTAGTAATCACAAATGATGAGCAAAATGTTCCAAGCGATATCATATCCCTATATACTTTATATGTTATATACACATTTGATGACTCCTATTCTGTATGTGAGTCATATCCTGTACTCAACATGTCTTGAGTACATGGATGGATGATTGGGGCTGTACATCCTGTATTTATACAACTGGCAGGCTAATTTCGATAGAAGAAGGATACGGAAATGAGCCGAAGGATGATTGAAAGTGCCGTCCAACATAGGCCCTTGGTGACTGTTAAGAGCTGGATTCAAAGCCTGGACCAAGCGATTGGCAGGCAGCATGCTACAAACTGAGCTGACCCTCCCCGTGTCTTGAGCACATAAAGTGAATGAGTCATACTGCTCAACAGAAATGTCACATACATGTCTCTTAGAGACAAATTGACCAACTCATCTCACGTAAAGATAGGTGCTTCAGTACCATAAGCTATCATAAGTGGTGTAATCCTCAAACCGCGAAAGAAATCACCAACATTCAGTAATCAAAAATTTCACATAAGCTGAGATATGTAGATTTTTTGCTTATTAAACTTACATTAAACCAAACTTGAATTTGGCAGGAATGGATATGAAATGGTCTGCAACATCAAATTAAGGTCTCCATACATAAGACCCATAAGCATTTAATCAATTTTACTGTTGCATGACCATAATCGTGCACGTTTTTGCCAATAGCTCCTGTAACTGGGGCAGGTCAAGGTTACTCTTTAGTCCTGACTTTCTGAAATTTAATGAAGCAATGTTTGTAGGCCTTGGTACCAACTCTCTTTATCCCTCTCTTTCATCCGAGTTATGTGGTGGATAGATCAAAGCGATTAATTGATTAATTAGGCCATAGCACTGTGCAGCACTGCGGGCAGCCCAGGTGGGATATCAGGTGGTGGAGTTCCTGCCCACGGGCAATGATGGCCATTCGCCAAGACTTTCATCCTTGCACAGCTCCTAGCATCCGCGAGTGATTTGCTAACGATTTAGGCAATTGCAATTGATTAGGGAAAAGGGAAAAACCACCAATGATTTGCAATAACTAAATTACACAAACCTTATACAAACGTTACACAAACCAAATGGCTTTTACATGGAATGTACCTGATAAGCTACAATTGAGGAAGCGCAAGTAAAAACTCTGTCAAATTGAGAGTAAAATTAATAGCTTAGAGGCTTTCAGAGAGCAGTAAACATATATCGATAGTTGTAGTGCAAAGGCACTATTGACACCGAGAAGCTAGTACTATTGAATCAAATGTTTGGCATCGAAAAAATCTGTTAGAGTTGCAGTAATATATTTGGGGGTTCCATTCGGGCAATTCCGTAAAGTCTGATTTACAGATTTAACACTTTAGCAGCTTGTGTAGCCCTACCATTACACCTCAGCTATTTCATTGTTGAACAGGGCTGAGGCCAGGTAATAGGGGTATCACACACAAGCCATCAACCAAAGCTCCAAGTGCAACAGGAGCTGAGCTACGTCAAAATGTCATGGTGTCGGACGTATATTGTGTGAGTACGTCCAACACGATGACATTTTGCCTTGTGGAATGATACCATCAAAACTGAGAAGTTACAGTACGAGTACTATTGAGTCAATAGTTCGGCATTGAAAAATCTATTACAGCTGCAGAAATGTTTGGTTTCATTCGGCTGTTTTGGGTTTCGGGACATGAATGATGTCACCTCAGGTCCGATCTTTTACATTGAAATGAGCTGCTCTGTTTGTCATCGAGAGACATAACACAAGCCGCATATATAACGACATTACTGGTGGATCATAACTCATTATCCATGATCATGATGAATACGTGACTTCATCACCAAGCTTTTAACAATTGAACATGTTGAAGCATAAGATATCGTAAAGGGATATGCATCATCACCAAGTCATCAAATCCATGCGCACATAATAAGGCAAAGGTGCAACTCTGTCCTGAGCATTTATAGAAAACTACTCCTATTTCCTTTGTTAGAATTCTAAGTATTAGTAAAAAAAAGAAAAGAAACAGGAAAACGAAATTGAGTCAGTTCAGTCTTAAACTTAACCAATGAGCTAAAACATCTACTAAGTGGAAAGCTTGATCGCAGGCCTTGCAATCTGACAGTTCAACAAATTCAAAAGCTTGTAAAGCAATTTGATTCAAAAAGGAGTTGTAAACGTAGTACAGGTATTGTTTCAAAAACATTAAATTTCCATACACAATTGAACAGAAAAGAAACCCAAACTTATACAGCAAATATCATTCAGACCACTAATTGGACCAACACATGAATCCATTTCATCATTACATCAAAAGACAAATCAGCAGCAACGTTGCTGTTTGTGAAAATTACGTAGAAATGTATGGTAGAAATGACGTTGTTACAACGTTGTGAAGCAATGTCACAGATAGGCCTATTACATCAGCATGCGATGTTGTAGCAACGTTTCACGATGTTCTGAAAAAACATCCAACAGACAAGCGCTCCACCAATTAGCAACATGGTTTACATTGTGTTTCCCTTGGGTGGGTATACTGTATATATCTTATACCAACAAATAAATTCATTTGACCGTTATTACTTCAGGAACAAAATAAATCAAAGAAGTTGGAAGATGGAATGAGAAAAGTGGACGAAGAAATGAAGAGAACAGACGTCTTGTTGAACCAGATGATTCCAAAAGTTGTTGCCGATAAGCTCCGCCAGGGGGAGTCTGCTATGAGCACATGTCAGGTGGCGCTTCATTCAAAATTAATTTTTGGTTAAATCTAATTATTTTGTTGAAATGTTTTTAAATACCCCAGTAAACAAAAAATTATCTTGATGGTTTTAGAGTGCAGTGTAATGTTGGCAGTTAACAAATTCTTTTTCAAACTCAGCCCAATATTATTGGGACAACAAAATTAACTTGATCTTGGAAAGGGCTACCAAAAGTGCCAATGGCATGCAACAGCAATTCTGCCACTGTAACTGTTATTTGTCAACTGTAATGAATGACAAATTATAACAAATTAATTTCAGGTATTTGAAAGTGTGACCATCCTTTTCACTGATGTCGTTGGCTTCACCTCCATCTGTAGTAAGCTAACTCCAATGGGAGTTGTCCAGATGCTAAATGATATGTACTCAAGGTTCGATACGATTTGTGAAAGGCACAGGGTCTATAAGGTAAGAAATTTAAATTATAAATGTCTTGAAATGTGATTGTTAAAATTCTATTAATTTGAGGTTGACATGAGTCTCTTTTTAAATTGATTACATGCATCGTCGTAGGCAATTTCATCTGCAATTATTTATTTCTCCAAGTCATTCTAGGTTCTGTTCAGAAATGATTTCATAACTTTTCATGTCTTATTATTTTGAGAAGGAACCAAAATACTAGAGCAGACTTGTGCTCAGTGACAAACTTTTAAATCATTTGATATCACTTTGAAATAAAGTTGGAAACAATGCATTTCATGAAAGTAGATATTCCATCACGCCATGAGTCTCCCCTCTTGTGATTAAGAATGTCCCTTTTATGCATTTGGTCATTACCAGAAGATGGCACCAAACACATCCACATTTCTATTCAAATAGGTTGAAACCATTGGTGATGCCTACATGGTGGTTGGTGGGGCTCCTCTGGTCACCAAGTTCCATGCCATCTACATCGCGGACACTGCCCTGGAGTTCATTGAAGCCATGAAGAACATGCCTGACCCTTCTAAGGGAGAGGGCAGCTCGCTCAACATCAGGGCAGGTGAGTAGACTCAACTCCTTCATTACAATTTATAAGTGGCAGTTCTGCAGAAGAAGTAACTCCGGTCAGTCTGAAGACATTACCCACTATTCAATGTTAATACACCACCACTTAATAATAATTATTCTTTTCATTGAGTTCATGAGAATGATATCAATATGATATCATAATGTCACAGTCCCACTTTTACCGCCCGAGCAAGCTGTGTCACAGTTCATTCTGCCGTGAAAAAGAATTTGCCGACGGGAAATTATCAATGACGTGAACAAATGAGAGTCTCCATCACAGGCATATACATGTAGATGCCTGTGGTGTCCATGGCTTTCACACACAATCACATTAAAAAATGTTTTCCTGTTAATTGGCAAGTTTCCAGTGGAGAATAAAATACTTATCTTCATCAAGTTGATATGGCAAGATATAATGATTTAAACCATGACTTCAGCCTAAAGCGCATGTAATGCATTGTTATAAACCTCTAAATTATAGCCCTACATTAATCAGACAACGTTAAGTAATGATTATTTACCTTTGTCACTGCAGGTATTCACACTGGGGCCGTGGTAGGAGGAGTTGTTGGAATAAAGATGCCAAGATATTGCCTCGTCGGTGAATCGGTCAATGTCGCCAATCAGATGGAGAGCTCGGGCGCTGTAAGAAATTTGTATTTGAAACATGTTACATGGACATTAGCATTCACATTGCATGTCGTAAAAGTGACCTAAAAGCACACTAATTACATGTATTCATGGTGTAAAAGGGCGTAAATACCTGGCTGAGTATATTTCAGTTTCCAGTGTGCAGTCATTGTACGATTTCTTTGAGTCATCGACTAGAAAGCGCATTATGTCTTCTTCTCTTCTTCATATATGAATATATACAGAAGTAAATAATTGAACAATACAATTGCGGATTAAGGAAAAATATAACATACAAAACAGTGCATAAGAACGGTCTTGCCCAAATTTAAGTGCAAGACATAAGTCCAGTTAGAGGGTTTAGCTTGTTTTTTTACAAATATCATAGTTGTTAGTCGTTACTACCACTCTGTGTAACTCTTAAAATTCTAATATTTAAACAGGCGATGCAAATCCACATCAGTGAAACTACCCAGAGAGAACTGAAGGCACACCCCTACAAAATAGAACCAGGCGAGAAATACAACATACCGGTAAGTAACAGCCAACCACATAATGGCTGAATTGCACACTCAATATCCATCAGGTGAGCGGCCATTTGCAAATAGGTTCCGAAAAAGACCTGCAACACAGATGTGTAAATGGTACCATTATAAGTACTGGCTTCTGATGGCTAAAACATTTGCATCACTTATTGCTTGCTTAAAAGGATCCTCCAAATGTGCATCGAGAAAGTTGAGAAGATTGATTAAATCAAAATAATTGCAGGTCTAGGCCTGTTTGAATTATCCGACTTGAAGGTGAATTTGAAGTTCAAATCAGGTTTTGAACCTCGATCTTGCGCAATGTTAACATAGTGTACAGCTCAGAGTTACAATCTGTTACAGTTCCTTGCATAAGTGATAAGATGGCGCTATTCAAAGAAGAGACTTTCAGGAATCAGCACATTTTCTTGGCCGTAACATTTTAGACCGAAAACTGCTGATGTACGTGTCTCAAGAAGCCATTTTGAGTCAGATTTTGTCAGCCAAATGATATTTTATCTGAAGGTATTTCGGCACAAGGTAATGCCCCACTTCATAAAGTTTGAAGCTAATTTTCAAAGTGTCAAGTCCATTATGTTATGTCTCGTTTCACTTTGAACATTTCAATATTTCAGGGAAGAAACCAAAGCCTGGACACCTACTGGCTTCAAGGCAGAAGTGGAGACTCCACTATTAAGGGACCAGTGGCTTCTTTGGACCGATGAAAATCTTCTTTTCCCCTTCTCCATACACATTTTCGTATAGATTTGCCTTTTTTGTGTTCGTAAACATTTTAGGAGTAATGTCACAGAAATGCGACAGGCTATAATGAACAGGAGCCCGAAATCCGGTCAGGTCTTTGGGTTTATTTTGCCCTCCATCCCCTAATGCAGCGGATCAAATGAAAATCCTGAAATGGCTGCATAAAGGCAGGATGAAGACTTGAGATTTTGAATTTGAGGTTATCATGTACAATGTGACGTTAGCATGTGTAAAGTAGCGTTTCTGCCTTTTTACAGGGATGTAGATACTTTTATGTATTTTAAATCAATTCGATAATCTATTTAATAAAATATCACCCACCCCACAAACCCTTGAAGCTATTCAATGTGTGCCCTATATGTTATAAAATCATCACAGCCTTTACCCCCTGAAGGAAGCAGTATGTGCTTGCCTTTCTTGTTCTCTCCAAACTGAGGAATTTTTAAAAAAATCTGGAAGATTAAAGATATCAATATCATGTTACCAGATTAGATAAATTTTTTTCAAAACCGATTGCATCATACAAACAGCACGTTTAAAACGTGTTGCTTTACATAAAACAAGCAAGTAGCAGTTTTGACGGGGATACACCCGAGTATTTGCAGATATAACCCAATTGAAAGAAAGCGTCTCAACCAGGTAACAACACCGGACAATTCCTCATGCACCAACTGAACTCTGAGACGTTGAACCAATTCACCAATCAACCCTAGAAAGAGCCTCAGGTAAGATCCAAGAAGCTAAAGATCAATTATGTCTGGCCTAAAAGTGGCCATGTTTTTTCGGAAAGATTCAACCAACAGCAAGAGACAAATTAGTCTGAAACAGACAACACAACCAGGCCCATCAGATGAAATTCACATGCTATCAGCCTGTATCGCCCTGTAAGGACAAAGCATTTTACTTGACCTCCGAAGTATTGACACACGGATAGTGAAAATAGTACTGTTGGAAACTGAATCACCGCCTGCCAGATAACAGATTGTTGGAACACTCATTTTGGAGCATCCCAGATATCCAGCTCTGATGCCCCAACACTGCCGAATAATGGTTTCCATACAAAACTGGAGAAAAAGAAAGACAACAAGAGACACAGACGACCTTTCCAATATCATTCATTTGATGAAATTCACATGCCATGGTCAAAGGTCCAAAGCATTTTAATCAGCATGTCAAATTCCCATTCATTGTCCATGGCTGAACTTTACATGTATGCTATGAATTTGTAGGAAATGCATAGCATTTTAGACTTCACACATTTCATCTTGATTTGTCATATTTGTTAATGATTACAACCATTTCCCATAGTCTCCAGTGTAGTCCCTCAAGGACTATATTCCGCCCCAAGAGCTCTTAGTAAGTTGCAATATACAATTTCTTCTACACTCGCAATCTGGTCAAATTTTTAATTTAGCTTATGATTAACATTTTCACTGGAGTGTGTGATAGGCAACAATAACCAGTCACATCTAGCCCTGGATACGGCCATGTGCTAACAAGGAGAGATGGTCTCAGTGCTCAATCAGACACAGACATAGTTATCAGACTAACTTTGCTGCAGGTGAAGTCAAACATCCTGCTTTCTCTCGGACACTTTTATAAATGTGATGTTACTAATGTAATGTAAGTTCTGAACGCAGGCAAAAGCCAGATCGCTATTGATCAGTCCAATCTGTAGTAAACATCCTAAGTCACACCTCCTTGCAGCTGACTGGTTTGTTTTGGCTTGCTTCCACTGCCCTTTGCCAGGTCAGGTTCAGGGATCTCAACACTATGTAATGCACCAGACAATTTGTTACCTTTTCTCTCTTGATTTTATATGTAATATTAAGAAGTCCACCATAAAAACAACTTGAACTTGCCAGTCAAAATATGGGAACATATATTTTTTGAAAACATTATGCTCTGCATAAAAATCATTGAAAATACACATTAATCACAAGTGAAAATATGTTATACAATCGTTAACAATTCATTAAAATCAACTACAACTATATAAATTATGCATTTCACAGGCAGAAAAAAATCAGAACACATCAAGAATCACACATCCAACAAGCATTCTAACACATTCTGACACATTCAATGACACATTCTCTTGACACATTCTCAGACACATTCCATAGCATTTCTTCTTTCAAACTGAGTTCACATGTATTTATACTTAAATATATACATCAATTTCAATGCCCATTTCATAAGACACAAACTTGAAAACATGTAGCATTTTGTGCGCACACACATTCATATTCAATATATATTCCATATATATTCAAATATATATATATCGTTCAACTGCAGCGTTAATAACAACTGTCTTTACTGTTTAACATCCATTCACTAACAAAGATTTGTTCAACAATATAATTTATATACATTGCACATTCACAAACGTTTCAAACAAACAACTTTTAAAAAAAGGTATAGCATATAATAGTTAGACTGTATCACAGTGAGGCAGCATTGTGTCGGTGCTGCATTTCATTCCCGTTACGGTTGTTCAATCGCAGAGCGGTCCCGTTCTCTAACCTCGGAGAGTCCATTTCTATTTTGGTTGAGTCTTTTTTACTGGCACAGCAAGTGTCTGTGAAACAAGTCTTTTCTGGTCCGCACTCCAATACGCAAGCTCTGTCTGCCGGCGGACACTCTTCAAGCTGCAAAATTATAAATTTATAATCTAATTAGATATATATGACGCACATTAATTTGAAGGAGAGGGGAACCAAAAAATGTTGCTCATTTCCACTGAAAAATGACAAAACTACAATTTTTGGGTCCCCGAAATGTATGCACAAGTATGACGATACAGAATCCATAATTTCAGAAATCAGTAATTATACTGAACTTCATGACCAGCTCATTCAGTCATAATTTGAAATATTGCCTCACAGCACAAACTCCAGTTAGATAAGGCTGCCATTTTATCAACAGGGCAGGCTGAACAATAGGAGTCGTAGGATTTTGCAAATTTGCATCCATGATTTCAGGATACCAGTGAGAATGTAAGCGGTGACTGGTATTAGAACCCAAACGATGAAAGAACACTATTATGCATCTATCCACCAGAGGTAACTAGTTCTACATCTGCAGCCCCTGGTGACAATTGGTTGCTTTTTTTTAATTAAAAATATTATTAAAGCAAAATTGCCGTGCATGGAGTACCTAAAGCGTTATCTCAGTCTGGACAAACAAAAATTTGTAAACTCTATAATATTTGACAAAAACTCATAATAAAATTCACCAAAGACATATAGAAACAATAGAATTTTAAAACTCTAATTTTTCAGAAATAATAAGAAGATTAAATTAATAATAGCCAACTCAGTTTTTTCAAAAATCAGTAATTTCAATTTGTAAACCTTCGTTATTCAATTTGATAATATTATAATATCACAAAATTTCAATAAATTCTAATAACTATATGTCATTACCTCCACAAACTCTGGTTGGATGGTGGTTGAGTGGACACCCTCATTGTGGAAAAACCCTTTTACTTGTTCAGCAATACGAGCGTAATCCCGCAGACTTTGGCACTTGATGTGAGCCGAGGCGATAATTCGATTACCAGTGAGTTGCCAGACGTGAAACTCGTGAACAGCAAGGACGCCATCTATCTGAAAGTGTGAGCAAACAAAAGAACATTTAGAATGTTGACATTTACCTCAGAATGTTTACACTGTCTTATGTGCATATTTTATCACCGTAACATGACACTCAAGTTTCAAACAAGTTTTTTTATGGAAAAAAATAAGTTCCTGAAAAATATATATGTAAAACATCAAAAGAAAACTAAGATTACAGAGCACCATACCAGCAATTTATGCTTAGTTTACACTTTAATGTAACATCTAGGCTAAACACCAAATTTACATGATTCACTATTTTCAAGGTTCCCAGTCCATTGCCAAGTTCAAATTCAAGGCTTTTTCTAGAATTTTTCTAGGTTGCCAAAACAAATTTTCAAGGTCAAAATTGTCTAAATCAGCAATTATTTCCAACATGGCCAGAAATTTTAATCTTGACCCATATAGTTATATAGTCAATGATGTCTTGCTTTTTCTTAACAGATTACCATACCAAGTTAACCATGGTATCACACTACTATTTAATTGTTTTAATAGCTTTTAGGTGCCAAGTAGTTTGATCAATATGTCTGACATTAGGCATGCCAATCCTAATCAAAACATTTTCAAATAATCTAACAAAATTATTAAAATAAAAAGTATCGAAATGCAGTAATTATTACATCATAAAATTCCCCCCAAGTAGGAAGCTTGAATGGTTTCAGTTTTTAAAACAGAAATGAAAGTCGCAATAACATATATATCACCAGCTGAACAGTTACACATAGCAGGAAGTAAATACTGAGTCACACCAAGTAGTAATTTGGGCAATCCTGTGTGACATTAAATTTCTGGAGAAAGTTGTTATTGCTTTTTTTAAAGGGCTTCTCAGGTTCTTACAACATAATAACAACAAAGATCCAGGTGAAAAAGACACGAAGTAGATAAAATTGGAAAAAGGTAATTCCACGTGAGGATATTATAGAAAAGGAGATATTAGCTTTGACTCACTGTATCTACTAGTTTCTTCTCCAAGTTCTTCACTCGTATGTGATATGGGACTGTCTGGAGGAGAATCAAGGCAGATTCTCTAACTGCAAAAAAAGAAAGAAGCGAAAAATTGGTAAGTAATTTCAGGTCACTACTAAATTTGTTTAAGCATAGAAATAAATTCTGAACCTAAGTTCCTGTTCTGTTGTTTGTATATATGTATTATTGTTTGTACATATGTGTGTAATTTGTTTTTATACATCAAAAATAAAAGAATTGAAATTGAAATAAACAGAAAATGTAAACTACACAGATTTGTTAAGTTTTTAGTTTTACATAGCAATAAAAATGTCCAGTTTATCAGGTTCCTAGTAAAATACAGGTAAATGATATTAATTATCCTGAATTGATTTGATGTCACAAAGGTCTATTTTTTTAAACTCCATAAGAGCTTTAAGAGCTTTCTTGTGACGTTAAATCAACACAAAATAAATGTTCAAAGGACAATTACGCTTAAATCATTGGATATTATTTCTAGTTTTGGTTGATTTCCAACGCAAATTTTCTTTAATAAACAAAATGGACCCGAGAGCTTTGAAATAAACCTTAATTTATCTTCCAAAGGTCAATATTGAGGTAATATAGTTTGTATTCATCCAGCACTTATTACACTGTAGAATAAATTCAAAGGAGAAGTTCAAGGGCCAATCATCACCCCTGGACCATGGAGCAGTGACACAAAACTGTTTTATTCCCCCTGAAAATGAGCTCCAACGTATTTCTATAACAAGTCGTTAATAACTCTAAATCTACATACAGTAATATAGTGACATACTTACATAATGGTAATGTGGTACTGACGATAATGCACACCAATATTAAACTGAAAAAGAAATTGTTATGACAGATTATTCATTGGTTAGATACATTAAAATATAATTTTACTACATGAAGCTCATGGCTGCATTTGTCATCTACCTGCAGTAACTGCAGGGTTCTCACTCAATTTTTGAAAACTAAATTCAAAGACTTTTCCAGGACTTGCAGCGGCATTTAAAACCAGAACCGCAAGCGGTTTCAACGCTCGTCTGTTTATGTGAAATCTATCAATGTGTGCCAAATTATCACCCACAGGCCAATACCTAATTTCATAACCCTAAGCGATATTTCAAGGTTACAATGGGCAGTTCAAGAATGAAGAAAGATGGCTGCCAAAATGACCACAATCTTGGATTTCTCAATGTTTTCCCGATCCATACCAACAGGCCAATAACTGTACCAAATTTCATAACTGTAAGTGGAATATTAAGGTCACAAAGGGCAGTTCAAGAAGAAAGATGGCTGCCAAAATGGGCGCCACAAAATGGCCACCATCTTGGATTTCTCAACATGTGCTGGATAGATACCCACAGACCTATTACCTGTACCAAATTTCATAACTGTAAGCGAAATATTGAGGTCACAATGGGCAGTTCAAGAAATGAAGAAAGATGGATACCAACATGGCCATCACAAAATGGCTGCCATCTTCGACTTCTCAACATGTTCCAAATCCATACCCACAGGCCCATACCTGTACCAAATTTCATAACTCTAAGTGAAATATTGAGGACAATATGGCCAGTTCAAGAAGTGAAGGAAGATGGTTGCAAAATGGCTGCCATCGTGGATTTCTCAACATGTTCCTTATCCATATCTGTACCAAATTTCAAAACTGTAAGTGAAATATTAAGGTCACAATGGGCAGTTCAAGAATGAAGAAAGATGGCTGCCATAAAAAGGCCACCATCTTGGATTTCTCAACATGTTGCCGATCCATACCCAGAGGCCCATATCTGTTCCAAATTTCGTAACTCTAAGCGAAATATTAAGGTCACAATGGGCAGTTCAAGAACGAAGAATGATGGCTGCCAAAATGTCCGCCACAAAATGGCCACCATCTTTGATTTCTCGACATGTTCCCGATCCATACCCAGAGGCCCATACCTGTACAAAATTTCATAACTGTAAGTGAAATATTAAGGTCACAATGGGCAGTTCAAGAATTAAGAAAGATGGCTGCCAAAATGGCCGCCACAAAATGGCAGCCATCTTTGATTTCTCGACATGCTCCCGATCCATACCCATAGTCCCATACCTGTACCGAATTTCATAACTCTAAGTGGAAAACTAAGGTCACAAATGGACACTTACAAAAACCTTAACCGGGACAACGAATACGACGACGACGACGCGGACGATCGAGTGACGACAATAGCTCTTCGTTTTCAAAGAAAACAGACGAGCTAAAAAACGTGTCTCATGCAACTTAAAACCATTTGTTTTGAGAATATTGGCTGTGCAGCGTGCATTCGAGATGACTCGCCATCTGTGCAACAATGGATTTTCCGGGACATCTTTTCTGCAGATAATCAGGATTTCCGGAACACCTGATTTTTTGTTGTTTTTGAGGACTTTTCAAGGATTTTCCTGGACCAATTAGGGAAATGTTCTTTGAGTCTGACACTTTATTTCGAGACATGTTAGAAAGTGATAATTTTGATTGGCCCATGGGCTCTAGGTTAGCATACAGGGCCTCAAATAAAATGTTTTCCTGAACTGAATACAAAATTGTTTTCTGGGGCAGCTGGTTTCCTGAATACTATTTTCTGAAACAAAAAATGAAGGGGGGTATCTTTGAGTCAGACAGTTAACTCCTTCAAACAATACCTTACAGATATAACTGTTTAACGACATTACAGTCCTTTGAAAAAGCCTGAATTGTAGCACAAAGCTGATCAAGCCCAGCTCCAGCTAAAAGATACACAAATGGAAGTTCAATCAATGTCATAGACCCACAAAAGATGGCTTCACTGTGACTAAATTCTACTAAAATGCACAAATATCTGACAAAACATTAGCAGAAAAACGCACTTTTTACCCCATCTTTATAGCCATGAAAGTACACTTAAGTTTCTCATATCATGTTGATACTTTCTGAGTCGATAAAGGAAGTCTTAAGCTAAATATTGGTACCTAATATACAGTGGTACCTGCGTTGTGAGACCCCCTGTTGTAAGACCAACTTGTCTTATGTGACCGCCTTCCTCCCACACTAAGTAGTATTTTTAGTGCATTTTACACCCCGACGAGAGACCGCACCCCCACAAGAGACCAAGTCTTGACCGCAGAAGGGGTGGTCTTATGACACAGGGACCACTGTACACATGCTCTCAAATAGCCAACTGGGCCAAACAAAAAGTGTCCGACTCAAGGTGTCACCTTCTAAGTGTCCGACTCAAAGAACATTACCCTACCCATTTAAGGACTATTAAGGATTTTCAAGGACTGTAGCACATTATTCACTAATCTTACCTTAACGCTGGGTCTATTTTGTATTTCCAATCAGCTTTCACAAATTTAATGACAAGTGCACTAATAATGACTATGACGGAGCCCAATGCATCTCCAAGCACGTGAAGAAACACCCCTCGCATATTGAGCTGAGCACTGGACCCTGCAAAGCAATATATCAATATTCACAATATGTATTAAAGTTGGATTAAGACGGTACAGACAATGTGTACAGGCAATAATTACATACAGATGGATGAAACGATACAACAGAGCAAGAATCTGCAGAAGAAGTCATTTTAAAAGTTCAACATTTATATAGCTTAGCTGCAATGAATTAGGAGAGAAGGAGCAATGCCTTCAAGAATTTCATATTTTCTTGTAGTAAGACAGATTGAACATATCAAATTAAATTCAGTAAATCAACCAAAATAGAAATTATAGATGCCCTTTGGTCCGACATAAATAGACAGTTTGCCATGAAAATATATATAAAACAATAAAAGAGCCTCAACAAAAAATAATTTTCATAAACTACCAAGAAAGATATTTCACATTAACAAAATTACAACTTACGATTATCGCCCTTAATCTGGCTCTGCAACCCTTCAACATCGGCATTTCTTGGGGCTACGATCACATCCCCCTGACTAGCATCACTCGGGTACTGAGGCGAGTCTGACGAGGATGATAATACCGTCCTCTCCTCATCAGCTGCTTGCTTGCTGTCTATTTCCTTCTTTTTACTTTTGCTGCCTCCGTGACTGTGACCTGAAAAATACGGTATTGGTTTTTAATGGTATAAAATAAACCAAGAAGAATGTAAATCTTCAAACTATTGAATATTATAGTAGTTGACGAGACGAGGTCTTATTTGAATGACCATCGGGAACTCAAGTAAATTCTTGTAGTACAGACTTGAGAGCAACAAACTTATATACAATTTTAATAATAAATACTGCAAGTTTGCAAATATTCACTCAATCCTACAGACGACTGATGCAGAGGGTTCAGGTAGATTTCCAACCTACCGGGATCTTCTTAATCCAGGAGTTATACATTGTTTAAGCATGTTAAGTAAATGGAAAAGTATATGGATGTTTGAAGTCTTATAAATCAACCTTGGAAAATAACAATGTATGACTTGAGCCTCAATGAGACTTCACAGGTGTTTATCATGAGACCTAATTTCACCTAAAGTTCTCCAAAATTCTCATTATTACACAATCAGATGGGTTGCGACAGAGCCCAAAAAATTACAAACCAATATCTAATTATTATAGACCTTCAAAATACAATAGACTCACCGTGGCCACCATGACTGTGACCGTGGCTGTGTTCGTGAAACAGAAAGAGACCAATGACATTAATAGCCAGACCCACGCAGCCCACGATGAGCATGAGGTTCTCGTCCTCGATTTTTTCGTTGTGGAACATCCGTTGCAACGCCTCCACAAAGATCGTAAAACAAAGAGCGAGAAGGAATACTGAATTTACAAGAGCACCGAGCACCTCCGCCCGCACCCAGCCAAACGTGTTCTTTGGCGTGTGCCATTTTGAGATCTGCAAAGAAAAGGCAACAGAATTACTAAATTAGCAAATACAACAACAACAGATTTAGCTGGAAAACCAGATTTAGCATCTCAAGGTTATAAATAGAAACCTAACTTCAAATGGTGATACCATGAACCTTGATACTTTCAGTGAGCCACCAACAACATTAAATGTTGAAAATTTTTTAGTTTGTGTTTTAGGTTCAAATTCATTGAGACTTGTCTGAACGAGGTCTGACAGTGAGAACGACACTTCTTATCATTAAAAGGCCAGACATGACTGAATATTAGCTTCTCGGATCTTATCGGAAAACAAGCTAACATCGGTCGGCAGTACTAAAAAAAAAGTAATCTCAATTTTTTATGTAATGTCAAATAGATAAAAATTGTGAGCAAGGTCAATATTGTTTTCGTAGACACAATTTGTTGGCTCGGTCCATCGGAGATGCTAAAATTAATTACGTCTGTTGTGAGGTATGCAAATATGGCAGCAATAAATGAAATTACAATGTAGCACATCAAAGGTACAACATCAATTACATCATACTTTGGGCTCAGAAAGACTGAAGACTCAAAAAAATTCTAGAGACTCAGCAATGAAAAGCAAATAATTCTAAATTGTCATTAAGGACTCAATTCTGTTCTATTCAAATCAGGACATTACACATGTCACAATGCTATTTCAGAGTATTTCTAAATGCCATCCTTTTTGCACACCGACCCCAACATCTACAATGTATTATTTAATTGCACCATTCAGTCGTCAGTCATGCTAATTCAATTGGAACAGATATGATTCATTTTATTTGCACTCAGTAATTTTTGTTTCACTCAGCACCAAACTCAGCACCAAACTTTTCCAAAATCTGATGCGTAATATATTGGAAAGTCTCTGAGTCATGCCTCATGAGACACAAATAATTATTACATTGTACTGTATCTAGTGCAAGCAAATATCAGAACATGATTATATATAATTATGTGAAGAAAACAGATCGTTCTAAACGCGATTTCAATTTTCAACTCCATTGAAATGCTAGCCCCAGTACAATTATCAAATATGCAAATGAGGGTGCTACTTCATCACTTCATGCAAAAACATTCAAAAGTTGGGAGCTTATACAATTTACGCAGCTGCTCAGTTATCGGTGGAAATATTAATAGTCATTTTATCTGCGAGGGATATTCTGATTATTCTCCTTTGTATTAATCCAAAGACCTTCAAATTGAGTATAACATGCATTTGACAGCGCTTCTTTTACCTTTATATATTTATTTCAATTCACCTCCACAAAGGGAGAAAAGGTACAAATGATACACATTGAAAGTAAGATAATACTTCGTGACCATAGCCCAGTCAGCAATTTCAATCTGTAATTGGGGGGCTCTTGAAAGGCATAATAATTGACCAAACGAAATTTCGTTCACTGGATCAAGTTTGGTGCAAGGGGCCTTGACCATTGACCTCAAATATGAATCAGCCGATTAGAAAATATCACACACTTGTCATTTTAAATAGCATTGTTTTCAGAACTTCAAATGTAGACATTTCCCCAAGTAATCACCTATGATCAGATGATCCTTTCCATATAGATCTAAAACAATATAATAGGAATTGTTCTAGATAAGACAGATCTTCACATATTAAAACCTGACATCAAACTTGGCTTGGTGGTCAAATCTAGGCACTGGGCCAACTAGGGCAAATCTACCCTATGTCCCACAATGCTGCTAATAATAGCACAACCTCGCATAACCTAGACTCTGTAACCTTCCCATTTACCCAGGGCTTCACGTTTTTGCTTCACATGCCTGATTCACATGTCAGGTTCACATACCAGCCTGTCATGACATATGTATATGAGCAATCAGATATTTTTTTCATGAATTGGGAACCAACATACAGTAGTTATCTAGATTTTTCTCATGCTATTATAATACAGAGTACAAATGCACTACAGCATTCACAATACTGGGCTTTAGTTGTACAGCTGACCAAATAAATGCTCTTGCCTGTTTTTAACCTTTTCACAAGTTTCAATTCAAGTAGCCTTTTGCAAACTGGTGAACATGTTGAATGGCCAGCTGAAGCCAAGAAATTATAAATAATAAGACTCCTATCAATGACACTCAGACTTCTAATATTAGATTGATGACTAGAGCATGTAGAGTAATAGTCATAAGTGCAGTATTTTTGATAGATAAATCAAAATCAAGAAAAACAATTCTGAAATTCAGAATAAATTAAGAGCGACAAAAAGCTATCACTTGTCAAAACCCTTCATTTTAAAGTTTCAGCAAACCAATTGTGAATTGTCAATTTATAATACAATGTACTACATTTCACTTGTAGCACATGACATGGTGACTATTCAGACAACTTCACAACTGATGGTGAGATATCCTAACCAACTGTCCTCACAAACACATTTAGGGAGGACAGTAAAATTTTTTCCATTTTTGGAAAATCCTGAAATATGATGATTACCAGCTGATTACACTATTCAATTAAGGCTCCTCACACTAACAGACAAAATAGGTATTTTGACATTCGCCGCTCTTTGATCATGATGATTTTTATTATCTCGGCATGACAGTAGATCATAGTTCATGTAGATAGAGCATGGCAGCAGGGTAAATTATGTACATGGTATTATAATATAAAGTGAAAATGTCTCATGTTTGACATGATCATGATGGGTGTGATTGCTCTGCAGTGCAATTACTTGTACAATGCACTGATATCCACTGTTACAAGCAATCACTCAAAATTGCATGTATGTGATAGGTTGCATGAATTTTACTACTGGATATCATAAGGTCACTAGGCATTTGTACTGAATGTACTCAGTATGCATGGGCCAATTGGGCCATTGACCCCTTTGTGCAGTTGTAGAACATAATGGCTAGAAAAAGCACTGAATTTGGCTACCTCAATACTTCAAAGTCTGGATATGATGAAAGCTGATGATGTCTGGCCAGGAAATCTGGGTTCCTGAAAACCCCCATTGTTTAATATTGTACATTTTGTTGTAGGGACCATTAATGTAATACTAATACATGTACTTGATCAAGTAGCCTCAATTTTAGGCCCTATGACACAGTTCAAGCACTGAGTTACATTTATGTGTCATCCGTGTAAAAAAAATCCTGTGTCGCCAAAAATACAGATACCTGGACGAAAATTGCTTTATCTGATGCAGAAAATAGCTGGCTTCTATAATAGTATTACTTTTGTGTTGTGCATATGCACTTTCTAGGTACAATTGACTAAAATAGGACAAAAAACAGGCAAAAATCGCCGATTTTGGGTGACAAAAAAAATGACACCTTGATGTTTAACGCTTCATATTTTGGACGATAATGGTTTTTTTACCAAATTTTTTTCTTGAGGATCTCCCTAAGTTTCTTACCTATCGTATGATATCCACATTATGTCGAATATAGCAATTATTTTGAAGAAAAATATCAAAAAGCGATGCAGGGTAGGGTGACAATTACTTTTGGTGTGATTTTCTCACCTCTCAAGGAATAGTTAATTTTGATATGACAAACGTGGCTCTAATTTTAAAGACAGAAAGTTGATATTTCACAGAAATATTCTTTATTATGTAATAGGACGTAAACTAGCTTTGATTGTCTGTATCATGTGTCAAAATGACAAAATAAAATAGCTTACCAATGATGGCCCTGTCAGTTGAGGACATGTCAAAAACATATGTGGCCCCGTAAAAAAAACTTAATCTCAAAAAGTTCTCAAGATAATGCGATGAAAATCAAACTTCGTTTGCCCAACTAAATTGGTTACAAGCAGTTTATATTGGCAGAGCCCAGTTTTGGATAGTTTTTGAGATTAAGTTTTTTTTACGACAAAATTTTCTATGAAATTTTCTAGAAGTCGTATTTTATTTTCTGAATTTCGTCTAATTTGGAGTATTGATGAATCTTCTTAACAGATTTGGTTGTAGCAGGCACTATGAACATAAATGAACCTCCAAAAATTATGTTTTGATGAAAATAAGGCCCTTATTCTTTGGGGTTTTTATATACAGGTTGCAGGTTCCATAAGGTCATATAACTCCCATATACTGGTAAATAACATGTCTAAAACTACTCAAATATAGTAAAATTTACTCACACACCACATTTATTAATATTTTTGTGCCTATCTGGTCAAAAATGCAGTCATATTTAAAGTTAAAGTTTACTCCTTCCACCAAGGTGATGCTAAGAATTGGCTCTGCAACTTCTGCTGCATAAAAAAGGCATTCAAAAAATTTTACCAGACGCCCTAACATGCAGGCATCACTTGGGAGATTATTGAGAGTAATTATATTTGAATATCGTATTAATTACTGCTGTTGGTTCAAGCAAAAATTGGTTGATGCAACTTGGTCTGACCTTTCTTGCAAAAATAGTGTTTAAATTGGCTTCAACTGACTTAATAACATGCCAAAGTATGCTATCAATAATATTTTGTGTTAAAGGACTAAAATCCCTAAGAAAGTAACTTTTAAGTGCTGTGATTATAAATTTTTATCATATTTTTAGGCAAGCATGAGGTCCCTCCCATTAATTGTGAATAACTTTTGAACGGTTAAATATTTTGCATTGATTCTTCCATATTATTAATCCTCACATTTTTTCGCATCTATCCAATGCACTTTGATCGCAAAATATGATGTTTTATTTTTTAGCCCCTACGACACCCAAATGTAACTCAGACCTCGAACGGTGTCCTATAGGGTTTTTATTTCACTAATCGTAACCAGAACGCTACACTTTGTTTCATAATTCCATCATATCATATTTCATACCTCAATTCAATTTTTAATGTTCATCTCTGCGACTTCAATGGTCCCAGCAAGACAAGCTTCAGCTGTTGAGATATTTCTGGGACCTTATATTGTCATAATAAATTAACTAACAACAAATTAACATGATATTTAAAACAATAAACAAACATGGCTGTAATTTTAATGACAAGGTCAACATGGTCAATGCGACCCACAGAATATGGATAAAAACTAAGTCAAACACATGTATGCAAAAACTTGAATATGGTAGTAAGTTTTGACTTGTAAATGACTTGAATTTTTAATCATAAGCAATATCTATTATTCAGGAACGAGGGCTGGTTTTCAAATTAGAGCTTATGCGCACAAAAAATTCTATCCCACAAAGATTGCCTACTTAGAATATTAAACATGTAATATTGTATGTTAAACATGCAAAAATACAGTTCAACACACAACGTCATTGTCATGATTCATAGGGGCTAATGCCAATGCAATTCATGTACGACTGCAAAATCCGGTGACCAAAAACACACTTTTTACCATTGCACTCAACAAGTGAAGTTATATAATCTCTTTCTGAAACTTTTATTTGCCTTCTTTTCGAACTTAACATAGATACATCACATAGTTTTATTAGGGATGCACCGACACCACCTTTTCACATCCGATCTGGTATCGATGGTAGTAATTTTGTTGCCAATACCGATACCATTCTGATACCGATACCATTGGTTATATCAGTAATACTGACTCAGTATATATGTAGCAGTACCTCCGATACAATGCCAATACTGCGTTTTAGTGCTGGATCGCCACAGATACCGATACTTTGTACTTATCTGCTACAGCAATCAAGCTATCATCCACGGTCCACCAAAGCTTAAAATACCCCAATATTTTTTAACAACCATTCAAAATTCAAGACAAATAAATAATTCCGAAATACTAAACAAGTTTTTACATATTATGCATATTCAATCAAGCAACAAAAATGCTGTCCTTGACTCAAATCTGAAAAGGCCTTGACTGCAATTTTCAAGAACAGGGACATAGAAAATTTATAGTAAAAAGCCAATATTTGTTTACTCATAGGTGTACAGTACACTGTGTAAAAATGCAAAACAAACACAGGAGAAAAAAAGTTACTCGGACGTCAGCAGTTCAGACGGACGCAGAAGCACTGAATTACACAACAAACACATAATTCAAAGATAAAATTGCATTTACCTTCTGATGCTCAATTGCAAATCAATAAACTGAAACTCAATGAACAGCAAAACTTAATCTACCGTTTTTATTCACTGCTCCACATTACAAACAAAATATACCATAACCTGGGTATTTATAATAAAAAATATCTCCGTGAACACTTAAGGAATCAATTATTATTTCCTATCACAAAACAATTGACTTCTGATATAAACATGATTAAACTAAATATATTATTAAGATCACGCTGCATTCACGCAACTCATCTGCATAATATATCTGCATTTATAACAATGATATATCGTGCATGTAAAAATATACATGGGCAATTCACGCATTTGTGAAGTGGAAATATCACAAGAATTTGTTTATTTTTCCCTATATTATTTAAGATTCTTTGAACTGTTGAAGCGGAGATATGATATCACAAGAATTTTTGCTCTCTCCCATAAGGAATTTCACATTGTCTTTAAATTGAAAATATCACAAGAATCCCCTTTTCTTTGAATAATTCTTGACTTCTTTTGCATATGTGTAAAGAATTTAACATGTAGGCTCATGTGATCGGATGCTTTATTTCATATCTGACAACAAATAAAAATTTGCCTATTGTGTAGTCACTCTATTGTTTTATTCAAGGTCAAATAGTCATGCCATGCCGCAGATATTTCAGCAACCAATTGAACCAAACTGCTTGGCTGCATCTCCACAAGAGCCTCCCAGCTGATGAAACACTAGTCCGCTTTATCATCATCATCTTTAGGCCACACATAATTGATCTTTAGCTTCTCGGATCCTCTCAAGGCACTTTTTCTAGGGTCGGTCGGTAGGACAAAAAAAAGGTTAAAAAAAAAAAATTATAATGTCAAAAAAAAAAAATCTCCACAAGAGCCTCCCAGCTGATGAAACACTAGTCCGCTTTATCATCATCATCTTTAGGCCACACATAATTGATCTTTAGCTTCTCGGATCCTCTCAAGGCACTTTTTCTAGGGTCGGTCGGTAGGACAAAAAAAAGGTTAAAAAAAAAAAATTATGTCAAAAAAAATTTTTTTTTCCATCGGCAGGAAATCTATTGTGTCGGCGGGTCCGCGAAGCTAAGAATCAATTATGTGTGGCCTTATCGGTAGACAAGGTACACAAATAGTAGAGACAGTTAAGAATTGTTGTGGCCAAATTTCACAAGGGACAAGTGGATTGTGGATGATCGGGCTTAACATTCTGTATTTATGCACTGACTAGTGACTTGGCTTAAAAAGACAGGCTGGAACCACAGCAATGCACAGTAATTAGAAGGGAATATAGCAATCTTTTCTGTTCAGCAATTGAAGTCACAGCTCTATAAATGTTTAAGAGAAATTTGGAGTTAATCAGAGTCTGTGATGTCAATAATCAATAATCAATTTATTTTATTAAAAAGAGAGAAAGTCTGAAGAATCATAATCAATCACTGCACTTGTAGGACTGAGAAGTATTTATCATATTTTATGCAAAGTCTCAAAGAGCTCTTGAAGAAAGCTACATTTCTGCTTGTGATCGATTTTGTTATCATGTGTTGTTATTAAACAAAGACACTTGCAAAAAAAGAAAGAATCGGTCCGATATTTTTTATCATCTACTTTTTATCATTTGCAGATCAGCTGTGATTTGAGGTTAGAAAAAAATAGTACTTCATCATATATTTTAGTCCTACTTTTCACCAATACAAGTCAAAAGTTATTTGTTTGGAAGATGAGAAATATAATCTTGGCAAAATGTCAATTCCAATTGAATAAGGTTGACATGTCAAGTTCATGTGCTTCAGAGTATTTGATCCTCAAATCGTCCGGAAGATCAGCTGTTCTTTTCCTACATGCTGGTTAAGCTAATATTTTCTTTGAAAGCTGAGGCAAACCATGCAACCATGTTTCTCAGAGGTAGAGAAATTTGTTTATGGACACCCTTCTCCAGAGTACAAGTTTATGACTTCTAGGTAAACGGATAAAGTTCCGGCTGAGGAAAGAATTTAGACTGAATGAAAATAACTACATTTTGACGACATGAAATATCGAAAAACTCCAGGAAATTCTGACAAAAATATTAAGTCACATAATCATTGACTGGACAGTGGACACCAACTCACTGGATTGGAGTGTGATTGGAGTGTGATATAGAATTATTCCAAACAACTTATAGCCTACTTAAAGATAGGTAATTTCAGGTATACAGCACTATGATAAAAATCGAAGCTAAAAAAACAGGGCTGTACCAAAAGGGAAATAAAAAACCCAAAACACCTCACTGATTTATGGAAGGCTATTTTTGCCAACAAGATGTATACAGAGCTTCATGCATTGCAAGGTGCCTGGAAACATGGGAAAGAACATGACCTAGATTCTTTGAACACTCATGGCTTCTCCCGATGGCTTCTTTCCACAATTATCCCCAAAATTCCTTCACATTTTACAGAGGCCCTTTTTCTTTAGTAATTTTAAGAGATTTTTTCAATGCAATTTGCAGCAACAACATGGACATGGAGCTCAGACACCAGATTCATGATTTTGACAAACTACACAACCCTCTTTTTAGAAGATTTCATTCTGTTTCATTCATTCAGAAAGCGACGAAGTTGACCTATTCTTCAGTACAAAAAGGTTTTTACAGGTAGGCTGTGGTAGCTGACATATAATCACACATTAGACACTACTAGATGTTACAATACATGTTAGAATATCAATGATATCAAAAAAGCGGACATTGGACACAAAAACCAAGACTTTATCAACATCTGGCGAAAAAAAAGAATGGGTTTTTTAAGTGGCTAGTCAAGTAGTTATTAAATCTTTGAATATAAGCACACTGTATGATATATATATTGTATATAGATATATATATACATGTCATGATCTGTTAATGTCAATAAAGTGCCATAGATTTCAAAATGTTTTCTAGTATAATATCAGTGTCTGCGCTATGTTGATTTTGCTGGTGGTCCACACGGACCAGTAGCTCTGATAACTTACTGGTCCGGGCATATTCTTACTGGTCCGGGCATATTCTTACTGGTCCAAATATTTGAGTCGTATTCTTTAGGATGAGACGAAGTTATCGATTAGATGATTTGTTTTCCTCAAATGTCAAAATATTATAATCATTAACTGATAATTGATGTTCTTCTGAATAGCTCTGGTAAATCAAGCCTTTTTGACAAGAAACATTCAGTCTTTCACTGCCCAGTCACTTTATTTGGACCTAATTAATTTTAAATATCCAGCAAAAAAGGTGACAAAAAAATGAAAGTCATGCCATGGTTTTATTGTTTACCTGATTTTTTAGTGTATATATGACCATTTTGTTCCAATGATGATAAATCAGGACACTTTGGATACATCCATAATGCATGGGCATTGTGGCCTATTCTTAATTGCTGAATTGCACTTTAGGTTCTAGTGTCATCTTTGACAGGTGATCTCAATAGCACTTGACTAAATGGGGGTAGAATTACCTTCAGAAGGTGTCAAAAGAAAGCCAGAACACTGAGAACAGTCTAAATTGCAATCAGGCGACTTGATTGCCATCCTTATCAGTTAAGACTGTCTTGCTAATTGCTCTCTGTCTATGCACGTGAATGACGCTAGTAGATTTGGGCGATAATAGGTATACAGATAGCTACTCGCCCAGACGGACCAGTAGCTGTAGAATCCTACTCGCCCAGGCCCTTTTCAGGTCATATTTGGCGACCGGGCGAGTGCCCAATGCGGACACTGTAATATACACATGAGAATTGAGAAACATATTTTCCAAGAGTGAAGAGTCCTCTCCAAAATAAAACAGTGGGGTGACCACTATAATTGATTCAGCACTTAGCAAAGGCACAATGAAATTCACTGACATGTTAACAGACAGATCTATCGCTGTGAAGATCTCTATAGATATAAAACTATTGAAATCAGGCTTAATTGGAGAGCCTATTTTACATGTTTTAGCCATTCTATAAACACGATATTACCAATGCAAACAAATTTTATCTTTATAACAAAAGTAACAAGACTTATTTATTTTGTTGCAGTCTGTTAACTATCATCTGGACTTCCAGTCAGTATTAGAGTTAAAATACTAAAACCTAAGTAAAAGAAAAATGAAAATGACAGCTGATACAACATGGATACAAAAATCAAGGGCAGACCAAGAACACCTGACTCTTCTCTATTCAATAAACTCGCCGACACATATGATAAAAGCATTTTATAAATACATGTACTCATACACTACATTCAATACATAGTAATTAAAGAAAGATCAATGGTCGCACAACCTGTGTCAGGGCTAGAAAAAAATGTGAATTTCCGAGAAATGGAAAAATGTGAACATCTTTCGCCATGTGAAACAACATTTCTCTTAAGACAGATGACCAACACGACAACGTATAGTACTACAATTACAAAATCTCAAGACCAAAATTGAAAGAGTCAACGACCTTTCGTGCTTGCCATGGCTTTCATGAGCAGTGAGTGAGAGAGTTTGAGTTTTACGCCCCATGAGCAAATTTTGGATTTTCTATTGACAATTTCTTTGCTAATTAAAGTCGAGATGCACTTCAAAATAAATTCTGCTTCTCTCTTTTGAGTCTTTCAGGCAATCCAGTCCAACCAACTGATCGCTGATCTATATATATATTTAAACAATAAACATAACTGTTGGATTTTCAGTATTTTTAACAGCATTGAAGGATAAAGCATTAAAGCCGGCATAAATACATACCACTAACCAGACAAATGTCACTCTTCTGTTGTACCAATGATAAAATGATACCAAAACCTAATTGTATGTACATGCAAGTAAGAATTATCATGATTATATTAGTGTGAAGCCATTGACCTTTAATTATCTAAGCCACAGTTATTATATTTTTAAAGAAGATTATATTTTTAAAGGAGATTAGGCACGATCAGTGTTGAAAGATAAGTAACAATCTGTAAAATTAGCACATCATAAATGATTATTTGACAGGTTCAAAACAACTTAATCTTTAAGTCAATGGAAGGTCATACAAGGGACAGATTTCAGAAGAAAAGGACACCTAAAAAACTCTTCAGTAGATGACCCAAAAATGACCTGTGTTTGTGAACATGACAGATCTAGGTAGAAGAGGTCATTGGCTCATGGCACAGTCAGATTATATCAGAAAGAGCCACCATTTCTCAGTTGGCCCTTCAAAAAACTGATACATGAAAATTTTAAAAATGTGTTTTATTTCAATCATTTGCAGTTACCATCTTTGTAAAAGTGCTTGTATGTTGTATACAATGTAGTATAAACACAGTATACTTGTATTTTTAAAACAAATAGTGAAAAGTTTTGTACCTTTGCTTTTAATCTTCTGCAAATAGTTACAACATTTTTCTTACGGTTTTAATGGTTGACTGCAATCAGTGGATTCAGTGCAAAGATTGTAAAAGTCCATTGTGGCAATTCATTAAATTGTCAAATTGTCTCATTGACTGTCATCATATCCCAAGGCTACCCTGGCCTGGGTTATCAACTTCTTATAGCTGTTTGCATATGAGATTGTAGGTCCAAACAGTTTCAAAATTAATTTCTACTTGGTCGTGTCTAGTGATGAAAAATCAGTCTCAACACTGAAATCGATTAATCGGTTACACTTCCGATTCGATAATCAATTTAAAATTGATCTTGTAAATATCTGAATTTACCTCTTTTGTTAGGGAAGATTACTCCCCACGGAAGGCGTAAAAAGTTTCAATTGTTATTAGAATTGATTCAGTTAATTGCTCTTTAAATATTATTGGATTTTAAAAGTGTCACCTAATTGTCAAGCAAATCATGAATCCCAATTGAGTAATGATGGAGCACACAGCAGTCTGATTGCAATAATTAAAACCCTTGATATAAACAAAAGGCCTGTCACCTGTAAAATCGATGAAAATCGATTTTTGCCTTGGCCTACCGATAATCGGAGAATTAAAAGTGGGCCGATTTAAATCGGCGATTAATTGGAGAATCGTTTCATCACTAGTCGTGTCATGGATCTATAACCCCCTTATAGCTATATGCAGTATGGTCGTATGATGTCACTGGCTCAAAAATGTTTTTGTGTTAGTTATGGTTGATCAGTTGATTCAGTGCTTATCATATCAAGCAGCATAGGTTAAAATTAACTAACTAATTAAATGACCTAATCCACTTCATAATAAGAAGATTAGGAGACCAAAAGAAAACTGTCAATGACGTGGCTGAGCCAGTTGGCAAATTGGAAAAAAGATAATTAATCTATCAAGTGGACCGCCAATCTGCAAAGAGCTCTAAGGGGCCGACCAGATGATCTTTGGAGGGGGGGGGGCTATGGATATTTGGTGAAAAAAAAAGATTGTTTCCCACTTTACACTGAAAAAAAAAGTTTGTTCAGCACATGGAAATAAAAAAAAAGTTTGTTTCTACCTGTAGCTAGGGTACCGTAATGTTAAAATTCCGATAAAAAAGTTTGTCGTGAGTGCGCATGCGAAAAAATTGTTCGTCGACGCATCGCGAACGAAAAAAAAATTTCGTCCCCCCCCCAACTATCGTCTGGACGGCCCTAAGCTCCTCTCTGAGCAATTTCCTGTGTTTATAATGTTACACTAGCCTATCTAAGATCGAAAGATGACTATACATCATATACCAATTTTTCCATCAAAATCTTACTAGACATCAATATCTCACTTAAGAATTACCGATATTTGTGTAATAATTTGAACTTTGCCCTTACCACTTGAGCTGGTAGTGTTTACAAGTGCTTGAAACAGTGTGAAAGGTAACAAAGGTTGTAGCCACTGTCAGCTGGTCAGATCAGGCATCAACAATACTATCCTTTTGTCACCAATCATTCAAAAGCTTAGCATTGCTTGGCCATGAAGGTTCAAACACAGTCCATACTCAGATATTACCTGTTGAATCCCAGTAAAACTAATCATCCTTGCTAATTGCAATACGTTTACACCAACACATGACAGCCAAGGTAACTATGGAAATTTGGTGAGCAAATTCCCTGTCTTTTCCCCTGATTTTTCCCAGCGTCGCAGGATGTTTTCCCTGATGTTATTTGGGCTTATTGTGGTGTTACTGCTGCTAATCAGAAACCAAAAACTCTTAACTTCTATGCAATTTTTCTTAAAGGAGAGGGCTTGATTCATGCATTAACACACGTAAAACAGGGTTCCCACAAAATCTTACGACGGGAATTCCATGACTTTTCCATGACTTTCCATGACCAATTTTCGTATTTTCCATGACTAATGTCTTACTCATTGAGGTTGAGATTCACCCCGAAACGAATTCACGCTATGACCATCGTTCGCTGTCCGGCCATCCGATCAACCATCCAACTACCATAAGCCCCAAATGAGTTAAATTTTAGCGCGCATCGTAGTCAAAATTTGAATTTTCCATGACTTTTCAAAATATTTTGATTTTCCATGACTTTTCCATGACTTTCCATGATCGCTATTTTTTCCATGACTTTCCCTGACTTTCCATGACTTTGGGAACCCTGGTAAAACCAAATTTCCAGTTTTGTCTCTGAATTTGAGGCTAAATTTCAAATCCCTGATTTTTCCCTGAAGGGAATTCCCACCATTTTTTCCTGTCCGGTTGGGACCCTGACCGCTGACTACTAGCTGTAATTTAGATATCAGCAAAACAACAATTTGATGCTAATAAAATATTCTGGTAATCAGGCATACTATACACAGCCAGAAATGTCCCACCATATCTAAATTCTGAACACTGTAGAACATCTCGACAAGAGGGCAATATTTTAACATTGTTGAATTGTACTGCTCTAAACACTAAACAGTATTTACTTGTCTTTTCATGATTTATGTTCAGCAGTTCTACTTTATAAATCCACTAAAATAAACTTCTTATATACAAAACATGTAGCATTTCTTTACCAGAGTTGAGTGTGATTACATAATGCTATGTCAGGTCAGTGAACTCTGACATACATATATGCAACATATGGCACAAAAGTAGGCTCTAAGCGACACAGTGACATACTTATGACAATTTTACATACCTGGACAAAGACAATTTGAAATGCATGTATAATAGAACGTAAATATGATATCTATTATTTTGTCAATGATTATTATTGATATGTACGGATGACTGGGGCTTTATGTCCTGTATTTATGCACTTGTAGGCTAATCAGGACAGGAGGACACGGCAATGAGGCATTTCAAGCATCGATGATATGTATTAAATTTGTACCTGATAGTTCGAAACTATCATAACATTTAAATAGGCTTCTTCATCATATTCGTGAGTAATATCCTTTAATTACTCTTTCCAAGTATAAGTCAATTGACATTCTTACAAAGTTTATAATTTCTAAACATTTGTCACTGATATTAATTCATATGTTTAAATGCAGCACCAAGATTCGGCGACTTCAACTGACTTCACAAGTACATTCTGCAATTCACATTTCACACGCCCAAAATCATAAATGTGAACACGCCTTCATCACTGTATTTTTTTTAGACACTTGCACCTCAACAGCTCAACATAAAGAGATCTTCACAAAGACCATCCACCCACAACTTCACAACTCCCATTGTAAAATCCATCATCCACAAACTTCGAAATAACTTGAATTTTCGCAAGTAGTTATAGAACACCACTGATATGTGTTTGAATGCACTGAAAGAGACAGAGCAATGATGTGGTCTCTAACTGTCAGACAATCGCTAAGTTTCACGAGTAAATTCTGCAAATGACATGCATGCATCCAGTACAGATTTTTTTCCCAAACATTGGTAATTTTTAAGACATCTTCATTTACTCTTTTTCAAATAACCACCTACACCTTCGCAGCTCTTTTAAAATTTTTTTAATGTAAATATTGAGATTTTTTAAGGAGACAAAAAAAATCAAATGTCTTCATATTTTCTTGCGCAAGTTGCAATACTCAGTACATAGAAGTTATGTAAAGTTTAAGTTTAAATCCACACTGCTCCAGCAAACAAGTACAAGTCCGTAAGTTATAAAATACATAAACACTTGAGAAACGGGGAAATCCCCTATTCAGTTCATCTTATTTTTGGTCTTTGCCGCACCCTGCCATACAACAATTATGACACTCTGATTGATCAATGCCCATTCAAATCTTGACCATGGATTGACCGCTGGGCAATTTGTGCATCTGCAGTGTTCACTATCACAGACTAAAGTCATTTATACTTGATACCCGAGTAATTAGTTCAAGTAATACCTGGGGTTTTGGAAGATTGTCACTCCTTTGGACCTGACCGAAAGTTTTTCCAGTTGGTCTGACAATTTGATGCTCTTGAATCTGACATTCAGACTGAGACTTTGGTATTCAAATTGTTTGGAATTCTAGCATTTTTGTCACTTAATTTCTCTTTTTACTTTAATGACCACCATTGACTAAACATGGGGAAGATAAACATTTATTAAGTTTTTCAGTCAGAAAAGAACTATCTGTTTGTCAGATCGAATGTCTGGCAGAGCATTCATGATCTAATTAATCCTTGAAAAGCCTGAGACTGAGTTACAAATAACTTCTCATTATCCTTGTGAAATTGGCGTGTTTGGATACCCTCTGCATCTTTCTCATATTGTGCAGATAAATATGCACAAGATGAAAAGTTGGAGCGTGATAAAAAGTTAGGAGCAATTCATTTATCTTACTGACACTCAAGAGATTCAATAACATCAAATTAGAGAAAACAACACTCACCCGTACAGACGCCAATCCAACGCAGAGCGCCACGACATCTGATAGCATGTGGTAGGAATCACCGACTAGTGCTAAAGAGTTTGACAAATAACCGACCACAATCTCCACTAAGAAGAAAGAGGTGGTCAACGCCAGCATGCCAATAAGGCGACAAGTCTTTCCTGTGTATCGTCCCATGTTGATTTAATAAAATATTTTCCTGATAATTCCTCGTTCACCTGAAATAAAGAAATATACAAATTACAAAATTTTGTATAAAGCTCACCACGACCATTATTGATCTCTATTTGTTTCATAAAAAACCATATAACAAAAACAAAAAATATCTTCAACATTAAATACTACTGACTGACTCGATCCTCAGCCTTGACCATTAAGTTCTCAAATCAACCTGGAATTTAACCATGATTTTTATACCTATTGGGCCAATAGTACTGGCCAATTGCCAATTTTAAAAAAATCAAACAAAACACCAAGATAATAAAGCAACACTGCTTTTACACAATGTACTGGCCCCTATTTCTATGTAATTTAATCGCGTCAGTCAGTGCAATGTGACTCTCTCACCGATCTCAGGATTGTGACAGGGTAGTAGTCTGGGGGGGGGGGGAGGTACAGGCGTACCTTCGGTACTCGCAGGCCCACGTAGGCGTCGTTTGGGCCTCAGCGGTCAAGGGGAGGCCGGGGCCCCCTTGATCCGCCACTGGGCATTATAAATATTTCTACACCAGTACACAGTATGTTCAATGCCACAATCCCAAACAATCACAAATTGATCAATCAATGTTACCATTATCAGCTGATTATACTATTTTTATTTATAGACAGTACAACAATGTCAACATTCAACAATTCATTTGTTGAAGAAGAGCTCTACTGTAATGAATATAAAGAGAGTGTTGCCATAAATTGCATAATGAATATGTTTGTCATTGTCAAATTGTCCAACAAATTAGACTCTTTTGTCATTCTAATCTTCACTTACAATCCACATGGTTAGAAATTGGGCAACAATACACAAAATCCCATTCACGTTTAGGCCTACAACCACTGAACCAGGCAGTGACGGGTTGTGCATGTTGTGGCAAAGCTGGAATTTCTAGGATATTCGGCAGGAATACTGAAGCGAATTACCAGCGTTACAGTCAGAAAGAACCACTGTTTCTCACCTTCGTGGAATTAAGCAGGGTACTGTCTCAGCAAAGACAGTGTTGCAGCGAAAACTTGTCGCCCTCACTTATTCTTTGGCGTTCATGATGCGCTAATGTAAAGAAATTTTGCGCTCGGCTCGAACAAAATGCAGACGGCACGCTACTGGTTCATCTCATTCCATTGCGCCCAACAAACGCAGCCATCCTCAAGAAAATGTCAAGCTTCTGTCATCCATCTCTCTGGAAGCTTATCAGAGCAACTGATTATCACGAATATCAATGGGAAAATGAGAAAATTGAACTTCAACCCGAGCTCTCAGCTGTTCAGCTGTTCATTCTTTTTTGCAGGGCATTTGTGATTTCCGGTTGTTCTTAGAATTTTCCACAGATGGCAATGTGTTGTTCACCAGTTCACACTGCCACCTACCGTTCTCTTGATTTCTAGGGATTGGCACGTGCTGCTTGATTATTCACTTATTCTGCTGAAATATGTGACCATCTGAATATATGTGAAATAATTTGGCTGTTATTAACTACCGAGATCGTCGCCAAGTCCAAGAAATTGTTTAATCAGATTGCTGTGATTCAATGTCGCTAAGGTTGGGTCATTGGGTCGTGCCATTTTATTCAGGGAGGGTGTGTCATTTACATATAATTAAATTGAATAATAATCCATAACAAACAATCTGATTCGGAGCTTTAAATTCTTCACTGGATGAACACTCAATCAATATGTTCATGAGAATGCAAAAATATCGACGAATTTAAAATCGAAACTGATTTCCAGGAATGCGTACCTACCCGCGTGATGAATGGACTGTTCCATGACAGGAATAGCTCACTGGCTTTGCGATAATTGAGCTCCTCTCTTCTCAATTCCTGTTATCAGTTTGCTGGACTCACCAGCCCTTTCTGGAGTTTACATGTGTCTGAAAAAGCCAAAGGATGCCTACGTTTAAAGTGAGCCGGACTGACAACACCCCTCCTCCTGCAGAGAAGGGTGGTAAGTGGGCTCTTTATTTTCCTCTATCAAAATTGTGCTTTCTCTCCATGAAAATAATCCTCTCCTGCTGCTGGTGGTAGGAATACCCTTGGTTGAACTTCATTCCTTCACTCAGTGCATTGCTTGTTGGCAGCTGATAAATTGTATTGTCAGCCTCTCTGGCTTTCATTGCTTTTGTTGATATTGTTGTTTAAACAGCAATTATCTCAATTGCAATTAGGCCCTTTAGACTATTTGCTTCAGAAAACCAATTAACAAGATTTACCCCTGCTGCTCAGTTCAAAGTTGTGACAAACAAACAAGGATGAACTTGCTAACTTCTCACACCCCCACTACAATACAGTCAGGCCAGATCGAACAATGACCCCTCTTACTGAGGCTCTTTAGGACCTCTTTACTAATTAAGGAATTTGGGTAATGCAGGGATTTTTTGGCTAAATTAGGCCTATAAGACTTATTTATGCTGTGCCTGTATAGTGCCGTCTTTTTGGACTTAATAAAAAAAATTATTGGTATTTTGAAATTGGGACTAATACCACTAAATTTTAGATCCATAATCCCATAAATGATTTTATCAGGTGTATTTCAATTATCGTATTGCCAATTATAATTTGAGACCTAAATAATTTTAATATTCATGATTATATTATTAATTGAAACAATTTAATTGTGTGTCAAGTGATTTTTTTGACAAATCATGTAATATTCAGTTATATAATTATATATTGGACAAATCAAAAAATATGTTTGATGAATTGCTGACAACAAACAGCAATCAAATACCAGAATACTTAGCATAATTTGAAAAAGGGTAAATTTATAGAAAACTACATAATATGGAATGGCATGTGTGTGCTTTGCCTCTTCTACACATAAGTATCAGGAAAAATAGATATATAATTATATTGATATTATTAAAACTGTATAGGAATGAATTTCACATATTTTGACAAATTCCACAACTCATAGAAATAGGCCAAAATATTGTAGAAAAATCAACAATATCATCTAACAGCCAGGACAACTGAATGAGTGGGTGATATGAGGAGGCGCAGAGGAGCTTTACAATACAAGAACAACATTGCTCAATTTGACTGACATGTGAGCCACAATCAATGCGGATTGCTTACATATTGACATAATTAACCTTCTCGTGTGCTATTAAATCACTGTTGAGACTACTGTTGACTATATGGTTGTAATATGTTTTGAGGAATATCAGCTAGGCTATAGATCTGTATTGGAGACTATAATTTGGAGTCAGGAGCTACTTGTGTATATGATGAAGGACAACTTGATAGATAGACAGATTAATAGATAAACCGATAAATAAATACATAGATAAATAGATAAATATATTGAATGATTGATAGATAGATTGATTGATTGATAATTTCAATCAAGCAATCAATCATGCATTTATCAATTGGATATTATTTATAGGTAGTTAGATAAAGAAAGATGGACAGATACATGGATAGATAGTCAAAGGTAGATAGATAGATAGGATAGAATAGATTATAGAAAGATAGAAAGATAGATAGATAGATAGATAGATAGATAGATAGATAGATAGATAGATAGATAGATAGATAGATAGATAGATAAATGGAGAGAAAGAGAGATAGATAATATCTATCTATTAGATATGGATATATACATATCAATAGACAGGTTCCTTACAGATAGATATCTAGACTGCTTGGTAGTAAGTTCTTGTGTACCTATTATACCTACCTCCTTCCACCTTTCTCACTAGTCATTCAGCCTATTTTTTTTCCACAATTTTTCTCCCAGAAGAAAAATGGCTAAGCTGCCCAAGTAATGTTAGGGCTGCTATGTTCATGAGGCAGAATAGTTGCTCCAAGTTAGTGGATGGTGAGTCGTTTTTGAAGCAATAAGATAATGTTCAAATACATTGTATGCTATTTTACAATGTGGGCAATATAGGTTCTGTAGATTATTGATAGATAGGTAGATAGGTAGACAGATAGGTAGATAGATAGATAGATAGATAGATAGATAGATAGATAGGTAGATTGATTGATTGATTGATTGATTGATTGATTGATAGTGCAGTATATTATAATTCATAATAGATTGATTGATTGGTTATTGATGTATAAGTCTCAGATATTGCAATAATATTGCTGTCACCCTTTTCTTCCCTCACATTTGTAATTCCTGTTTCCAGATGCAAAGCAATACCACCTCAAAAGATTTAATTGAAATTCATTATTTTTGTCCCAACTTTGGGAATAATATATTCACTGCCCAGTTCGGGTTCTCCTATGGTCAATGAGCTTAAGTTTGTGCCAAAAATATGATTTGATTGATATGATAAAGACCTGCTCGGTCACACCGATACAAAGGACCAGTGCACTGACCGACCACCAATAATTTAATATTTCTATACATGATCTAGCCTGTCGGACCCGACTCCGACCCTTTTGTCAAGAGAAAGATTGTCAAAGACATCCAAGTTGGTCTGACTGAGATATTACTCTCAATAATCTGAGCTCATGGAGCTCCATGGAGTCTTTCAATGGGACCCAGAATAACACTGAATGCACAGTCAGGCTGGGTGAGTGAGCTACACTATATGGAGCATGGACATTTGTGGCCCTCCATTCATGTTCATCATCTCAATTCCCTGGACAAACTCTGCCAACTCAGCAAGCTCTAGATATTGCTCTTAGACCATGTCAGGTGCTAGACCTTGTTGATGGAGGTCCTTAGTATGGTCCTTGTATAGGGCTACTGGCCTACTGCATATTATGGGTGTGGCTGGCAGAGCTCTTGGCATCCAAAAGGGCCTTGCAGTAGGTTTCAGGGTCTTGAGGCTATTGACCCAATCTAAATGACATTTATTGGTTATGGAAATTGTCAATGACAGTGAATGCAATATTAGGGTCCTGTGAAAGACATGCTGCCAATAATATGTGCAATGATGAATATTGAGGAATATTTTGAAGAGCAGTTGTGGTGTAGGGATATAACTCATTATATTTCCATGAATATGGCAGCCAGATGATTCTAACTTGAAGACCTTCGAATGGGACTTCTTGCAAATACCAGCCTCTGTCATGAATCCATGTAAGGACTGTGAACCTAAAACAAGTAACTTACAAGTTCCAACTATTAAACTATTTGTTTGGGTTATTGCCTGTTAGAACATAAAAGAACTACCAAGTATTTATTTGGCTTTATGCCTGCTAGAACCTAAAAGAATTCATAGCTATTTATTTGGGTTATTGCCTGTTAGAAAACAAAAGAAGTCCCAAAGTTCTATTTATTAATGGAGGTGTGTTAACACACCGCCATTTATGTAGTTGGGTGAGAAAGGGGGCTAAGAGAGTGGGTGAGAGAGGCAAACTTTAGGCGGGAAATTCGAAATAGGAGAAGAAAATCTGAAATAACTCTTTGCACGTTTTAAATTTTCTCCAAATTGCTAAATTCAGCATAACTAGAGATGCAGGCCTGTTATATGAGCTTATTTGTGTTGACCTGAAGTAATTATAAGTACTCCTTTTATCAGTTTTTTTGTTTGGTGTTTGCTTGTTTGCTGTTTACATGTTTGCCTTCCACCATTTTGAAAATAATGTGTATTGTGTTTTGGGTATGCAAATGAGCTGTCCACCATCTTGAAAATTATGTGTATTGTGTTTTGTGTATGCAAATGAGCTGACCTGGTGACATTAAGATGTGTATTGGTTGGTTTTCTGACCTGGAAATTGATGTCATCATAATAATAGGTCACAAGAGATGAGATTTCAATAGTTATATGAATCTACAACTAGGGCTATTTCAGTCAGATATATGGATGGGTAAATTGATCATCAGTTATTGATAGATAGATAGATAGATAGATAGATAGATAGATAGATAGATAGATAGATAGATAGATATAGATATAGATAGATAGATAAATGGATAGATAGATATAGATAGATAGATAGATAGATAGATAGATAGATAGATAGATAGATAGATAGATAGATAGACAAGGGTGGATTTCATGAATACATTTTAGGTATTGGTTAGATATAATTGCATGAATTAGATGGATAGATTATATAGATCAAATAGATAGAATTCACAGACTAGTAAGATTACACAGATCTATCAAAAGGGTTTAGTAAGTCACGCAATAGGTTGCAATTTGGTACTTGAAATAATTTATTCCATGATCCAAAATTTCCGGTTAGGGTCAGCTAAGTTGTAGCACACTGGGCTGCAGTCTCACTGTCTGGGAAATCACTGTCATATGAGGACAATTGCAATTTCAGCTAAGTCCTGGCCCTGACAGGAACCCGAAGGCTCCAGAGAAAGTAGGGAACTGTCATCAGCTGCTGATGACTTTGCACTACTTCACAAAATTGGATAGAATAAGTCCCGCTACTGTCATGCTGCTGTGTGATGAGGATAGCTGCACAGAGATCAGACTTACTTCTGATACCCAGCTGACCAACCCCGCAGGCCCGCCCACTCAATCATCTTTTCCTAATTATGTAATGGATAGGTTTGCCAAAATTTATAGAATAGTTGATACTGTGATATGACGTTATGCCAAGTTTGGAAGTGATAGAAGCAGCAGTTATTTTTAAAGAGCCTGTCAAAGATGATTTTGAGCATTGCCAAAGTCATGACTGGGCCATGACACTTTGAGAGGGTCATGGGAGGGTGATGACAGTGCTAAGGTGAGTGTTATGTGGGGCTGAAGACATTGCTCGTCTTGGCCTGATTAACGCTCTCGCCAGGTCACCTAGGACAGCAGTTTCAATCGTCCTTTGCCTCATTGCTATCTCTTCCTCATGTCCTAATTAGCTTACAATGTAAATAAATACAGGGTGTATAGCCCAATCATCTATCCATCTTTCCAAAATATCCATGCCAATCCGACATGACATTTCACCTCATTTCAGCTCTTTTCAAAGTCTGGATTGATAGATTTTATTGATCCAGTTGGTCAATTTGACAGTCTATAAATATAAGTTAGCTGGCAGTGGTAGGAGGATTGACAGGTGTATAGACATGTTAGTGAATAAGTAAGATCTTTATTGACATGATAGTAGGGAACTAAACAGGTCTTAAGATAAATATAGGGAGTTTCCGTGGCAGCTGGGTGGCCAAGAGTTGTCAGTCCAAAATCGTGTGATATTCTTTGCATGCCTCAGTTCAAACCAGGGGCAGCATATTTAGAATATTTTCAGTGGAATTTCAAGATCAAAATCCCAGATGGGTATCATTCAGATGAGATGTTAAATTGGTGCCTCTTTGATCTTTTTCAAATAGGGTTAATGTGCTGCTACATGTAGAGGACTCGTGTTCTATCTCCCATTGATGAACCACTGTAAGCAACCACTGCTCTTAAAGGGCAGCACTTGTGCATATCAGTCATATCTATCTGCTAATCTATCTATATCTATCTATCTGTCTATATATCTAATTATCTATGTCTATATATCTATATCTATCGGAATAGTTTTAGCAGCACAGGACAAATCATCTGCTGGATTTATGGTGTGTGAACTTAAGACACAACACCACCTCCATTTTGAACCCCTGGGTTCTTGTTAGGGTTTATGCCTGTTAGAGCCTAAAAGAAGTCCAAACTATTTATTTGGGTTTATGGTGGTAAGAACCCCAAGAGGTCCCAACTATATGTATTCCTTTATTATGCCTTTCAGAACCTAAAAGAAGTCCCAACTATTATTTGGGTTTATGCCAGTTAGAACTTGAAGGAAGTCCAACTATTTACTTGGTTCTATGCAGGCCTGTTAGAACCTAAAATAGGTCCCAACTATTTATTTGGGTTTATGCCTGTCAGAACCTAAAATAAGTTCCAACTATTTATTTGGCTTGTGCCGTCAATAAAGAACAAACAACAAAAGCTCTTGACGAATGTAGCCCTTTGGAAATGACTGAAATCAATATTTTTGTATTCACAGTTTCTTGGAAAAAGTTGGAAGAGAGTTGGGACCTTCTGAAGTTCATAGAGCAATTGACAGTCTTGTTGTAGGAGCAACCCTCTTGCCAAAATAGCTGTTTGCTGACCGTTCGCTCTGCTTATTGATTGATTTGTTGGGGTGGAACTTTCCATCGATGATTTAGTGGCTGGAAACGGGTAAACAGTTTCTTTAGCCACGATAATCAATTTCAATTAAATTCCAACATCGGGAGTCATTCGCAGAACCCATTGGCAAACCCTTGTCATTTTCCACCGGCCTATTCCTGATTCCAGGCCACATTTATGTCCACAAGGCTCAATTAGGGTTGAAACTGATACCAAATTGGGTCCTATTTTTTGCATGGACAGACAGACTGGATGACAGTGATAGATTCAGTTGTCGATTTGACTAATGCCACTTGGCTTCATTGGTTATTGACTGAGAATTACTAAAAGTACAAATTTCTGTCCCTTCTTCGAACTACTGCTCTTTTTTAAAAAGTGTTGTATGATTCTCCAATTTGTAATCGAGTAGTGAATACATTTTTTGTTGTTTTTAATGCAGGTGCGCATGCGCAACTGCATTATACCAGTCAATATATATTTAAAGCGACTATCTCCTGCATCCACACGGTCACTTATAATACACAATTATGATAATTATGATAATTAGTATACAATGTACACTTTAAGAAAAAAGTTATTTCTAACATAAATTGAACTATTCAATATAGCAATCGATCAATATTAAAGCAACAATGTATGTTATTTGATACATGTTTTGTAAATAATGTTCAAATATGAAATATCAAGCATTATTAATTAATCTATAAATTTGTTAACTTGTATGTCTTTTGCTTTGGTCTTATATATATATAATTAATCTTTTTTTTTTTTTAATAAGCCAAAATGACTATTTGTAAGTGATCAGTATCAGTGGTGTGTGTATTTTATTGACTGTTATCTATATTAATTGATGTTTGATACCTACTTTATTTTATAACTATTTGGGTGGCTGGAACCTAGTTTGTATGTACTTTAATCTTGTGCTGAGTGCTCTTTTTATCCAAAACTACTATTACTCGTATATGTTTGTATCAATATGCTCACTTGATTTTAGCTATTTATAACATGTGTATAATCAATTTTATGTATATATAGTTAATCTTGTATATAATTAATTATATTTTTATATATTTTATTTAACTTTTCCCCATTACAAATGACATATGTATCAACTGTGATATTTATAGATGTCAATAAAAGAATATATATAATATAATGGGTTTTGTGGATTGGAACATGCACAGGCATATTGCTATCAAATAATGCATTTTCGTTTTTGAAAATCAGATTTTTCCGTCAGTAGAGAACCCCTATTGTTGTGCGCAGAAGCATTTTGGATAATGTGTGGGTTAGTTTTAGAAAGAAAATCATATTTGTTTCGATATGAGGTAAAATGATGCATTTCTGATGACCGAAAAAATAAGATAACATTTTTTCTAATCCCCATATTTAAGAATGAAGAAAAACGTATGGAGAATATATATCAGGCAATCTGTATACCAATTTTCGCTTTCAAAAGTCCAGCGGTTATTGCTCCAGGCCTGTTGAGAAATTGTTTCTGTAGAAAAATGGGTTTTGTGGATTGGGATGAACTCCATGATCTTTCCATCTGAATTGCATTTTCTTATTTGAAAGTCAGATTTTCACTTATAGAGAATATCTACAATGGTGTGCATGAGCATTTCAGATTATGGACAGGGTATTAAGACTTAAGAGACAGATAAAATATTCTCACCTGTAACCAAAATAACAAAATTATGTTTTTATAATAATATTTACTTTTTTTTTTTTTTTTTGTAATAAATAAGAAAAAATTTATCTGAAATGTACTTCAGGCATTCGATATACCTATATTTTTGCTTACAAATGTTTTTAGCGCTCCATTTCCGATTACAGATTGTTCCGTAGATGGGATTTGTGAATTTGATGGAGCTCCTTGATCTTGTCATTTAAATATCATTTTCAGATTTTCACTTATGGAGAACATCAACAATGGTGTGAAGGTGCATTATGGGTTATGTATAGGGTATTAAGAGACGGGCATTCTCATTTATTAGCAAAATTATGCTTCTCTTGCAGCCGAAAAAATTAGATGTATAGCATTCCAATTCTCCCTAAGTGAGATTGGAAAAAAGGCATTTGCAATGGACATCGGACATTATGTTCACGTATTTTTCGCTTTCAAACGTCTAGTATTTGTCACAGTCACACCCTAGTATAATCAGAGACAGTCTTGATCTCACCCACATTGATTTTTGGCCCAAATGCTGAGGACAGCATACATAACCCTACACTTTCACATCAACTGTCAGGTTTAACCTTGGCTTATTTCATGGTCATTTGCTTGTGTACAATATCAAGATTTATATGAAAATCTAAGTCTCGAAAATATTTGGTCAAACGCAACCCGGTATTAGTATATTGCACCTGCATTATGCAATCCGCGGGTTCTTGTTTTCTGAATAATCGGTCATAATAAATATTCTTGAAAATATATTTGTATCTGCTGAACTTTGTTTTGATCAAGACTCAAGACTCAGTCAAGAGTCAGTTGGACTGATATTAAAGTCTTAAAGTGAGAAGGTTTGTAAGTTGTAAAGATACAATAGGATTATATTATGCCTATAAGGCTTTGTATTATCCAATTGGTTTAAGAGTGTTAAAAGGAATGCGATTATTTGTAAGATTATGTCAGTCCATGACAATACCAGAGACTGTTGTCAGAGCATGCCTGTTAAGGTTGCCAATTTTTATAAAATAATCCTTTTGGAGACGTCCTCATGCAAGGGATTTTGTATCATACATTCTGCAATAGTCTATCTATCTATCTATCTATCTATCTATCTATCTATCTATCTATCTATCTATCTATCTATCTATCTATCTATCTACCTATCTATCTACTATCTATCTATAGATCTATCTATCTATCTATCTATCTATCTATCTATCTATCTATCTTTAAAGTTTCTGAAGGGTTCAGGATGAAGATATATTATTTTGTTTGACAATTAATGGCCATTTATTACAAAAAGTAAATTACATAATTAATGGAACCTACAGTTATAGTTTCTTTACATCTATGATAATCCTACGTCTCTCAAGGTTAAAATGTGTTGTTGCACACCTCCCTGTGTTTTCCTGCTTGTTGCTCCATGCTACTTGTCTTCAATTGTGTTAACAAACTGGAGTGGCTAGCCCAAGTTGTGATAAACACAACACTGTAGCATCTTGTAATGCCTTGTAATGTGATAAACTAACATGCTGCTCTTTGTTGTGCTGATTCTCACTGATAGTGCTGGGTTAATTGTGACTTTTGGTAGGGTGGAAATTATTAATTGCATTTAGATCATCATAGAAATTAACAGAAATGTATGATACAAATTAATTTTTGATACAAATAAATATTCCGAATTTGAGAAGCATGTTGTATTACGATAGTTACACTGATACCTATTACTCCTGTTTCATTTTTATGTAAAAAAAAGTTTTTCGAGTGTTGCTAATCATTATGAGTTGTATAGAATATAATCTGAGGTATGTGACTATGTGTACATGTATGTATGATTATGAATAAGATGTTATTGTTTTTGTACATCATGACGAAATATTACAGCTGTTTTTACCTTTTTTAGTTGAAATCAATTCATAAGCTGATGTGATTTATGAGAATATAGATCTGTGAATCGTATATATTTTGAAGTACTTTGTGTTGTTTTAACACTGTGTGGATATATAGTCCCATTGTATTGTTTTGTAAAATAATATTTATGTGGGTAATTGTGATTTTGTTAAACAATTTATTGTTCTTAAATTTTTATACATTCTTTATATTCTAGCCTCTGATAATATTACATGCCCTATTCGCACTGTATTGACATGGTATAGACATTTTGCTTTGACTTGCCAGAGAACTTCCTTGGCCCCGAATCTTGACCCATGACCCCCAGCTGAGTGTAATCCCCAGATAAACACATTGTGTATGTATAGGTAAATGTCATTGAGGGGATTAGCTGAGGAATTTGCTAATTCTGGTCCAACAGACACTTGGTATTTCGTTGAGGCCAGGCAACTGCATTGATTGTTCTTGCACAAGAAGCATGTTTTAGGTTGGTGGGTAGGAACTAGGAAGGTCAGAGGAAGCACTTTGAGATAGATAGATAGGTAGATAGATAGATAGATATGGTAAGTGCAGCCCTCTACGACCAGTGCTGGGCACTCACAAGGGTCGATTGATGAGATGGAAGAGAGAACAGGTCCTTGAGTCCTCAACATATTACCCATTTACACTATGTGAGGGGTCTTTTCCTTACCCAGCAAAGACACTGATACAAGGGGCTGCCAAATAACGTCTCGTCGTAAAAACATTCAGCTGGGATTTTGTTCATGAAGGTCCACTGAAAATTTCGGGTTCTCCACTGCACTGGTAAGGGTTTCGAACACTGGCAGGCAAAGACCTTCAGCAGAGCAGGCTTGGCCTCTAACCACTGCAACCATGATAGATAGATAGATAGATAGATAGATAGATAGATAGATAGATAGATAGATAGATAGATAGATATAGATGGATAGATAGATAGATAGATAGATAGATAGATAGATAGATAGATAGATAGATAGATAGATAGATAGATAGATAGATAGATAGATAGATAGATAGATAGATAGATAGAATTCTTGATTGATTAATTGAATGATTGATATATAAATATACTGATGCATATAATATATGCATGCATGTGATGACCTTCATGAAACTGTACGTTCTAGTTTGACTTACCCCGTCTCCTCTCAATTTCGAGGCCAGTGATCCCAGCCCTCTGCAGCTGTGGGAGAACTGAACTCAAGACCAGGTCACCTGTGATCAGAAGCCGATATCTCTTCCAATTAGCTCAGCATATCTCCCAGTCTGCCCTGAAGCCCCTATCTACATATGTAGCATGTGTACATCAGTATTGGTATTTCACATTTACCATAGAAATCTTAAGCCATTTTCATAGTCATTGGAATCAAATTCAAGACCCAGCTGTTCACTACAGTTGGGAGTCAAGCATCTTGCCATAATTCACAATTTCACCAAATGGATAGCCATCCGGTAGAAGATGTACCCTTTCCTTTATCAGATGGTCCCAAATTTGATTGAATAAGACAAATTAATGAACAATTAATTAATTTGTCTGAAAATCTTGGTTATGCTGGCACAGTCAATGATCAACGCCCCAGCTGGATTTTATTTAGTGAGGCATTTAATTAGGACCAGTATACAGAAATTTTTGGGGTCTGAAATAGAATTAATTGTCTATACATATTTGTACTGGGAAAGTGAAACATCAAACCAACATGGGGTATTTTTGGTGTCATGAGGTACTCCCGCCCTTCATTGTTTCCAAAATGAGCAGCAAGAACTTCTCCTGAAGGTCTGCACTTCATCTAAGCAGTGGCAGATCCAGGTGGGCCTCGCCCCCCCCCCTCCCCCCAGTCCACTGAGAAGGAAATAACATTTTGGAGAAAATATGGAGCCACGCGGGCCCACGCATTATAATTATGCAAAATGATGCCCATGCTCGAGACCCCCCCCCCAACGACCCTGTATGGATCTGCCAATGCCATAATCTAATCACTTACATGTATACTGTACACTTAACAGGCTACAACTAGCATGAACCTCTTAAACAGTCTCAAAGTTTACTGACAAATTTATGTTATTTTGTTTCATACTTCAATATTTTACATTTCCTATCTTTGCTATCTTCCAGCATTGCTACATGATGTTACATGCTGCTACAACATCAGATGATTCAGATGCAAAACTTCAATGATGGAGATGCATCCTCAGCCTGGCCAACCTCTTTAATTGATTGCTGGAGGTAATCAAGCTGTGTCAAGTTGCAGCAACTGAGATTCATAAATATTTCAGAAAATCTTGAGCTCTAAATGGCTCTCAAAGGCTCAGGATGGCTCCCCAAGGCTCAGAGTGTGTTGAGTTTCCACCTCTGAGGTGTCTTGTTATATTACTTAGAATACTCGATGTTTCGGTTCAAGACTTCAAGAGCAAAGTCTAAGTGCTATTTCTTCAGTGGCGGATAGAGGGGGGGCCCGGGCCCCCTTGGCCCCCCCTAGACCACCAAGATTAATAGTAGCATTATGAAGAAAAATTGTGATAACGCAGGCCCGCGAATGCCGAAACACGTCCGGGCCCCCCTAGACTATCATGTCTGGATCCGCCACTGCCTGTTTCGGTTTCTTCAATTTTACTTTGTTTTGCAGTGACCGTATATTCTCGATTAAAGGCAAACCTCAAAAAGAAACTCAGGAAGATGCTTATCAAAATCAATAAAGCAGTTCAGTCCATCAATCTCACGAAATTACGTGCAATATTTCAAAGTTTAGTTTCAATTCCTTATTAAACTTTTACATATTTTGTATCACGAAAATGATAGAGGCCCAACTCAAATAGCTTGAAGATCTTCTCACAAATTATAGGAGAAGGCTCCTAATTAAGTAACCAATCGTATCATTATTGATAGATAGATAGATATGGTAAGTGCAGCCCTCTAAGCCCAGTTCTGGGCGCTCATCAGGGTTGATTGATGAGATGGGAGAGAGAGCGGGAGTCCTCAACATGTTGCACATTTACCCCATGTGAGGGATCTTTTACTTGCCCAGCATAGACACTGATACAAGGGGCCACCAATTTAACGTCTTATCTGAATGACATCCAGCTGGGATTTGCTCATGAAGGTCCACGGAAAATTTTGGGTTCCCCACCCGGGGTTCGAACCCATGCAGGCAAAGACCTTCAGCAGAGCAGGCGGGAATCTTAACCACTTGGCCACCCAGCTGATTTCCCTGGCAAACATTTTAGAAAAACTCCCCTCCATTCCTAGGTTTTCTTACACAAAATCCATCACCATTTGTCAAAATACAGAACTTTAAGAGAGAGATGCAGCTGGGGCCTTTTAAAATTAATATGGCTATTTAATTTATTGTTTTAAAAGGTGAATTAAAACTTTTCTTCGAACATTTAGCATGTTTATGCCTTAACCTGTTTCCCTTTCCACAGTTTGACATTGAACAGGTTGGGAGTTGTTGAAAGTGACCTTGAGATCAAACTTGACCTTGACCTTTCGGCCATCTTTTTTTCCTTCGCTCTTCGCCTCTCAAGTTCTCAACCCCTCTTCACCATAAAAAAAGAAAAGAAAAAAAGACGGAACACAGCTGTAAAAATGTAACATGCGGTTGTTAGTGTGTTAGAGTTATAGGCCAGTGATGGTGTTCGATAAGATGTGCTCTTTTCCGAACTTCTTTTTTGGAATGTTCCAAAAGTTCTTTTTCAAAATGTATCGGTATCTACGGTGAAAAAAGGTTGAGAGTGATATTTTCGCTGCTCAGATGTTCCGCTTATTTTCATCTTTAACAGGTATCTTTCAGCTGTGCAGCAAACTTAAGTGAAGTTCCTGATGGGACTGAAAAGTTTTTGTAGAACTTTTTTTCAGAACTTTTCCTCCATCTGTTGTTGTGGTCAGTGGTCGCCTTATGATGAGGGATCAATGATTTGGGCTTTACATTCTGTATTGCTGCACTTGATATAAAGCTGATCAATTAAGACAGTAAGAGGACACTGAAAAGAGGCGAAGGATGATTGGATTCGAGTTATAAGGCACAGACTTTAAAATGAGGATTTTGCAGAATTTGCATATCGCGATATGTATCGAACTTTGAAACCACGTCCGCCTCTACTGAATAGGCCTAATCGGAACTTGAGGACTCCATTTTAAGCAGAAGTATCTCATATGATATTTAGTTTTCCATACTATATATTGGGCCGAATTGATGTAAACTAATTTTAGCAGCAGTTGTTAGTAATAACTTGTTTGGTTAATTGAGAAGCATGGAAAAAATCTAACAAGACTGTATAATCGAGACTGAAGTATAAGAAATCTGTTTAATCTAAACAATAAGCTACATTTTGTTCTACCTACATGGCCACATGATACAAACAACTCCAACAAGTACACTGTAGAGCTTGATGGAACATCTAACCTGTTTTGCTGAGTAGTTACTCAACAACATCCACAAGTTAGTCCACACAGGCACACTATGAAGTAAGGCTGACTGGGGTAGGGTGAAGTATGCTATCAGTCATAAGAATTCATTCTCCAGTTAAGTTCACACTGCCTATCAGAAACACATGCCTCAAACAAAACTGTTCTGGCATGATAGTCTTCTGCAAGCCTTATACCCTTCTGCTGGTAGGTGCCTTACCACCAGATCATGTCTAGAGGGCTGTTAGTACTGCAGACAACCTGCAACAGATATTCAAAGTAAATCTTCCCCTCCTTTAACGAATAACTCACTGTAACTGACTTTCTTTAACTGTTTTCGGATAAATAACAAAATATGCATTTATGTTCAGACCTGATTTCATTTCCACATGATTTTAAACCAAATCTGATTTGATGGCTTGTATTGTTTATGGTTAATTTTTAGCTCATCTGTATTGTTTACTTTATCGTCGTCGTTGTTGTCCTGGTTTTTAAAAAGGTTTTTGTAAGTGTCCATTTGTGACCTCGATATTTCACTGTGGGTATGATCAGGAACATGTTGAGCAATCCAAGATGGTTGCCAAAATGGCCACTACAAAATGGCCACTACAAAATGGCCACTGTTTACAAAATGGCCATTTGGAGCTTACTCTTTCACTTCAAGTTATCGAATTAGCTACAGGTATTGGCCTGTTGGAGTGTGGGTGATAAACACATTAATAGATTTCGTCTTTGTCAATTCCTGACCAGTGGCTGACATAGGCCATGATAGTGGAACTCTTCTTTTTCCAGCTCTCCTGTGTTGACGAGCAGAATAAAACTATTTCCGGGAACAAGCTGCCATTTTGTACCGTTGCTGAGTCAGTGGAGCTGGCATTCCAGGCCCCAGGGCACTTTTAATCCATTGAAAACATTACGGATTTGCATTGCCGAGTCTTAAATGGAATGTTTAGCATGGATTGCCACCATATTCCAGTACTGTCAGGCTGATTAGACTTTGTTACGGACCTTAGAAACCCGGCTCCATTGTAAATTCCCTGGCTGATGTTTCCGGAAATAGTTTTATTCTGCTCATCAACACAGGAGAGCTGGAAAAAGGAGAGTTCCACTAACGCCCGCTATTGGTGATCCAGTTGAACCACTGAGATGATAGATGGCATTTTATAGAAATTCTGTTAACACTGCACCTCGAATGCCGAAACACTCCTGGATCTGCTAATCCGCCATCACAAAAGGTAATGATATTATTGGTGGTCGATGGCCCTTCCAGAATTAATATATTGGTGTCAGCGACTTTTATTCAGATTCGATTCACACTTGTCTTTTGGAGATATTCCAACGCGTGTGAACCCTGACGTACACCACACAATATTGTTGTTGTAGGAGCTTCCAGTGCTAAAAATAGATTCTAGGGTAACCTGGGGCTGGTTGGCCCACCTGGCATATTGCCCAAGCTGCCTGTGAGCCATTGAAACCACTGCTGTTGTCTAACTTTTGCAAAACATGTCCCATGCTGATGATGCTATTGCTCTGTGTTGCTAGTCAATGCATGGGTGCTGCTGGGTAGGTCAGCTGTTTTCAGACTCACTTTAATAATACATTGTTTCTTGCTGGCAGGAGCTCACAGTAGCTTACATCATCTTACCTCTCCCCTGCCTGCTCTGGGCTTCTTGGGTTAAGCTTGTTCCCTTGTTCCGAACTTGCTTGTCTGCATTGAATTTGATCAAAGGTTTTGTAAGGAGTCTAAGGACGTAACGAGATGCAGTTTTTGAGTTTGGGACTTTGGGTGTTACGGTGTTACCTATATCAGCATACTTACCACTGACTCTGAAGTGAAGTTACCAAAGTACAAAGGCAGAAGTTATGATGAAAAGGTTTTGGCCTTTTGAGGGTCATTTGCTTGTTCGGCGAGGCTACATCAATACAGAGCAACATTCCTCTGTGCTGTCACTGAACTTGAATTAACACCACATTGTCAGTTACAAATTACTGGCATATGTACTAGTACTGTCTACATGCTTACTGCGCTCCGTATTAGGAACACAGTACCTAATCAGTGTGCACCCATTCCTGCTAGAGGTGAAACTGGTATGAAAACCATCTAAGTTTGATCAACATTTTTTCATGCAGAACAGGTCTGATTCCTAATAGGGAAAACAGCGAAATACATTTTCCGTTACTGTCAAAACTGCCAACCAAGCTTGCATTTAGAATTAATTTCATGCTGGAATGACTCTTTTCACCAAAAAGTGTTTTATTCTAAGCAAAATCATTTACAAATACCGGTAGGTTCTAGTTATGCCCCTATCTCACGGCGAGAACCGGAGAACTTTTTACGTCTGTGGGACAGCTTAAGATGATTTCTAGGAGAAAAATGGCCAACCCGGTGACACATAAAGATTATATAACGATTATATAATTAATTAGAGGCATATCACGGTGGAATAACATCTTAAATCGGCGGAATAAGATTGTAAATCCGCGGGCAAAATCATATGCATGTGGGGCAAGATCTTACTGCCTGTGGGGCAAGATATAACTGTCGGCGGGATGTGAAAAACCATCGGCGGGATGTGAAAAACCGTCGGCGGGATGTCAAAAACCATCGGCGGGATGTCAAAAACTGCCGTTGAGGCTGCAGATGTCCCGCAGGGGCAGTATAAATGTCCCATAGTGGCAGGGGATGTCCCTACATCCCGCCGGTCATGTTTTTCACTCGTTCTCACTCAAAAAATGCCCGCCGGACATCCAAAAATTGAGAAAAATTTTGGCTCTTTCCCGGCGACTTGGAAAAAACAGTTTCAGTCTGTTGAATCTTTTTTGACATCCACTGCGGAGTGCGGAGTTCTCCCCATTTCTAGGAACCTGCCGAGATGCAAAAAATACGTCGACGAGATGTGAAAAATCGTTGGCACGGATGTCACAAAATCATCCAAATTTCCAGGAAATACCATCTCGCCGACACCAAAAGACCTCGGTAACGTGCCGTGAGAACTAAGCATTACTGCCAGCTGGGCTGCATAGTAATCTTGACCTAGTGTCTGGCCTGAAATTTGAATCGGGACATTCAGAGGTGCCAAATGATGCATTGTGTCATTGTTTTGAGAACTCATCATAGAAACCATTCAAACCAAGCAGTTTAGATTCTCGGAAATGCAATTTTGCATTAGCCTTTATTGTCCAGATTCTCTTCAGCCATTGTAGTATAGATCTATATTTGGCCAAGGCTGGAAACACCACCTTTTCATCTTTTCAGATAAGAGGAAGGTAAAGCTTCTGGGTTCCTGTTGAAAAGGTTCAGTTTCTCTCAAGAACGTCTTGAAGTTGAAGCACAAGTTTCTTTTGGTTTTAGACCCAATAGAGAATTACAGATGATCAGGATGATGGAATTTGATTATGTTTGTAGATAAAAATAAAGTGATGTAGGTACTATACATAGGTGTACCTTGTCTTGTCTTCAGATATTCCTCCTCTTCTTTCAGGAGCACCCCTATTTAAAGGGTATGTTCATAAAATATTCATATTCAAATTCAAAAAGGGTTAATTGGTACCGGAGGGGGGCAGTCCAAAGTTGCTCGAATTGCCCCTCCCCCCCCAAAATAAATTATTTTGGAAGAAGTAAGATTAAGGCAAAAACGCTAAAAAATTTGAGAAGATGATTGAATTAAAATTGAGAATCAATGGTTTCCCAACGATTTCTTTTGAATGGTATAAAGTCTAGATCTTGAAATTTGGGCAAATGTCGCTTGGACTCCCAGGTGTGGTAGCCTACGCCTAAAAATGTATAGACTAGAGAAGCAATTCAATAGAATGTAACCTGATCAGGTTAAACCATTATAATAACTGTGTGCAATACCTGTTCACTAATTGAATCAATCCAGTAAATCCTAATGGTTTTCTTAACCTTGGTACAAGTCTTAGCAATAGTCTTGGAGGACACTTAATAAATGTGAATAATCAATTGCATATGATTGCATGTGCATTGCATAGATCAATGTATAGTGCAACATAAGGCTAACAGTAATACTTTGATATATTACTTGTGGAGTGTGGACATTATCAATGCTAAATCTCTCTTGATTCTACAATTTAGTATGTGTAGCTTATCCTATATCTGCTAGAAACACTATTGATTAACAGGGATTACCAGATTAACCATACAACAGAGTGATATTGGTTTATTAGTTAATCTCATTAAGTGTTTATTCATGTTGAGTAGATGAGGTGGTCTCAGTAATGGTGTATAGTCATGATATCTAATATAATACCTCTTTGATATCACAATATCATTGTGATTGTCTGATTGAATGAATATTCTGTTTAAATGCTGTTTTATTACTGAGTGAGGACTCAGTGAGGAGTTTTGTGAGAATGTCTTATCTACTAATGTGGTTATAAGGGACTGATGTATTTTTATGATTGCTAAATTACGTTCAATATAAAATCTTATTATCATGGTAATTTGAAATCTGCAACTTAAATCAAACCAACTTGTCACTGACTGGTACCGAATTGGGTATTCTTAACTTACACCATAAGTTTGTTTTAAAAATGGGTGACGGGCAGGTTACTGCCTTAAGTTACCCCATAAGTTTGTTTTAAAAATGGGTGACGGGCGGGTTACCGCTGGGTCCCTCGGACTCCCTCCTACTCCCCGGTTCAATGCTCGCTCTGACCGTGTCATCTGGACTTATGCTGGACAGCAGTTTCATTCATCCTTTGCCTCATTGCAGTATTCTTCCCATGTTCTAATTAGCTAACCCAGTGCTAATTTATATATATATATGCAATCATCCACTAATCAGACAATCTTCAGACCAGCGATTCCGAAACACTTAAATCAGTGTGGCAAAAGACAAAATGAAAGGAGGTCTGTCCATCATTTACATTGCGTCTGTTATTTGTTTGGATGAACTTTCAGATGACCAGCCAGACCTTGATGAGTATTGTTCTGGCTCCATGCCACAGTGATGAACAGAATTGGCATCTTTTATCATGACATAAGTCCTTGTCAATTAACGTTGTATTGATATTATGTGCCTGGAAACTCTGATGAACTCTCACATCATAAAAATAACACCAGTTGAGTGACATGGTGTAGGCTCTTCTACGATTGTATCAGAAGGTTGTAATCGGCGACTAATCGCCCATCTACGAAGGCTGCTAGAGATCGAAGGATAGGCAAAAAGTTGAATATATATAGGCCTATGCATGTACTGGAAATTTTTTTTCTATACAGCAAATGGACTAGAATCATACATGCGAATCGACGATAATCGTTCTGAATCTCAAGAAAACATATGATCATATTCGACAATATTTTGATTCCTGCTTTGCTTCGACTAGTATTGAGTACGTCAAATACTGAATGTAAAGCCCAATCATCCACGCAATATTTCATTCTTTTTGTGAATTCCCTCAAATTTCCAGTCGCAAGCCGATTCGCGTAGCGTTCACTGTAAAAGGGGTTTACACTATGTAGAGATAATTTTCTTTGCCCAGCATTCAGCTATAGATAGATCTGTCTGTCTGTCTGTCTATAGACTAGTCCTTTATCCATTTATCTATCCGTCTGTATGCCTACCTATCTTTTACGACTGAGCATCAGAAGTTCAGAACACGACTTTGCATTCAATAGAGGAGTTGTGTTGGGAATCAAATTCAATATTCTGATTTTTGATTGAAGCCCAGCCCCAGGCACTGGCAACAGATTGGAGCATGTGGAAGACTGATGTCAATTAATTGAAGACAATTATTCAATATCTCTGCCAATTTACTGGTATCTAATGAAATGTTTAACAAGATGAAATTGGTTACCCAGTATTGTGGTAGGCGTAGTGCGCACATTTGTTGTTGCAGTTTTAATCATTGTTGTATTAATTATTCCCTCAAGCTTGAAAGGTGCATGAGGATCGATTGTGAATTTTGGATGGAATCAAATGCATGTATTTGTTGTTGTTGAAAAACTAATAAATAGCCCTGTTTTGGTGCTCATGAGGGTTGATTGATGAGAATGGAGAGAGAGTGAGAGAGCTCAAGAAGTCACACATTAACCACTACACCACATGCATGTGATCTTTTACTCGCCCGCACTGATTCAGAGAGCCACCAATTTAACGTCTCATCCACATGACATCCAGCAGGGATTCTAATCTTGAAGGTCCACTGAAAATGTTTTGGGTTCACTGGCACTGCCCAGGGTTCGAACTTCAAACCCATGCAGGCAAAAACGTTCAGTGGAGTAGGCCTGCTGATTCTCTCGTTCACTGCTCAGCTGTGTTGTGGCTGGTTTTAAATTGAAGATGTCACCATTTTTGTCAGATAGATAGATAGATATGGTGAGTGGGTGAGTTAGTGTTTTATGCCCCATCAGCACCTGTGTGGGCTATTTAGAGGCAACGGGATAGATATGGTAAGTGCATCCCTCTATGTCCAGAACACTTTTCTGGATGCTCACAAGGGTTGATTGATGAGATGGGAGCAGGAGTCCTCCTCAACATCGATCACTTCAAATCTACAAGGCTTCACAGTACACTGCCCTGCTCTCCACTGGAACCCACAACCATCTTGGATTTCAAGTACAAATCTGAAGCCTTGTACTGAGGCTATCATAGTCCTTTTCTCACTTGGCCATGACACCCACTTATTGTGTGAATTACAGCTTGTGTTACAGTGCAATTCCTTGTTGGCTTATTGGCCTGTCAGCCCTTGAAAACTAATGTCTTTTCCATTCCAAATCTGTCGAATTGGATTTATTGATCAACTAGCCTTTGTGGTTCTGGTTAAGTAATGGTCTTTTTATTCATTTAGAATGATAATTGCTGTCGTCGTAAAATCACAAAAGGCTTCGACCAGCACCGATCGTGACCGGAGTTTGAATTTCAAAAATTTCAATAGCAGGGTCATCCCCCATAGGATGTTGCGTCAAAATTATATTGAAATCCAGTCATATTTCCTGTCTCTCCAGTAGTCTCCACTACTAACTTTGCTTTGATGCCCATTTCTCCAGTTCCTGTGCCTACCAGTGCTTATTACCAGTTGCTTTGTAAAAGCGGACATCATTTCGGAAACTCGAAAAAGTTTGTTGGAAGATGGTAGGGACTCTTAAAAGCCTGCACTTTGTTGATTTGATCTCCGATTTGATACAGTTGAAGAGAACATGTGGGCATGCAGACATTTCTTCTGTTAGTTTGCTGTTCTGATTGAGGCCTGTAGTACATATATCAAGTCGACTTTTGTTTGTGATCTATGCTATTTACTGGACTAAAACTGTTCTGAAGGTCCGTTGTTCAATTTCTGGTCCAGAATGGGTTTTTGGCTTTCCACCATATTTAGCAGCTGGGTAGCTGAGTGGTTAGAGGCCAGGCCTGCATCTGCTGCAGCTCCACTGAAGGGTATTGCCTGCATGGGTTTTCAGTGGACCAGTTTTCAGTGGACCTTCATGAGCAAAATCCCAGCTGGATGTCGTTCAGATGAGATGTTGAAGTTGCAGCCCCTTGTATCATTGTCCGTGCTGGGCAAGTAAAAGATCCCTTGCATGGGGTTAATGAGTAACATGTTGAGGACTACTGCTTTGACTCTCCCTCCCATCTCATCAATCAACCCTCATGAGCACCCACAACTGGGCTTAGAGGGCTGCACTTGCCATATTTATCTATCTATCTGTCCATCATGCTAGTCACCTGCAATTGTGGTTCGTATTACTCCTGCAGCAGATTTATTGTTATTTTTTGGACACTCATCTGCCTTTTTGTAGTGGTGTTGAACTGTTGGGCCTCAAACCAAGGAGTTAATAATTGATAACGCTCCTGCTTCCTCATCTGGAACCCGGCTTCAATTCAAGGCTGGGCTTCCTCCAGACATAATCCTACCTTACAGTGGCCCAAAATATAGTCCCAAAGCGAATGCCACTGCAACAACTCCGGAGCGACGGAGTGCGATTCGAACCTGGATTCCCTGCGCCGGAGGTATGAGCATTATCCATTACACCAAAGAGTCACGCGATAGACTGAGGACCAACACAACTACTTTATAGCTATATTTGTATCCTTTTGTAAATGGAAGGAGAAATTGTTGTAGTATTTCTGGTATGACAGACAGTTGCATTTATAATGCATTGTGCTGTCCGCAAGGTCGAGGGATCACTGCACGTTTAACTTGTGTGTCTTTTTGTGTTTGTTTCTTTTTCTAATTTTGTCTTGTGGATATTTTTGCTGTCAATTACCTCCGGCAAGAGCCAGGCAGCTGGTATTTAGGATTGCCTCGCTCAGGCTAGCTCTCATTGGTTGACTGCGGGTGATTTAGGATTGTCATTGGTGGCCGCAAACCAATTATGATAATGAAGCCACTTGAGGAGATGATACAAGGACACCTGCTTCCAAAACTCAACTAAATACCTCGATGGAAGTCCTCGCCAGCAATCCACACCGCCAATCCTCTCCGAGAGGACGCTTTCCAAGAGGCTTTCCAGGTTCCAGGCTCTGGAGATCCAAGGAGAAGGCTAGGAGACCTCACCATGGATTAAATTCATTACCAAGCTATCACAACAAAAAGGCAGTTAACAATTAAGTTTAACAACTTAGGTTTTACTCAAAAGATCAATTTAAAGGACTGTTTTCTTACAATCTTTATTTCAAGCTGAAAGAAATCTCACCTATTCTCTGTGGACTTAATCTCTGACAAGCCTTTGGAACAAAGAGACAGTTTAACAATTAAGTTTAACAGCTTAGGTTTTATTGAAAATATCAATGTAAAAAGAGATGATTTTCTTACAATTTCTGTTTTAAATTATATGAAATCTCAGTGGACTTCATCTCTAACAATTATCAAGACAAAGAGACAGTTTAACAATTAGATTTAACAACTTGAGTTTTATTGCAAAGATCAATTTAAAAGACTGTTTTGAAGTTCTGCTTCAAGCTACATGAAATCTCACTGTGGACTTATTCTCTAACCAGCTATCGGAACAAAGAGACTGTTTAACAATTAAGTTTAACAACTTAGGTTTTATTGAAAAGGTCAATTTGAAAGACTTTTTCCAAGATTTCTTACAATTTCTATTTTAAACTGCACAGAATCTCACTGTGGACTTCATCTCCAACCAGCTATCGGAACAAAGAGATAATTTAACAGTTACATTGTTACAGATGATTTCATATTTGTAGACATTGATGAAATAACAAAATATTTAGCAAAATTTCTAGTCTGACATCAGAAAATCCTGCAAGGTGATTGGTCAAGTTGCCCATTGCGTGTCACTTTTTTCAGCTTGCTTCAAGCAAGTGATGTATTGCTGGAAAAAGGATGTCATAATTTTGACCAATAGTATACTGCGAAGGCCAACTTGGTATTGTGGCAGTTGTTTACACATGTCAAACTGCAATCTGCATGAACTCTTTCATTTCTTCATGAACTGTTGTATCTCACACTCCTGTGTACAACAGTTGATTGTTTCAATTGATGTTAAATCTGGGTTGAGGGGGAGACTGGAGTTTTACCTGAGTGGGTGCTACATGCTTCAAGAGGGGGGGGGGCAGTAGGCCTACTAATTTTAGCATTTTGTCCAGAATCTATTTACCTTGCAGGCTAAATGGAATTTATGACTTGGGGGCATGGGAGTTTCATCCGACGGAGCACCAATTTTTCACACATGTTTGAAGGGGGGCACTTGTTACTCACAACATGATTAAGAGGGGTATGAAATTTTAATAAAAGAAAGGGGACATGATAAGAATCTGCTTGGAATGTATGAAGGTACAAATAAGCATGAAACCAAAGGGAGGTATACATTTTTGACAGAAAGTTCCAACAAAACTTCCAACCGTCCTCCCCCCTTCCCCGGAATCATTAATTCTGAATAGTCCCTCAGGACAGGATGGTGGCCCAGTGATGTAGCCAACATTCATAAGAAAATCACAGTGGGAATCAGATCAGGGACCCCACGATTGACAGCCCATTGTCCTGCCGTCTGAGCTGAGCCCCTCCTTAAGAATATGTTACATTCACAATTACACATGTCTATTTTCTGTATAAACAGTCATTAATGGATCACCTGATCCAAATCGTCTGAATGCACAGTAACCAATTGGACTTGCAGAATGTGTGTACTAAAAATGTGTGAAACACAAACTGAAACTCTCACTTGAAACTGCTAAAGTCAGTCCCTGTCAGGAGATCAATGGCTTAGAATGCCATGGTCACCCATGTAAAATGCTATGTCACTTTTCAGGAGAGAGTGGTGTCATACCTTCTCTCGACCAATGAAAATTGAAAGAAGAATGATGTATTTTTTACCACAAATGTCTACAAATATGAAATCATCTGTAAAACAACCTAGGCTTTACTGAAAAGATCAGTTTTGAACTGCATGAAATCTCACTCTGTGAACTTAATATCCAGCAAGCTATCAAAACAAAAAGGCGGTTAACAATTAAGTTGAGCGAATTAACATGTTACCGTTTTTCAGGCAAAAAAATTGGTCATCCATAATTAATCTGTTGTGGCTAACAACACAGATCAATGCCTTCTTTAATTTTTTTGGTAGCTGTTTTAAGAACGTTGTGCAACTTAAAAAGTGTGATCATGGTCATGCCATAATTGCTACTATCAGTCTTTGACTGTAAAAGTGCAAATTTCGCTGTGAATCAGTCTTCCTTCCCCATAAATAGCATAATGAAACCGCTGTACATGATAGATAATCTTTAAAAAATATGTCTTTGTAGCAGCTGGATTTGTATCCAGATCTGTGTGACAATACTCAAATAGGCCTTACTAGCTTTCAGTGACTTTACAGAGGGCTGAGAAGAAAGACTGAGCTGCCATTTGCATTTTCACCCTCAGGCAATTTTGGCAAACCACAGTGATCAGGAAAATCAAGGAAACCAATTAGTTCCTAAATAGATAATTGGAAAACCTTGTTTGGATTTTTTACAACTTATTTTTGGTTAGCCTTCAGAACTGATGGGTGGCATTGGATCTGTTTTTAGTATCTGTGACATTCAAGGATTATCCCCCCACCTCCTAATTGCCCCAAAGCTTTTACTAATGAGGAATTTCTCATGACCTCAGAAGAAATTTATATCAACTAGAAGAAAGCATCAAATTGAGAATGAGCAATTCAGAATAATTGTGTGAGAAAAAATATAGGCAAATTATTAATATGAATATAGGGCCTGATAGGGCCTGATTAATTCGTGACTCAGAATTAAATACTCAATATTTCTTGACCCTTGGTCAGTGGTTATCTATTATTTTAACATCCTGAATAGATCTGTACATGTCATTGGCTTGAAGAATGGAGAATCACTGCATACATTGCATAGAATGGAAGATGTGCAGTGCACAGAACTTAATGATGATTGTTGGTCTGATGGATACAAAATTACAAATATATGAAGTACTGAAAACTTACCAACTTACCTTGAAAGACCTATCAGGGTTGATGGATATTGTCTGCTTTGACTTTCATAGTACAAGGGAATTTGTCCTCTGAACTTCATTACTTGACCATTGGTCAAGATTTGGTCGTTCCATTCACGAACGAGTGTAAACTCAACAGAGTTTCTCCCATCTCTCAGGTTGATGATTCCTCACACAAACCTCTCTGAGCATGTGGACTTGCAAAGGTCAGGATTAAGTTTATGAAGTTCTGCCTGATGGATAATTCACAGGATATATATATTTGATTAAATCACCAGTAACCTGAAGCTCATCCAATCAATTTCATCAATTTATGGAGCTAAATTTGGTGCAGTCTATTGTATTGCATCTATTATATTCAGATTTTTGAATCGATGGCATGCTAATGCCATACTTCGAAATCTGCACTTCAATATGCAATAGTATGTGATGATATGCAAGCTCTGGGAATTATCAATTTCATCGGCCGATCGAATCAGCATCTCTCGATGTGTTGGAATCGAGGTGAATCGAATTAAATCAAATGTATTGGATTATCGCAAATAATTTAATAAATTGCTGAAATATTACTGGGTATCAGAAGAACCATTGAGAAGACAAAATTAATATTTTATTTTAAGACTACTCCAGTGTTTCACCAATGATGCTCGGTCATAATAGGAAATTAATAAGTCTAATGACTGATTATAAGTGACTTATAAATATCTTAAAAATGAGACTTTAGAATTTCACAATCATGATTCCTATTACTAATGACTAATATCTAAATGACTTGCAAGAGCTTAGAAGATTAGACTGACAACAGACAACATGTTGGAATGCACTATTAACAGGATGAACAAAGGAGAGAGCTCACATGCCATTGTAGCCAACCTTGGAGGTAAATTAATGCTACATGAGGCATTCTAATTATCTATTATCATTTACCACATCATTTGTCCTGCTTATTGGCAATATTGCAGAATTTTTCATGATTTTTGTAGCTTTTTTTGCAGCAATATAATGCCAGAATGTGAAAAATTGTAATGCACTTTGCTTCTGAGCTCATCCGAAATGCCATGGCTCTATTAAAGCGATTACCCGGAGGTGAATTTTGTTGCGAATGAATTCTTGAAATGTCAGCTGGCTCAATTGCATGGCGGTGCATGCCTCGGGCTGCTAGGTTCTAGAATCTGTTTGGTATTTAGCTGTATTTATTGTTTAGTTAGCAGTGGGAAGAAGACCTACTTTATGAGACATTAGCAATTTAAATAATACAGGTATATTTATGTGATTTTAGTGCATTAATGTGCTTTGTATGATGACATTATGCTGTTGTGCAGAGCTCTAAGAACCTTCAGAGGCTGCAGAGCAAAATTCTGATGAGATGGGCAAGAGGGAGTCCTCAACAATATCTTATAGGGGAGACCGGGGCTGGTTGTCACAGGGGCAGGTTGTCACAGTGTGTGAAATGTAAACATGCTATATTTCTATTTAAAGCATGCAGGAGCACTGCCATTCTATATGAATGGCAAAAGGGGAGTGACTTAAACTTATCTGGTAAATATATACCTATATCATTCGAAATCTTGATGTCCTATTGAACATTTTCTTAAATTCAGCACTCGGGGCAGGTTGTCACATTTTCGGGGCAGGTTGTCACACTCTCGGGGCAGGTTGTCACACTTTTGGTTACGAGCTTGGATGCAGGAAGTGGGACTCTATAAGGCAGATCTTGACTAAGAAAAGTTATTTTGGACATATGAGGAATCCTTTACTTGCCCAGTGAAGACCTTAACAGACACGCTACTGTGTACAAGGGTGCTACAAATGAAGGCTTACCAAGCAGCAGGAAAGCATTTTGATCAGGAGGAGGATTTTTACGATTTTTTTGCAAATTTTTTCAAATAAATTTGAAATCGATTTATTTAAACATAATGCAACATCTGCATACATATTCAGTCACCAATAGCATGTATAAAGCACAAATTTATATTTGTGTTAGTTTTTTGGTTTAAAAGCCTGGTCATAAAAGGTAACAACCAGCTCCAAAAAGTGTGACAACCTGCCCCGCCTTTTTGTGACAACCTGCCCCGCCTTTTTGTGACAACCTGCCCCGATTGATGAAAATTCCAAAAACGGGTGACCAAGGCCGTTGTTATCAAAATTTTCACTATTTGTTCTTATGATGATTTAAAGAAATGTTTACATGGTAAGTGTATTAACTGTACCTTTTTCAACAACTATTTGATAAAGAGTAGGATAACATGCAAGTCGCAGGTAAAAATATACTTTTTGTGACCGGAAATTTTTAATAGACCGTGTGCCTACCAGACTCCTTTCAAGGTGTCAAGATTTTTCAAAAAGACTCCAGTGGGTTATAAAAGCAGTAAACAATGATTGGTTGAGCTGTGTTACTCTCCAGTTTAGTGCAATAAAAAGTGTGACAACCTGCCCCTGTGACAACCAGCCCCGGTCTCCCCTACTTTTTCCTGTTGTGACAGATATTTTCCTTTCCCTGCATAGACACCAATTGATACAAGAGGTCACCAAGTTAAAGTTTCATCTAAAAGACACCCAGCTTTGCTCTTGGAGGTCCCCCTTAAAATATTTTGGGTTCCAGGTCCTGGGTTTGAACCAAAGAAGGCAGAAAGCTTCAGTAGAGTTGGCCTGGACTGCAACCACAAAGCCTAGCCAACCTGCTGCCTAAATGTTCAAAAATGAGATGTCATCTGGGCATTGCTGGCATTGAGATAATGGGAACATCATAGGCCTATATAGTTACATTCCCTACAATTTATGCTTGATATGACATCACAATAACTGAAGGAGTCAATCCACAGGTGTCCAAAGGCCTTAAAGCACTTGGCTTTGCCATAATTCTATCTCCCTCTTAATTAAAACAGCCTCTTGGCCCTTTTTAAAGCCAATTGATATTTTTTAAAAACTTAATATTTTTTTCTTCATTTTTCAGAAAATGGGGAAGCAGGAGAGAACCCCGAGGAGATCGCCCTTACGGTGGAGGAGGGGGAGGAGGACGAGGAGGGAGGACAGAACCTCTATCTATACGAGGTGAGGAAGAGACAGTGCTTGTTGATATACATGTGTACCATGGGGAAATGAGTATGGTGTCCCTGGTCAAATATTTGGTTTTGGATTCTGGATCTAACTCGAAAATTCAGATCTGTGTTCAAGTTTTGGATTTTAGAGTTTAAGTGCACACTGAAAATTTGACAGGGGGTAAATTACTTCTTTCTTTCAATTTATATAATACACTGTATGTATATAAAAACAATTAATTGATTTACTAAACCATTTTGTTCAAAATAATAGGTCTATTAAATTTACTACAAACTAATTTTTAAAAAAATCAATCAAAGTGCTTTTTATTTATTGATCAAATGAGGAGTGACAATAACTTTTAAAATTAAATTAATTAACAATATTTCCAATTTAAATTTATTAATATTTGTGGCAAATTATGTGGCATATTTGGCAAAACCACCTAAAGTTGATGTATGACTAAAATACTGTAGCATTTGAAATGCTAATAACTTTAGAATCGTGTTATCAAACTGTTCATTAAATGATGATTGCAATATCTCGTTGTGAGTCTCTGTTTCTTGTGCGTCCTTGGAGCGAAGGTTTCTCACCATTCCTAATGGCGCCTAATTGGATCAGATGTCTCTTAATTGTCTCTTAATTGCATTTTATTGCTTTTTGCTTGCAGGAGGACATGAAACAGATGCCGCGGGTGTCCACCTTCCTCAATTCAGCTCTCAGGTATCATCCGACCCTGCCAAACGAGAAGGAATGTGCCCAGTCGAAAAGACAACCCAAGGTCAGTACTCTTAACCAATTTAACCAATCGTGATACCATGGATAAGGTTGATCATTATTGATACTTGTGTATTACTTGATGGTAGTGGAATCATTGGAATGGGTAGTTATCAGAGAAATGACTTGAATAAATGGAGATCTGTAGGTTTTATACAGTAATCTACTTTTAAAATTGTTCCTTTAAATTTGGAGAAAGTACTTTTATTTTGACGCAAGTTTAGGAGATTCTGATTTGATTCAGAGTTCTGATTTTAATAGGTGTAGATGAGGATAGTGTTACCATTGAAATGAGGGGAAAAAATACAAAGATTTAGAGAAAATGGAAGACATCAGTTTGATGAGATTGAGGTTTTGAGGCTTCACAAACCTATGATGATTTTGCTGTGCTGTATTTTGCACTCATTGGGTACATTCGATTGGGTCTACTCCAACTACTCCGGAAGTGACGTTTCTACTCCGGGGCTGGTGTAAATGCTTGACGAAGGCGCTCGGGACGGCGGGACTGTAATAAATTGATGAATATGACCACAGTTAAGCAACCACTGCTGCCACACAAATAACAGACCACATTTTAGAAAGTCCCGCTCATTTTCAAGCCAGTTTTCTGCATAACTGACGGCTAGCTCTGGGCTTAATGTGGTTTTTCAAGAGACATTAAATTTGATCGGGCTACCCCCCCCCCCCCTGTTCCGGCACCCCTGCATGTATACATGTGCAGACCAGAGTGCAGAGCTTAGGTAGACCCCGAAGTCGACTACATAAAGTCGACTAGTGAAGTCATAATAGTTAGCTTTGAGGCTCTGGATGGGGTTTTGTGTCCCCCTGTCCCTTGGCCATTTTACTTTTGAATTCCCTGTCTCTTTTCAAGTTTACTAATGGTGCTTTTGAATTCCCTGTCCCTCAGCTTTGAATTGGGTTTTATGTCCCCCATATCCATTGGCCATTTCGCTTTTGAATTTCCTGTCCCTTGATAGCTCTTGATCATTTTACTTTTGAGTTCCCTGTCCAGGGGCGTATCTAGAAATGGCCTGAGGGGCATTACATGGGGTGAATACGGGGCGCTCCGCGACTTTTCTCATCTATTCCATGTTAATTTTTGGCCTGAGACTAAATATGCCAATGTCCCTGTCCCCCAAATTCCCCCATCCAGAGCCTCAGCTTTCCAAGCAGCAAGTTATTGTTCAGTCCAGTCAAGTCAGAGTTGAGTCAGCTAAAGTCAAGTTATTGTTGCATAACTATTTTCAACTCACAGAAATGGTTTAGGTACCATTCTAGACAGCATAAAGAGCACAAGATACATTCCACACTATTTAAGGACTTTTTTAAAGTCTCTGCAATATAAAACTCAACAAAAATGGATGCATTTGCAACCTACATGATTTCTGAGTGAAAAAATTCTGAAATTTCCGAAGTTATAATGTATTGAAGATTGTTTCAGAGAAGGGAAATTGCATTAAGTCAGCTGAAGTTAGTGAAAGTCAAGTGAAGTCTGTCTGAGAGTAGCTGAGTCGACTAGTCAGTTGAACTTCTTTCAAGCAAGTCAGGGTTTCAAATCTGACTGACTTTGGGGTCTATGTAGACCAGAGTACAGACCAGAGTGCAGAATAAAGTGCAGAATAAAGTGCAGAATAAAGTGTAGAATAAAGTGTAGAATAAAGTGCAGAATAAAGTGTAGAATAAAGTGTAGAATAAAGTGTAGAATAATTATTTAAAGTGCAGAATAAATTGCAGAATAAAGTGCAGAATAAAGTGTAGAATAAATTGTAGAATAAACTGTAGAATAAAGTGTAGAATAAAGTGTAGAATAAAGTGTAGACCAGAAGACTAGCAGACCAGAGTGCAGACCAAATGCAGACCAAAGGCAGAATAAAGTGCAGGCCAGAATGCAGCCTAAAATTAAGACCAGCTAAGTATGGCTCAGTTCACTTTTATTACATACAAGCCTTAGAGACCTACCTAAATAAAGTAATGAAGTAACAAGAATATCTCGGGCATAATTATGATAAATAAAAATAGTACTTTAGCTGAAAGCCTCTCTGTCCACCAAACCAACAATTGTCTTGTGGCATTTTGTGAAATTATTGTGTGATAACTGCGATTATTGACTCAGCAATGTTTGCCCGAGCTGACTGACTGGCGCTATACTCAGCCTAGAGCTTGGACGTAATCGAGCGGTTGCCGCTGTTCATGCTTGCCTGCTTTTGTAATAACCAAAATGATCATGAACAACTCCTTGAGACATTTTCTTGTGACATGGACATGACTTGTATTTGAATGACATTGGACACTTGTATTTTGATATGTTTGCATTTTTAATTCGATGAACTGGGACCATTATTGTAAACTACCTAAGATTTGACTTTCATTGTGTAAATTTCTTATAGATGTAGAATAGTTTTTGATTTCTTTTATTGTTGTATTTTTTCCTATTTTTTCTGGACACATGTATCTTCTTGATATTCCGATGTCTAATAAAACTTTATATATACTTAATTGAACAGTAACCTTGAAGTAACTAGTTACTTCAAGCAGTAACTGTTATCATGTGCTAAACAAACCTTGACATGCAAGGGTGCTCCTGAAAGCAAGAGGAGGAACCTCCGAGAGGAAGAAGAAGAAGACCAGGATGCTGACAAATCATTCCATTATAGGCCTATATAGTTTATATAAATTGAAATAAATGTATGCATGTCCCAATTAATAATTCTCTTTGGATACAGTCAACAGACCAGGACTCAGCAGTCTACCGTATTTATTGAAAAAAAAAGCTGTCTTTTTCCTTAATTAATTAATTTATCTGATAATTTATTGCAAAATCACTATGGACCTGTTATCCAGTTGGTCCACATGGTCTGCACTTGGACTGAATTGTGTTTTCCCAAGACTTGAACCAATAGACTGGCTGCCCCGCTGCCGAAACATCTGTTCCGCATTTTACAGTTACTGCTCTACTCCAGGGAGCACTTTGGAGCAGCGAAACGAATGTACCCATTGTAGGACATGAAATTAAACAAATCAGGTTTTAAAACAGCCTTTATTTCTGGTTTTATGAAGAACACTAGAACAGTAAAAGTTAGGACAGGTGGGTGTATTGTCTTGACATTCAATGAATTTATGCAAATATGACATACGATAAACAACAGAAGGTATAGCAAACAATCTGCTGATGTTTCATATAATCTGATTGCCATACAATTGATACGTCATATTTGTATCAATCGTCCCAAAACACACAATTGCTGCGGTAATGGCAGCCACATTCTGCAGTTATAGATACAGGGTATAAATACAGAAAGACATTATTTTGTTGTGCACCATTTTTCCCATGTCATCTGATACCTTGCTGACTCAGTTTGGATTGTCATGTGGGAGTGTACACAGTTTAGCATTGGCTGCATTGTGCTATTATGCTGGTTGAGTTGCAGGAATTGGTATACGTTTTAGAGCTCTCAGGCCCGTTTTCACCAACATGGTATTAAGAGTTAAGCCTGGTGTTAACTCCTTTAAACCTGGTATAACTAAGTCCATTTCACCAAGAGTGTGCTAAGCATGTAAACCTGTCAAGGTTCAGTGAATCATACACAGTGTCACCAAACTCAAGGATAAGCCATCTCAAACTGATTTGGTGTCAAAAATGATTAGGCCAATGAAAACAGAACATATGTTTCTTATGAGATGGCATGACAAATCAGTATTATAGGCCTTTGTCTATTATATTCGCATGTTTCTCTAATTTAACAGTCACCAAAGATTTTTTCAAGAAACATATGTCACATCATGAGATATAAAGTTTGCAAACCAAAAACAAACACTTACCTAGAAAATATATTTGTTGAAGTAACTGTTGCAAATATACTAGCCATACAGCATTAAGCACACAATATAAAAGTATTTCATGTATGAAACTATGTTTTTACAGCATTTGCCTATGATAGTCATGACACCAAATAGAGGCAATTCTTCTGTGCTGAGTTGTACAAAACTTCTGCACTTGTTGTTGGTCTTAGCACAGGGGTACTTTCGAAGGGCAGGAAATGTTGATGTTTACGCGTTGATGTTTACGTCCGTTCCTTGTAACCGGAAGTGTCGCACGGGTGTCTCAAGAAATAAAGGATCCGGCTGTAATGGCGGCAAACGAAGCACATGTATTTTTGCGTATTTCAACAATGGTAGCGGAGCGTCGTTTCCAGAAAGTTTCAGAGGACTAAAGTGTGTTGAGAAGACGAACAAAGAGCTGGACGAACGAGTGACATACAGAAAGTGAGCGAATATAGTGGATTTGAAGCGTTTTGGAGCGTCGAAGTGAGTGGAAAGTTGAGCGGGCGAAATTTGGTGGTGTGCGCACATGTTGCAGAATCGAGGTTTTTGACAATTTTTCGAACGAAATCGCAAACATGGCGCAACGTTGTTATCCATGAAAAGAAACAGACGAAGAAGGAAGAAAGGGAAGAAGTTAGAAGTCGAAAGCATGGCGTCTATGAAAATAAATCCTCCGACTTTAAATGTGAAAGAAAAGAACTATGAGCGTTACAAGCGAGAGTTGTTAGCATGGCAATTGGTGACGAACTTGGAGAAGAAGAAGCAAGGTGTGGCTATTGCTTTGTCGCTGCCTCAGGATTCTAAAATTCGTGAACAGGTGTTTGATGAAGTGAAAAATGAGGATTTAATGAAAGATGATGGTTTGGACACTTTGATCAAGTATCTTGACAAACGCTTGGGGAAAGATGATCTGGAAGATAGTTTGGATAAATTTGAAGACTTTGAAAGTTATGAGCATGATGCATCCGAGTCCATGGAGGACTTCATTGACAATTTTGATCTAAAATATTCCAGAATAGAAAGACAGCGTTTTCAGCACGGTGACAGAGTGTTCTACAAGCGAGAAGGCAAAGATCGGTGGTTGGGACCAGGAAAAGTTGTATTCCAGGATGGAAAAGTTGTGTTTGTACGGCATGGGGGCACATTTGTCAGAGTATCCCCCACAAGACTTATGAAAGTGACTCTTAGTGATGCCACAGTGACAGCGCATCCATCTGATCAAGCCAAGAAGTCGAGTCATTCGGAAGTGAAGGAGGCTGAATCTGATGATGATGATGAGGATGACCTTGACCTTTCAAGAGCGGGCACAGGACACCCTGATGTTGTGGCTGATCCTCCTGTTCCCGATAGTATTGTTGGTGATTCCAACCAGGAACAAGACCAGTTAGCTCCGGCCGCAGATCCTTCTGTTCCAGCACAGGTGTCGGATTCTAGCACACTTCGACGACAGGATCGGATAAGTTATCTTGATCCAGATTCCAATGCGTGGACGGACGCTGTGGTGATTGGTAGGGCTGGTAAAGCTACTGGTGGCAATAAGTCTTGGATGAACATTGAAAATAATGATGGCGTACAGAAAAGTCTAAACCTTGACGCGGTTGAATGGAGAAAAGATGAAGCAGTTAGTGTTTGTGGTGTTAGTAGTGATGAACACTCGGCGAAACTCAAAGAGCTGCAAAAGTTAAAAGACTTTGATGCGTATGAACAAGTTGCCATCAAGGATGATGGTAATAAACTCATTTCTACACGATGGGTTGTTACTCAAAAAGGATCGGAGACCAGAGCTCGTTTGGTTGCCCGAGGTTTTGAAGAGGTAACCACTTTTCAAACAGACTCTCCAACTGCCACCAGGGCATCTTTGCGGCTTGTTCTCTTAACTGCAGCTAGTATGCGGTGGATTATTAAAACCACAGATATCAAATCAGCCTTCCTGCAAAGCAGACCTCTTGATCGTGAGGTTTTTGTTATTCCTCCTTCGGAAGCGAAGGTTCCCAAGGGACATGCGTGGAGACTGAAGAAGTGTTTGTACGGATTAAATGATGCAGCAAGGCAATTTTATCTGAGTGTGGTGGAAATATTGGAAGGATTAGGTTGTAAACAATCAAAACTAGACCCGTCGTTATTCTTCATGCACAACTCGGGACGATTGTGTGGTTTTCTGGTCACTCACATTGATGATTTTCTGCATGCAGGTGATGATTATTTTGACAAAACGGTGATGATACCGTTGCGTAGACGGTTCCAAGCTGGCAAACTTGAAACTCAACGATTTAAGTACATTGGTTTCATTTTAGACCAAACCGATGCGAAAATCACACTTGATCAAAATGACTATGTTCAGCGGGTGGACGCTACCCAAGTACGTGAATTTCTTGCCAACAAATCCTTGGAGCCCCTGTCGGACGAGGGCCTTACCCTTTTGCGCTCCCTGGCTGGCAACTTGAATTGGATTGTCCAAGGATTTCGCCCTGATCTAGTGTTCGATCTCACAGAGATTAGCTCAAAATTTAAGAAAGGAAATCTCAAGGATTTACAACGATTACATAAAGTAATCAGGCATATCAAAGATGAACCATGCCAAATTGCTTTTCCTAACATTGGTGACCCCTCCAATTGGAAAATTGTGGTGTTTTCTGATGCGGCCCATGCCAATCTCAGTGATGGTGTCAGTAGTATGGGAGCACATATTGTGTTTATCGTCGACCAATTTAATAGATCAGCCCCTATTTTTTGGCATGGAGGAAAGATTAAACGGGTGGTGAGATCCACCATTGCGGCTGAAGCTCTCAGCTTACAGGAGGGGCTCGAAAGTGCCCAATACATTAAATTGTTGGCTGAAGAACTCTTACTGCCGAAGTACATACCAATAGTAGCATGGACAGATAACAGGAGTGTCGTGGAAGCCATAAATTCAACAAAATTGGTTGATGATAAGAGATTGCGAATCGATCTTGGGGCAATCAAACAGTCTGTCAGAGAAAGGGAAGTTCAAGAGGTCAGATGGTGCCCAGGCAGTGCTCAGTTAGCCAACTGTATGACAAAGCGGGTTGCTTCGTCTTCTGATCTTCTGTGTGCAATACAGGCGGGGGATATCAGTTGTTGGAATCAAACTTAAGACTTTCTCATCATAGAATATTTATTCAATTTACTTACGTTCAAACTAAAGACTTTCCAATCAGGAATATTTACTCAATTTACTCAAAAGACTTTCTCATCATAGGATATTTACTCAATTTACTCACATTCAAACTAAAGACTTTCCAATCAGGAATATTTACTCAATGTACTCAAAAGACTTTCCCATCAGGAATATTTACTCAATTTAATCAAAAGACTTTCTCATCATAGAATATTTACTCAATTTACTCACATTCAAACTAAAGACTTTCCAATCAGGAATATTTACTCAATTCACTCAAAAGACTTTCTCATCATAGAATATTTACTCAATTTACTCAAAAGACTTTCTCATCATAGAATATTTACTCCATTTGCTCACATTCAAATTTAAAAGACTTTTGTATTAGTGTTGATGTTTACGCGTTGATGTTTACGTCCGTTCCTTGTAACCGGAAGTGTCGCACGGGTGTCTCAAGAAATAAAAGATCCGGGCTGTAATGGCGGCAAACGAAGCACATGTATTTTTGCGTATTTCAACAGGAAATTCGGACATGGGTGCAATCTATGCATCCTATAACCCCCCTGGAAATCGGGCAATTTCGGAAAATTGTGATTTAGCCTCCCGTGTGACTGGTCCGCTGGGCATACGTACATATATGGGTTTTAATGAAGCGATTGCATGACTAACACGCTTCACAATCCTTGAAACTGAGGCGACACTAATACCACTCAAGTCACCAACGACTTGTTGGTAACTGCCAGTAGCAATAAACGCAGGCACGTCAGCCATTCTGGGTACATCAGATTTTGAGGACCCTTATCATTAGATATTCAAAGGGATTCAACCATTATTGTAGTTTCATTGTGCAAAAATGCATGACCAGCTGATTTGTATTCATTTATTGTTTGAGGGGAGGGGGCTAAAGAAAAATGCATTTCTGTCACCAACACTGGACAAACAACTAATTAATTTTCTTTTTTATAAATTTCCAAGCCCACCCCTCTTTTTCTCTTACCTTGTCATGTGGCCATGTTTGGGAACTTCAGAGATTAATTGTGTTTGTTGCAGTCGAGTTGTTTAAATACTATGTGCAGACTTTCACTCAGTAAATGTTCCTTGATCCTGCTCCGCTTGAGTGATTGGCCTAGCCAGACCAGGTCTTAGCTTAGACCTGGCATAACTCTTAATACCATGTTGGTGAAAACGGGCCTCAGTGTTTTAACTTTGTGAGAATAGCAAATTTATGATGTGTTACCCTCATGATAAATAATAATTCTCAGTGTTTTGGCAAGGAACCTAATATTGAAATTGAAATTAAACTCACCAAAGTGTAGAAAATTGCACCAAAAATAACAACGCAAGCCAAAATCCGGGTCTTAATGTTGAAATATTTTCAAACAACAAAGCATTCTTTTTGGCATCAATATTTTGAAATCAATTACCAATATCAGCTGAGTAGAGTGTAAATTGACCTTCAAATTGAAGTCATCATAATAACAGTGTACTCAAACAGTTGTAATAATATGCTCAATTACCATTTAGTTGGTGTAACATAGGAAATGCCCCGAATATTGATGTGTTCGTATTTGTCCTTATGGTGATAATAGGATGATTTAGGAATTGAAAAACAGTTCACGATGAAGACCAAATAATGCTTGTCACACAATCACACTTACAGTGCACTCTTATATACATGTACTTACTAATATCTGCAGTAAAATTTGATCAGCCTGGTAGCCTGAACATTTCAATTTAGTAATAATTTTTATCATGAACTCTATTCTTGAAGGAGAATATTTATTAGACATGTATCAGTGGCAGTTCCAGACACCGAAATTAGGGGAACCCGAGCATTTTTCGGCATTCCAGGCCCATGTCATTCATATTTTATTCAAAATGCCACTTTTCATCCCGATGGTCTGGGAGGAGGGTTTGTGGTCCGGGGCCCCTGGATCCGCCATTGCGTAGGCCTATCTATCATGCATTAGATTCCAAGAAGATCCGGAATGTGGATGCATATGCATAAGATGGAATGCAAGACGGAATGCATAAGATGGAATGTTTGGAAGGAGCTTATGTTAATGAGGCTTAAGTCTTCTCATTTGCATATTGCTTGTTTTTTGGTAGGAAGATGGTCTGACAGCCACCTTTGCACAAGTATGGTAGAGTTTTTGGACTATTTTGGTACCTCAAGACACAAGAATGTTCTTTAACAAAGCCCACAGTACTGAAAAATAGTCAAATACCTGCGAATGTCTGTGCGCTTTTAAATAATTCAGGTTATAAATATTACATACAAATTGCCTTTTATTGGTACTTACATGGGTTATTTCAGATATTTTGACTATAAGTTGGGATGTGGCACATTACTGTAGCCTTAGACTGTTGTGTGGCATTTTGGATATGTTAGTACTTACTGAAAGGACTTGCAGAAATTCTTGAGCTGTTAAGCTGTTATACTGTATGAAAAGTTCCTCCGCTGAGCTTTGAACAAATTTTCAATGTACTTCACAGCCTAAAGTAATTTCAGGACAATAGTTTACATTCCCTCAAAGGGATTCTACTCAGATTCAACTGATAACTTGACAATGCAGTAATTCCAGTGTTTTGCAATCAGTTGTAAATTTTGAGTTATCTCAAATGGTCCTTTCGAAGTTATTTAAGTTTGCTGCGATTATCTCTTCGTAGTAAATCATAGTGAATTCTCAGCCTCTGCTTTGAAAGTGACAGCCATAGGCGTACGGCGCGCGCGATTTTTCGGGGGCGAGCGAGATTTGCCTGAATTTCAAGTTCCAGATTTAATACCATTTCAAATGAAATTGCCTGGAAACCATTAATTTTCAATAGTGATTATTTAATCATCTGCCCGAATTTTTTAGCCTCTTTGCCCAAATCTTACTGTTTCCCAAACTTTTGGGGGGGCGATCGCCCCCCCCCTGCCCCCCCTCCGATACGCCTATGGTGACAGCCAATCATTTGGACCGTGTGAAACTACAAGCTGCTGGGCTCTATTGGGCTCCTCTAGGTTCTGCTGGGCTGAATGTGAACTGAATGTGGACTTGGCTGGAGAGACAACTGGGATGGGATGGAGAGCGAATCGGGTGGTAAATTGTGGTTGTCTTGAATGACAGCCATTTGGAAAGCTGTCGACAATCCAAACATTGGTATCAAGAGGTACATATTGATTGACCGACTGATTCCATTATTCCGCTCTGGGCCAGAGGGGTGCAAGAGGGGTGCCGGAGGGTCCTCGCTAAACCCTCTTATTGAGTCTTAGAGATTCACTTACAGCTGAACCATCATGGCCGATAAGCAATGTTAAGAGGCAGGCCATAGAGACTCAGACAGGCATTCCGCATTGGCCTCTGAGAGTCTGGGACAGCCATTGTGCCTCAGAGAGACAGTGAGACACAAAGGCCTGGACGGCGGATCTTAATAATAATGTGCTTGGATAAGTACTGGCCTTCTACATCTTGGACAACCACGGGGGATAATCATAAAGCGTTCTACTTGAGGGTACGCGTTCTTATTGAGTGGTGGAAGCGTTCTAATGGAGGGCTTATGAGTAAGGGCCAGAAAAATACCAGAAAAATCCCAGAAAAGACAAAAAAAATGTCGTGGTAGGGAAAATTTTGTTATTACCATGGAGTAATGGATATTGTAGAGCATCATTATGGTGTGGTTTTATACTGTTTGCCAAATTATAAAGTGCAATATAATGGGCACAACTTCGGAAGTTCTGGAAAAATTAATACTGTCTCCAATTATTGGACTCATTTCAAAGCATTAGGCATTTTAAAAGTGGGATGTCAAAAATTGTCCATGGTACAGCAGAGATATAAGTCATGACTTGCATATAATTAAATTCAAGTCACTTTATCTGGGATAATAACCAAGGAATTGAGTAGGGGAAAGTGGGGCCAGTTGAACCGGCAGGCCAGATGAACCACCCTTGATTTTTCACCAGGTGGAGCAGGGAACATACATAAAACCTTGTGTTAGACCTTATAAGGCTAGTCTTTTCTATGTGGATTTATTGGTTGAATTTAGTTCTGAGATACATGGTAAGGGAACAATCACACTTTTTTTTTTTTTTTTTTTATGTAAATTTTAATTTGTCACATTGAGATTGGAGCTTTCGTAGTACTTAAATTGCCAACTTTTCAAACTACCTTTTCCATCTTTGTTCTCCCTGAAAGCTGTAAAATTATGCACACAGGAGAGCAATTCTAAAATTTGGTTCAACTGGCCCCACTCACCCCTACCTTTGCAGAAATCAGTGCATTTCACAGTAAAGTGGTAGTGTTCTTGTGGAGGATGAGTGAAAGCGTTCTTTTGGAGTGATAGAAAAGCATTGTGAGAAGAGTGACAGACCTGCACTGCATTGTGGCTCCAATCATTGAAAGTTGAAATTTTATTATTGCCAGGATGGCACACAGGCCAAGGACTACCTTTCTGGCACTCCATGAAGTGAGTATTTACTTCAGAAAAGGTCATATTTAGCAACAAAGCTAGATTTTTTCTCAGCCACTCAACAAGAACGCCTGCATTAACTCCAAAAGAATGCGTACCCTCAATTAGAACGCGTTATGATTATCCACGGTGACAACCCTCAAGGAGTATCTGTAAAGCCCAGATAATTTGTGCTTCTGAAACATTTCTTGGGCCTCTAAGACTTGCCTCTTGCCTTTGGCTTCAGAAAAAGTCAGTGTGGGCCAACCTCTAAAGTCAGTGTGGGCCAACCTGGAGCCTCAAAAACCATAATTTGCCTCCCAGACTAGTGTATGGCCTAAAAAAAGTCCTAGTGTCTGTGTTAGCACACATATGGTCTTTGTGCCTCATAGATAGTTCTTGTGAAGCTAAGTTATCCATTGTGCCTCAAAGACAGCCACAGTAGAGTCGAGATGCAGTCCTTTGTGTCTCACAGACGGTCCTTGTGCGTCCGAAACAACCTTGATAGACAGATTTTGTTCCACAAAGACAAGGGGTACAGTCTTTGGAGGTTGCCTCAAAGGCTGGTCTCCTGTCTCAGGGAATACTAAGATTGCCACAGTATATTCCACTGGTATTGATGGTTCATAATGGCAGACACATTGAGCAAGGCACAATCTGAGCTATCAGACTCCGCAGTGACTGACTCCCGAGTGACTCGATGGAAAGAAGCACGAAACAGTATTTGGCAAACTCAACTGCTTCTTTGTGTCTTTGTTCTCAGTCTGGGTTGACCCTCTCTTATGTCTTCATTTACTCTGACTACATTTGCTCAGCCAGAGAGGGTTCAGAAAAAAGTATCAGAGTTTCGCTGAGTTTGCATAAGCCGAGACAGTATAACCACACTTTGTCTTTGCTGTTAGTGGTAAGAAGTTCTGCAGCCTATTGTCTTGAGACTTTCCTCCATATTGCAGTTGCTGTATTTGGTTTTTAGACAAGATTGGTTTTTTGAAACACCAATTTTTTTTTCCATAGAAATTAGGTTTTCCCAAAAACCTACTGCATTAAGGTATTTCCACAAACCATAATTGGTATGATATGGAGGACAAGCCCAAAAACAAATTAGGTTTTTGTTTGAGATTTATTTTTTAGATTGTGACTAAATCATATGTAGGTCTCCATTCTCTTCCTGATAGATTCAATGTTAGACTGAAATATACAGACAAGATTACTCTTAGACGTTAGATATGTTCGAGGAAGTTCCGATGTAGTATATGGTATAAGTGAAACCAGACTGGTAATGGCTATACCTTCGAGCAACGTTTTCTGGAAGCTGCTAAAATTGCTTTTACCTACCAGGGATGGTTTGAGCTGTCACTCTGAAGCTTACTTTAAAAACCGCTCACATTTCATTGAAACTAGAAATATCTAGCAAGATATACTTTGAGTCGCTTCAAGTTGTAGCCATATTCTACAAAATCAGTACTTGCCAGAAGTTTTTGTCTAGAAATACTAAGTCTCTCTCAACTTTTGTCGCTGAGATTAAGTCTCACTTTATTAATTATAAGTCGCGGAAGCTCTCAGTGTTAGAAGAAACATATATATATATGAAGGTAGTCTACAGCGATTCACCGACAAGCCCTCTCCGGAAGCAGCCGTAAATGGATGATAAACTAAGATATTCAAAGGTACCATGCTCTGACTGAGGCTGCTAACTTCATCTGGACAGAAAATAGGTCACTTTTAAACTCGGCCAATCAGAGAATTTCTTGCAAATGTGACCTTTGTAAGAACTTCCCTGATTGGCTGATTCCAAAATTGACCTATTTTCTGTCCTCATGCAGCAAGTAGGCCCAGTCATAGCATGGTACCTTTGAATATTATAGTGACAAATATAAAAGACTTAATTTTGGCTTTTCTTGAGTCGAAACTATTGGAAGATGTCACGTTAACCGGCATGTACTGTTACAGTATTAGCTGCCTCCTCATTTCCCCTCAAATTCATGACACTCCCACACCTGATCATGCTGATACACAACACTGTGACCTGGTTTATTTTCGTCCATCCTAATCACCTCGAATGTCGCCTTTCGCTAAATTAGCGGCTGCTACAAATAAATTCTTGAAGGAAATGAAGGAATCTCATCAACAATCAGAGACCTCTGGCCTTGGCCCTCTTCCTGCGCTAATTAAATTTTACCAGGATTTCGGTTTCCATGGTAATTTAAGACTATTTCTTGGTCACTATGTCTACCATTTCATCAGTCTGTTCTTGAACGATTTGATTGAACGAGAAGATAACCCAGTTTCAAGTTTATTACTTAAATTGTCACACTTTGGTCAGAATTTGTTTGAAGTTATGATCATGCTAACAAGAGTTATATTTAAATTTAAGTGTCCTATTATAACAGCAGGAGGACACAGCAATGAGGTCCAAGATGATTAAACCTGATGTCCTGTGTCCAACATAAGTCCAAAGTGATCCAGTCAGAGTGGGAATCAAACCCGGGACCTAGCAAATACCAACCGAGATAACCCTCCCCCTCATCTGTTGTGTGAACACTCAGATGCTTGAGATAACTCATCTGAAAGATATGCGGAATGTCGTTCCTAATAATACCCGGTCCCATTTCAAATTGAACCCAGGATCATCAGGGGCAACTCTGGAGTGCTAAGTGTCTTACCAATTGGGCTGCCAAAGAGGAAGGTCAAAATACGGTGTATCGACTGTCTTCGAAGTAGTACAGCAACTATTTTTCACAATTTACCAGTCTCAACTGACTGTCGTGTATGAATCAAATCAGTCAAATCAAGGCTCAGCCATTCAGAAAATGATGGTGATTTGCTAAATTGGCTGATAATTAGCTGATAACTGTGAATTATTGAGTGGCTCTCCTGGTACTATTGGCCTAACAAGTGGGAATTATCACAAGAAGGTTCAGCCAAGCAGTGGCCGCCAAGTGCTGGCAACTAGCAGCGGCTATACTAGAATTGTTACTGCGGATACAAATTGGTGAGAATGGAGCTCCCAGATTACACCTTTTTGTCTCGGTTGGCGGCTACTGCTTCTTTTTTTGGCTTTTTTTCGGTCTCCTTTTTCAGTCTGCTTTTGTCAGGCTGCCTTGAGGCTCTTGTCAAAAAAGAACAAAAGAAAAAAAGAGACTACAGTTGAACTTGGCACTAGTCAGATAAATACTATCCGCTAACCAGTGCCAACCAGGTGTCGGGATGCTAATGCTTATACTGTTAGAGCTGAGAGAGTCTCTTGACTAAACACCGCTAAATCTGTATGTTAATAATATATTCTGGATTGTCCATATACTAGTATTTCTATTATATAAGTTGACAGTCTGTCAAAGTCATATGATTGTGTGTACGCACATCACTACACATTTTGTATTTTGTTAATTATAATTTTCTAAATAGTTATCAGGGTCAAGCAAAAGGCAATACTTTTATTGAGGATGCGCTGACATCACTTTTGATTGCCGATACCATAGCTGGTATTTTCCCCAATATAATAATGATACCATTCCGTTACCGGTACCATTGGAGCAGTGGATCTGATCGGATATCATTACTGCTGTATTTGCCAATACCACCAATGCTGATTTCGATGCATCTTAATGATGAAGATATCCAGCATATTTTACTCATATTGAACATGGTTATATGGTCACAACATCATGGGCCATCATTTTCAAAACCAATGGCTCAATCTAAAAGTGTGTCAATCAATATTGAAATGTGGGTATTTAAACATCCAGTCTTTGCTGCAATATTTTTCAGTCTTTTTTAAATTTACAAATGTTAATTTTTTCCAATCTGCTGTTCAAATTAGGTTTACACTTTAAACTATTGAATCAAAGTAGGCTATTGATGGACTTGTCCAATCAGAGTCAATAACACTATCAATATGACTCATTTGGTACATGTGGGAGCGAATGTTGTAGCTATAGGAAATGTAATAGCACTCTTTACAAATGGCGTTTTTATTTTATTTTTTTGTTGAAAATTTAATGGAAAAACCTTCTACTTTCATCTTGCTGTGATCATTGCTTTCAAGTCCATCGATACTCATGGATTGGTGATTTTGTTGCTAGCAGATGTTTTCCAATTTATCTTTGATTTTCACTGGAAAATGCATCATTGTGATATTATGTCAATTTTATTATTAGCAAAAACCAGCTGCGAGTTTCCACTACAGTAGTGCTGAACAGTATTTACTATGTACGATGCAATGCTACAATTATGGTGAACATATCTGCAGGGCTTTGATCCGAATCCATTCTTCTGGATTCGCTTCCAATCTTTGAATCCTGGGTTTAGAGAGGAATCGGAGAGACTCAAGAGTCGAAGTCTAAAGACCAATGACAAATTTTTTTGGAATCCGGAGTTGGAGTCAGAGTGGGAAAGTCTGCTTGTAACTTCTGATACGTCAGAATGATGACTGTACATATAGATTTCAAAATTTTTAATAAAAACAATTAAGACATCATTGTCATAAAAGGACATAGGAGAAAAAATATTTGGGACTAGTTGGGAATTGGAGTACTGAATCAGACTAATGAGCTGTATCCCTTCGAACCTGTGTTTTATTTTGTTGTAAATACTGTCATTCATGCACTGCAATGCAGGCATGAAATTTGTGGTGAGCCTTCCATAATGATACAGCTCAGGCCAGCCATAGTACGATGCCCATGGGCAGAGACAAGAGGAACATTGCCCAAGGTTCCGATGCCATAGCATTATCCAGTGTTGGCAACCACATTGTGATGATGAGTGATGAGAAGACTTAGAGTTGGGCACATACCCTATTCTGAGGCTATTCATTCAGGGATATCCAGGGTCATTCAGTTGCCCCAGCACAGAACACTGAATATTAACCGCCTCCATTTAATCTCCAATGGGCTCGGACCAAATTGAGTTCGAGGAGTGGGAGTCTAACCCACGACCTCACAGCCAGACTGGTAGCACAAACAAGCACCTTAAACCATTTGAACTCTGATGTTGCCGTTGGCTGCGAACAATGGTTTACCAACTTTGCCGAGTTTGCTTCACCCGCTGTATCACGGTGCATCATGGCTGATCACGGTTGCTGGTTGCATCTGGTTCCGATGTGAAAAACCTTTTAAAAGTTGCTGCATCAAGTGGCTGACCATGAATGCATTGCAGGGTGATTGATGTCTTCATTTTCCCTGTTGCCATCATCTGCAAAGCACTGCTGCTTAGACCGAAATACTGGCTGTTTTATGCTATGAAGTTTGGCAGCATTTTGGTGAAAGTTTTAGCAAATTCCCTTTCAGACTCTTCGCACAATGGTTTGGAAGATCGAACATCTATAGCACTATATATAAGACAAACTGGTTGTAGCGAGAGAGAGTATGGTTGGTGGATTTTAATCTAACGGCATAAATAAATCAGGATCTTAATGCATCATGATGTATTTGATGCAAATGGATTGCTTTGATTAAAATCTTAATGATAATAAAAATAACTTGATTTTTAAAATCAAAAAATTACCAACCCTGGGAGGAGGGAGCTGCTCCTGTCCTTGGCCATGTAACAAGTGTTAAACATGTTACAAGAGTGACCCGTGTATAAAATGTATAAATCTTTCCGAAAATCTCTTAATTGTTTTGGATAATGCCTAGTATCTGTTATTCTGGCGAAATATATGACCTGAGGCTGACAATCCTGACATTTGTGTGTACTGTGCAGATTATATGCCTAAAACATGACATTAATTTGCACCGACAGTTTATAATTCGCTGTATTTTCTATGATGAATGACAGAAGGAGATAGCAGCCTTGCAATGGCTTTCATGTAAACATTAACCTTCAATGAAGCACAACCTGATGCTGAAGACAAGGCTAAATTTTAGTAGATGATGAATAAGACAGATTCACATTTTTATGCTGGCATTATCAAGCACCATCAACTTGATACAATGAAGGTGTTTTGTTAGTTTTCAAAACCATAGCCGAGTAGAGTGTAGAGGCAGCCAAAATGCATGGCCCTGCCCTGGTCTCAATACCAGTGAAGCTGGAAGGTCAATTTTAAAAGGTCATATAAATCTCCTTATTTACACCTGCCCTACAGGTGTAATGCATACATTTTACGAGATAAGATTATATATGTCATGTAGATAATTTCCTTTTTAAAAACACATGCTAAAAAGGGAAAGGCGTCAATCAATCACTGTTATATGAATCTCCAGGTATGAATCTTGCTAACCCAACTGACCACTGAGTGATTGATAATTTATTCTTATTTTGCTTTAAAAAGTGGCATGGTACAATCATAGTATTTGTCCTTAGGGCTTAGGCCTATTGCATGCAAAGAATTATTCAGTGATTAGCTTTGATTAGCTGCAGTAGCCCTTGGAGGGAATCAAGCATGATATTACAGACTGCTTGGAGGCTTTTAAAACCTAGATGTTATGCAGCATAATTCCCCAAGAGTATAATGGAGGCTAGATTTGATTGAATACCCTCCTCTGGTGGTGATTTGATGAAAGGTTGTTCCATTTGACTGGAATTAACCGCTTGGTGATTGAAAAGGATTTGCTGATTACAGGCAATTAGCAAGTTGTTTTTGATTTTGCTGTAAAGTAACAAGGTGGTGGTTTTGTGGTTTCAAGGAGACAGAGCAATTCACTGTCACTTCTGGATGCAATTCACAAATTGACGCAGATAAAAATGAAAATCACTCAGTCAAGTACTGAGATACAATGTAATCGATATTTTGAGTAGGCTGCAGTAGAAAAGTCTTGTGTGATGACCTGAAAAACAATGATCATTTAATAATATGTAATACACAGTTCCAAAAGACAGGACACTGAGGGCAGCAAAATGATGCTATGGGAGATATAATATTTATGTTGGATTCAATTGGTTGCATAAATGGCTATTTTCAAATACAGCATATATATAATGACTCGTAAACAAGGGGTTCACTTATGAGCTCCTTTTGGGATGACAAATTGTCTGTTCGCTTCTCTCAGTATCATCTCTTTCACATTTAATAATAAGTGCCGATATAAACTTTCAAAGTATTTTAGTCGCTGTTGCCGGAAACTGGGTTTGCAAGCTATATCTTAAAACTCAACAGCTTTGCTACACAGTAAGTTACTCGTAACTATGTGGTGGGTTTTTTTCATGGCATCACAGCACAGTGCTATTCCACACTGAAAATCTAAAGGTCAAGGTGGTATAAAAACACTCATGTAGTTTTACTGAAGCCAAGTATGTTTGAAGTTTGAGATTTAGCCTGTGGTGGCCAGCTGCAGACTTTGAAAACAACTGTTGAACATTTTTTGTGACTTTTAACACTTCTTTTACTACATGCATCTGACTTTCCAAAATCTAAATTGTCTTAGATATGTATATCTATTGAGAGATAGGAAGATGTATAGATACAGGCCCATAATATTATGTAAATGTTGGAAATGCAGCCTTTCATCGGTTAAGACTTACCTATGTCTTCTACAAAAATATATAGTTCGGCAATATTTCTTTCAGTTCTGAGACAATTACCAATATTAAAGGAAGATATCATCTTCTAGGATTGCTGTTCAGGCACCAACCAATATTGCATTGATGAATGGGTCTAGTTCTTGGGTACTCTTCTCCAAGAGCAACTTACTCTGGGCTCTGGTAGTATTTCTCACAGCACAGTATGCCACCAACCGTCTTATTCATTACACTGTAAATTTGCCTCTGCAGCTTCAATGCAAAAGCCATGGCTCATAGAAGGATTACCAGAGTCTGGACCAGAGCTTACTTCTATGCAGTAAAGATTTTGGGGAATAGCATGAATCTATAACCTTATAACTCTATAGGCATAGCAACCAAACCTGGAATGAATATGTATCAATTTCCAAATTAACTTATTAGGAGACTCGACAAAGTGACTTTGACTGACTTTTGATAAATTTAATTATTTTGACTACACATTGAGGTGCTATAGGTGATGTGGCAAAAATCTATGTCAAGCACAAATTGTCAGAGTCGAAGTCAAATGGTGTCGCAAATTGGACTTTCAAATCAAATCCAAACCCCTCCACTACGCCAACAAAATTTCTTGTTCAAAGTATGCGAGAAAACCGAGAATAAATTATGCAAACACTGACAAAAAAACAAAACATACTTCAAGTTGGGCTTAGTTTGCTCTGATTGACTCAATTCTAGATGATTGACAGATTGCTGATTAGCATAACTGTCAAGTGTCAATCAAGTTAGCTTTGATTGGCTATGACCCAATTAAGTCTTTATTCATGAGGAATGGAGCCTGCAACAACATGCCAGAGGGCACCGAGAAGCTCATAGAGTGGGAGACTGGAAGTAATGCTATTCCAAGTCATACAATATAGTTCAGAACTTTGCTTTAGGCTGTTACTCTATACATCTTTCAACAAGCAATCTATCATTGCTGACAATTTGTAGAGTTGCTAGTCAAAAGTTGTAGCAAAGGCCAAGCCCAGTAAGAGTATATGGGTGGAGAGCAACTGATATAGTGATAGAGTGATCAACACAGATGTTGTGGTTAGATAGTCCTTGTGTTATGATCTGTTAAAACTTGAAAGACCAACCTTTAATGTGATGAGACCTAGTCGTATTATGTACGTGCAGTCAAGAATTTGGCTTCGAAAAAAGGACAAAAATCCCAAGAAGAAACAGCATGTCCGAAACAGGGTTGGGCACGAGTACACCCTAATGTTATGTACTCGAGTACGAGTACGAATACTTGCCAAACCAACAAGTATGAGTACGAGTACAGCATTTAGTGAATGTACTCGAGTACGAGTACTTTCAAATGTACTCGAGTATGAGTGCGAGAACATTTCACCTTTCGTATTTCAACGACCACTTCCTAGCTTAAGGACCCCAAAAACAAGATCGTACAAGACAGTGACAAAATTTATACACATTGCACGTGTAATGTGATGTGTATGAAGTTTTGGATTCTTTGAACTGGACAAATATCTATAGACTTTGGAGGCTTCAGGGCCGCGGTGCACTCCCGGGGTACACTACTTGTTCAGTGAACAGCGCAGTACTTGAAGTATATGGTAAACGCTAATATTTTGACAAGATGGATGCAGTCAATTCCAGGTTTGTTTGACTTTTAGAAGTCCCAAAGGAGATCAGTGAATTGCCAAACGAGCTCTGGGGGATTGGTGAAATTGTTGAGGCAGAGTGTAGCTGCTTATCAGAAATCAGTTTCGAGTGTGTGCAACTGAGCTGGTAATTTGGAATAACAAATTGGTATACACAGTACAACCGCAGTCCACCCCCCATTTGATATTGTGTATTTCATGGTGGATTTCTGTTTCGCTAACATCTAGGTGTATGAACGCTTAACACGGGTTATCTTAAAGTCATTAACTCCTTTAACTTATCTTCTAACCGGGTTACTGAGCAAACTATTTTGTCATATTGTGACATGAGTTCAGTTCATCAAAATTCGTTCCCTTACTCGTGGTCAGCATTGACAAGATATCTGTAAAATGACTTTACCACTTTAGGATAACCCATGTTAAGCGTTGATACAATCCGGCACTGGAGTGCAGTCTCACTGGGTCTCAGTAACTACTCAATAAGTAGTAGATCTACAGTACCTGGTGTAGGAGAGCAGCAATATAATGCCAACACACCTTTGCACACCTATACAGAGTCAGACTGAGGCCACTGCAACTCCTCCTATCTCTTCTCCACGCTGACCTTTTTGCTAACAACATCCTTGGCATTTTCACTTGCCTGCTATGATCTGTGTTATCATGCTTGCTTCAGAGTATTGAGCCTTCAGAGTATGGCTTTGAGGTGCATCGTATGGCCTCAGAGCATGGCTTCAGAGCATGGCCTCAGAGCATGGCCTCAGAGCATGGCCTCAGAGCATGGCCTCAGAGCATGGCCTCAGGGCATGGACTCATAGCATTGCCTCAGAACATGGACTCAGAGCATGGATTCAGAGCATGTACTCAAACATGGCCTCAGAGCATGTACTCAGAGCATGGCTTCAGAGTATGGCTTGGCCTCAGAGGCTCAGAGTATGGCTTGTCACCCAGAACCGGACAGCTTGTTCAAATGTTGAAGAGCAGGTCAATATCATAACTCTTGTTATGCACTTCAATACCTGTAAATACTGTCCATCAATAGCTTCAAGTAAACATAAGGAAAAACCTTGGACATGTTTTGAATGTCTGTGATTGTTTTCAGGCGTTTTTGAACCTGAATCAGCTGAGCAATGGTAGCTACTTGTTCATCAATGTCTTTACCGTATGACAGAAGAGCCATTGATGCAAAAAGAATCACTATGGTATACATATATATATCATAATATCCCTGTTAGTGGTAATTACACAACAGGCAACTCCAATTATCAATTATCTCAATACTTGACAAAGTGCTTTTCATTTTCATTTTCATTTGCGTCAATTTGTGAATTGCTCGATCACCTTGAAACCACGAAACCACGACCTTGTTACTTCCAATGGAGATTACAGCAAAATCAAAAACAACTTGCTAATTGCCTGTAATCTACAAATCCTTTTCAATCACCCTGCGGTTAATTCCAGTCAAATGGAACTGCCTTTCATCAAATCACCACCAGAGGGTGTTCAATCAAATCTAGCCTCCATTATACTCTTGGGGAATTATGCTGCATAACATCTAGGTTTTAAAAGCCTCCTAATGGATTTATTCTAGTCTTGAATATTGTGCTAAATTCCTCCATGTGGATGACAGGCTAATCACAGCAAATCACTGCATAGTTTTCCACGTTAATATGGAGGCAGATGACAATAATTCAATGATAATTATTGGCAGCCATTCTTTGGTGGTTAAAGCAATTCACCAAATCAAATTCAAATGATAGCCTTCTTGTAGATGTGGAAAACAACTGCAGAAGCCCGTTATAGAGAAAACTTTTGACCAATTCATTTATTTGATTTTTGAAATGTGAAAGGGAGCGGGAGGCCGTGGGCGAGAGATCCAGGAATTGAGGTCATACCAGTATTAACCATGTCCTTACTCATTTTATGAAATTATACATCATTGTATATCCAATTTAGTGATAAGATTCTGTTTCACGGCAGATGATTTATAATTTCATGGCACAGGATTTACGCTTTGAAAATATTCTGTTTCATGGTAGATGATTTGAAAAGATTCTGTGCCATGGCAGATGATTTTTAAATTCATGGTAGATGATTTATAATGTACCTTTTCCATGGAAGATGAATTTCAATGTATTTTATGTGTATTTTCCCTGACTCAATAGTCAAAAGCATGTATATTTCAACCATATCAATATCAGATTCTCTACCATTCTTTGCCAAAAGCCTTGATAGAAGTACAGTATACAGACTTGCAGTTGGTTGACCTCCCTCCATCCATACATGTGCACTATTTCAGCAGTGTGTAATCTCTTCACTTCACAACACAATTCCTACAGGACTTGGACTGAACATGTCTCTGCCATTGCACTCCACTCTGCACTTCCAGCCTGTCTCTTTGGGACCTTGTAAAGATGCTTGCCACATGCATGCAATACAAGGACTAGACCGAACAACTGGCTGTCCTTGGATTTGTAAGTGAGTAGTAAATCGAAAAGTTCAAGCACTGTCCCTCAAACCTTCCTGGGTCTCAATACAGCCCGTCCCTATTGCTTTCATATTGATGTCAGTCTGACAATACAACACAATAGATTCATTCATCGTTTGATGATAATACTGTTATTAAGGCAGTTGAGGTGACTATGGCAGGAGCTTGCAGGTGTCACAAGAAATCTACCAATCGAAGAGTTAATACATTCTGCACTTGTTAAATAGGTCAATTTAGCTGTGCAAGAGCCATTCTGATTTGCTGTAACCAGGAGCGACCTAGTTTATGGTCAGGTCATGCCCATACTAAAAGCAGATATGTGACACTTAGTTTTCTTATTGCAATCTTGAGTGTGGTGAAATAGCAGGTCCCGGCCTGGCAATGCCTGTTCTGCTTCTTCTTCTTCCTCTTCTTCTTCCTCTAGTTTTAGCGTCTGAGTCAAGAACAGGGTTTTGTGCACCTGCATTCGACATCGTAAAGCAGATTTTGGAGTCTGTGGATGGCGCCAGTTTTGCTGAACTTCTGGATTAAGGTTTTACAGGCTTACTTTAGTGGTCAGTTACAGAAACAGCCAGTTTGTCGGTCTAACACCGATGCACAATCTCAATGTTGATCCATCTGCCCTCAGCCTTGTCATGCTTGAATCTCCAATATGGAACACCTGCCTCTTTAAACGAAATCCTTACTCAACATTGTGATCCTTGGTCAGCTGGTTGTAGACTGTTGGGGGATGACTTTTGCTTTACATTGTTTCGTGACTTGCAACATTTCATTTCATCATGTGGTTTAATCTACTTGGCCATTTCGAGATACAGTACAAATTTCTCAAAACGTTCAGCTAGAGACAGACTGAGCTAGAAAAATGCTAACCTGAGACAGACTGAGACATAACCACCCACTCTGAGACAAATTGAAACTGTATGTCTGTCTGACAGTGTCTGCCTTTCTATTTATCGATTTATCAATCTATATATCTTTCTGTCCGTAATTTTATCCGTCAACCGATCAATCTATCAGATGTCCGTTTAGATACATATGGAGAGATTTACAGTCCTTTCATCAGTTAGAGGAACATTTCATTATAAATTCACATATGATGTAACATTGACCACCCTTTGACATGCTATCACAGAAGCTGTTTTTATAATTGTATCAAACACTAGCCGTGTTATCAGCAGAAGTCTGTGACTGAATCATTCAACCAGCCTTAGTTGATTTAAGTCGTATGTCTCCCTATGATAAAATTGCTAGATACTTAAATTCCAAGTAAAAGATAGTGACATTAGATTGATGTCTTCAAACAACCAGATTTAGCCATTTGTTCTTCTCTGGCTGCACTATGAAAACTGTCCTTATCATTCATGGTAAAATTTGATCCATTATCACCCAAAAGTGAGCTACATAACGTTCACTGATCAGACCCACACCAAAAAATTCCTTACAAAATTTAGATTAATATGAGCCTTGTCTGATGAGTGAACCCCATGTAGCTTGTAGTGAAAACTGGCCTTAAAAGTTTGAATCAGGGAAATTTCAAAATGGCCACCATTTGTTATTGCTCTCTGCACATGCTCAATAGGTCTGAGCATGCTCAGTGGAATCAGGTCACTCCCGGGCATGCTCAGTGCCAAATTAGGTCAGAGCAAATTTTCCATTGCATTTCTATAGTGGGCTGTAACAGTAAATTTAATGTCTATACATTTGCATGTTAAGATAGCTGACAAATTGTGACAATAGCCCCGGCGGCTCCGCCTGATATCACCATTATAATGGCATGTTGTGCTATATGAAATTTGCTGCCCTAAGCAGTTTGCCATCTAAAGGTTGTTGTTTGTCACACCTCACAGAACAAATCAATTGCCACATCCCATTGCTTGCAGTGCTTTGCAGCAACATTTTAGGAAAACAGAGAATCCAACAATTCGGGATATTGTTCAAAAGGATTTGTTACTTTTGATGTCATTGAGGCACATAGAGAACTAGAGAGAGACACAGAGCACAGAGACTCATAGGGAGATGTAGTAATTTGGCGTATTATGCAGTATATAATATTATGTTTCCCAAATGTAATGCTGATGGTATATAAACGATATGCGACATTTGTTGCATATGATGTTATGCGATGTTATATGTTATGCGATGTTATGCACATTTGATTCTGTGATACCATGTGGAATTGTGATGGTATATGCATAGCCGGCTTGCCATGATGGATAAAGGTGGAAACAAAATAACTATACTGTCCAATAATGAGCTCATAAAGTTGTGGTATAGGGAGCTTTCACCAAAAGGTGGCTGCTCCCAGGAAAACAACATCTTATATGCTAAACATATTTATTTTTTAGCTTCTCATAATGAATTTGGAAAATTAGGTTTTCCTTAATTTCATGGAACAGTTTAAAAATGACTCCATTTTTGTTCATACTTGTAATTAACCCTTTTAAAACTCCTTATATATGAACATTATGTCACTAGAGCTCTTTTTGAGACAATTCTGTCCCACTGAACTATCTTGTTTCGGTTGGTTACATTCTGTTTGTGGATTCTAAATGTGCTGGAGGTATTGGAAACCAATTAGAACATGTTGCAGCAGTGAGTGTTGCTGGCCATTGTCCAAATTATAGGTTCAGCGAAGTGTGGAAAATCAATGAGGTGGAATGAAGCCAAGGCTCAATTGTGACATGATCAGGAATTAATCATAGCTCATTGGTGCCCACTGACTTTTCAGACTATGATTCTGGTTGATTGATTTTGTAGTGAATTAGGCTGTTAGGTGAACTTATGTCATTACAACAGATAGGGTTGAAGCATAAAACCCGAGAGTCGCATACAATCTAAGAGTATGTTAGGGTTAGGGTTCAGAATTAAACATGTACACATTCCCCCCGGTGGTGTAATGGTTTAGGTGCATAACGGTGTGGAGCTGAATAATTTCATGTTGACTCCCGACTCCTTTTTTCGGTGTTTTTTTTTTTCACATGATTTGTATGTGGTTAGCAAAGGAAAACATCAATTCCACAATGGTTTCATTGGATTTGATACACTATAGTTGTTTGAGAAGTTTTGTAAGATTTGCCTTTAAAATTTCAATACAGTCAACCTGGTTTTTTATCAATTATGTAAATAATACTTGGGAGTCAGGAGTCACCACCAAAAAATTCAAATTCGACTCCACCCAGAAACCTCCGACTCCACGACTCCGACTCCACAACTCCGACTCCCTGACTCTGACTCCGACTCCTCTGACTCCTACTCCAAAGCCCTGGTAGAAACTAGACTTGGGGTAGGCCTAAATCAGTGTGATCTAGGTGAGGCAGTGCTAAGGCCACGTTGCATATACTGCATATATATCTCTAGACTACAACAAAAACATAGAGGCTGCAAAACATGAAAAATAAGAGGAAAACAAAAAGAAAATAGGGTTATCTCAGCAATTTTTGTGATTAGATTACCACACTGATTGTGTTCCAACAACAGGTACTGCAGCCTGTAGGAAGGTGGAACAAAAATATTGTAAGAATTTCACACAGGCTGCAGTGTGGGGCAGTCAGCACTGACAGCATAACTTTGCTTTACTAAACTTCTGACTTTACTAAACTTCTAATACCAGCTTAACACAAGATCTTATGGGCTTAAATTGTCCTCTGATGGGGAATCGTACCCAGGACTTCTAGACAAGGACACTTCGAACCAACGGGGCCACTCCGCTGCTATCCATCTGGAAGCATTGTTTCTCTTTATGCTTCTTTGATGTTATTACGAAATGACTAAAGCTACAATACCTATATGCTACAACTGTACATATTTGTTTTATCCTACAACTTTACATATTTGTTTTATCCTACATGTAGCATTATACCAAAATCTGATTATGTCATTGAGACAAGGTTTTCTTTATGTACTCAATATTCAGTAGCCAAACTGACCATATTTTCTGTGGTTATACATCTCTGCCAGCATATTTTTGACCATATGGATTGTTATTTTTCACCTGCTGTCTGTACATAGACAATAGACATTTTTTCCACAAAGGTGAATCATCATAATACTTGGCTAGACAACAAGAAAAATGTAGGAGGAGGAATAATATGGAATATGTCTTGCATTCATCATAAAAATAGAGATGTTACAGAAAATAACAATGAGAGCCCAAGGAGAACTCTAAACAAAAAAGTTAATGTTTACAAGAATATTTTAACTTCCAAGCCATCACTAGATTCACTACTCCACAAGTTATAAAGTTACTTAACCAAACATTTAGTTTTGTAAATAAAAAATTAGATGTCATAGAAGTGTACGAAAAGTTTTTCAACGCTAGAAAAAAAACTTTGAAGCTGCATGCAAAATTTGAATGAGATTGATGAAACATTGTAACCTCCACTGATTGTTGACAAGCTTTCCCTACTTTCCTCCCAGAATAGAGGCTGCAAGCACCTCTAAAAATGAATGTGTACAAGAATATTTTAACTTCAAAGCCATCACTACTTCACAAGTTACAGTTAAAGTAAATATCCCATGTCCATGATGAAGAAAAACCCTGGTATGTTAGCAGTAAGAGAGGAGATAAGAAGGCAAGGTAGTGTTGAGGGAGGATGGGAAGATGATTGAGGATAGAACATGCTGAAGTGTGGTAGAAATTCATCTTGAATTGGGGTAAAGCAGTGGTATGAATGAAAAAAAAAAAAGATCCAGTAACTCCAGAGAATACTCGTTGAAGTCTCATGAAGTCTTAAGGAAATAATAGTGTTGCCGGTCTGAGAACTTAGGTCTGAGAACGAAGTAAATCTTCGTATATATATATATATGTCGTATATTTTGAATAAAGAATTATAGTAAGAGAATGACAAGTGTTAGTGATTACAATTGGCTGTTTGAAAATATCACTGCATGTCTTTTATTTTGAAATCGATGAGTTGGTCAATTTGTCACTGAAAGACTGGTGGATGATATGACTCTCTTGGAGATAGAAAAAAATTACTTCCAGACTATGAAAAAATACTTTCGACGTTTTCTATGATAACAAATAACATACATTTGCCCTTGACTTCTGAATGACAATGGTATGACAACTGAAGCTGTTTTTGATTCCCTAAGAAGATTTAAACATAACCGGCTGTAACCAGGCAATGATATGCCTGAATCTCCCACTTTTTCCAGCCATGAGTCATGACTCATTCTCTGACAAGCAAAACGTGAAAGCATGGCAATTATAACATGACTCCTTCACAAAATATATATCATTACATATATGTGTCATGAAATGCATGTGTCTTTTTACCCTTGCTTATAATGACATTATCTTCTATTTTCAGAAAGCCAAGCTTGGGGTCATCCTTGGAGTGTACCTTCCGACCATCCAACACATATTCGGAGTCCTCATGTTTGTCCGTCTGGCCTACATCGTGGGCATGATGGGCGTCTTCCAGTCTTTCTTTATGGTCTTAATGTGCTGTGTAACAGTAAGTATACATAATATAACTTAGGGCTGCACGATATTGGCAAAATGTTCAATTTCAATGTTGCAGGTTCAATTTTCGATAACAATAAATTCTCAATATAAAACGTAAGATTTGATTTTCTTCAAATAAAGGTTGCATTTTGCTAATTTGGCCATCTGTTGCCATCCGCCATCCAAAACAGATGTTAAATGACTGTTTTCACGGCCGCAAATCCGTACGGCGGGACAAAAAAAGGTTAATTTTCTTAAGAAATAATATTGAAATTTTCAAGATATCGATATCTTGCTTTGTGAATTGTGCAGCCCTAATGCAACTATTATATAAATAAACGTATTGTGTCTGAAAGTGTCAACACATCATTGATATGTAATTGGTATGTACTATTTTGTTGAGCTATATCTGATGTGAAGAGCAAATGTAGTAAAACTGAAATGTTGATATTATTTTCTTTGGAATTGCAAAAGTACAAACTTGTTGCTTGTTGGAACCAAACCATCTGATTGCTTGGTGTAATTCTTCTGGCACTGCTGCTTAATTTAAAACCCATCTCCTGTTTTCAATGCCTTGTCCATGCCCTCCACTTGGCCCCTTTTAACTTTAACTTTAAACCCAGCCTTGAGACCTGTAGTCCTGATGGATAGCTCTGGAAATTTGTTAAAAGGATCTTGGATTAAATTGACAAGGAAATCTGAGCTCCAAATGCCTGCAATGTGTGATCAGTGTTTATCATACTTCAGCAGAGTTTTGGTGGATAAATTTCTAGAAGCTGTGGTCCAGTAGTTTTAAAAAGTGCAGGAGAAAAGGTGGTGATTTTGGTATTGGGTTCAAACCTGCTGTCAAATCTTCAAACAGTGTTACCCTGAAATGCTCAACACGACAGCACATGGTATTTGACTTATAGTAAAAAAAGTTTTTGATTGCCCATATTCATATGGGGCAATCTCTGTTTTCAACCTGTCAGCAGTGCACGCAATGGCGTCCACATTATTTTGTCGCCCACATCGCTACAACCTTAAAAGGTGACTGGAGCATGTTCAGTGACAGTCAAGGATAGCAATCAGTGATAGCAATCAATGATAGCAACCGAGGATAGCAATCAAGAATAGCAATCGTGATAGTAATCGAGGATAGCAATCGAGGATAACAATCAAGCATAGCAATCGAGGACAGCAGTCACTGCCCATGATAGTAGCAATCGACAATGAATGAAGGTCATCAGGTTTTAATGGGATAAGACACTAGGATAATGTGAATAATATTTAAAATTTAAAATGCAAATGCACAGACCTGCCGAAGCTCCCCCCCCCCACCCCACTTTTGGGCCCAAGAATACATAAAGTGCCCATTTACTCCTTGAAAATACTATAGACAGTGAATGCCCTGGAGCCTGTTGCCTCCACTTTTCGAAACGTTCCACCACCTCTGTTTTCGGCCATAGGTCGAAGGAAGTTTGAATCATGCAATAAGAGCTTAGATATACATGTTTCTGAAATCAGTTGTACAATTTGCGCTGACATTTGACTTTTATGAACGGGCCAATTCACAAACAAAATATGACATGTTTTTAAACTTTTTGCCATTTCGTATTAAGCTTTGGCTTTGGAAATCCCTGTCAATGAATAATTTTTGAATTAAAATAGTGTAATATTTTGTACGCTTGTGAACAGCTTAGTAAATATGGATTACATTTACTGCAAAAACTTGTTTTTTAACACACTTTGCATTATAAATATCAAACAGCTGTTTGATGTGAAATACTATAAATTACTGACAAAGAGTTACAAATAAGATAACACAAGTAGCAATTAGTGTCAATTAGTAACTAATATTTTGAGAGGTGATAGTTTGTCCGATTTTTATGGATCGTAAATTTTAATGAGTAATGGCTCAAAGGTGAGGCTCTGGATGGGGTTTTGTGTCCCTCTGTCCCTTGACCATTTTACTTTTGAATTCCCCGTCCCTTTGCAATTTTTCCAATTGAATTTTGAATTCCCTGTCCCTCAGCTCTGGAAAGGGTTTTTTGTCCCCCATGTCCCTTGGCCATATTGCTTTTGAATTCCCTGTCCCCCATAACCCCCCATTCAGAGCCTAAAAGGTAGGGGGATGGAAAAGGCTTGATAATCAAAAAGTCTTGTGGTCCATGATTCAAATCTACATGAACTTTGGCTTACAAAAGCTGTCAGAGGCAGACATAAGGAGAAGATGATATAGTCTGCACCAAGGTAGTCCCTGAGCAAAAGGGCAGAGTGCCTCAAGACTGCACACTAAGTGCAAGGCAAACTACACTTACAATCTACCCTGCTGAGATTATTGGTGATGGCAGTCTTAAATTTAGCAATTTTAGGACCCCACCCTGGAACCAAACCCAAGCACTTCAGCACAGCAGCAAAGTGACTTTAAGTTGCCTCCTCAAATTGCAGTCTATATTGTTTATTTTTGTAACTGTCTCCAGATTAATGAATACAATAACGGCAGTAATTCTTTCATTACTGACTAGTTAAATTGTTGCCTATTTGAATGAACTGATTTGCTTTTTCTAATTTCAGACTTTTGTAACTGCAATATCTATGAGTGCCATTGCTACCAATGGAATGGTCCAAGGTAAGTAAAGTCATATTGCAAAGATACTACATGATAATAATTATTTGTAAGGTGTCAAAATTCAGTGCAGAAATGTCAGTTCTTAACCAGTAACGCCATAAACATGTAGTTTGAGGTTACTCTGCCCGCAATGCCCATTCAAGGGCCTCCAAGCATGCAAGGATGACCTGTTGCAATGTGTTGCATGAGCACATGCACGCAAGATTACCACGACTCAGATTAGAATGAATTTGAGTCTTAATTTATTCATGGCTTATTGCGAAGATTCGTTGTGAAGATGATTTTCTAACATGTCCAAGTCCAATCTAGCACATAGCCTTGTCGGAATTGACTTGACAAATTATCTCTTCCCACCAGTTCCCGGGGTGTTTTTCAGGCTGCTTTCTACAGAGCGAGACTCTGACGAAACAGCTATTTCAATTATTCAGGAAGATGAGTTTTGTTGAAACAGCCAATTTCATAAAGAGATAGAAGTTAGAGGATGGCAGATGCAGTTTTGCTGGAGTTTTTGGCTCCTCAGATGTCTAACAACATGTAGGAGTAGCATCATATAGATGTAGGCGTTATTTAATATTCTATCCTATTAGATGTTTAATATTTGGTAAAGCAAGATGTATTCACAATGATAGATAAAATATATCATTCTTTGATATATTCCCTCTCTCTCATCATAGATATAGCATCTGTCTTTGCAATATAAATCACTATATTAAATAAAGATTTGGGTAATTATAATTCACTGTCATTAGCATAAGTCAGCTGATTTATCTGGAATTGACTTGTAAAATTAAAATGAATCAATTACCAGTTAGATATGATTATATGATTAAAATAATTATACTGATTTCAAGTGCTGTAATGCATTGTTTTTAACTATCGAACGACAAAATAAGAAGCCTTCAAATCTCCAGATTGATTTTCAAACTGGGGACTATTAATTGTCCAATTTAAATCAATCTGTTTAATTTATGGGCTGTAAAAACAGTCGTCTGGTTTTGGACTCATTTGAAATTCATGAACGTCTAACTCAGTCGGAGATTTCCGCAACCAGACGGGCTTGCCACATTCTCGCTAATTTGAAAAAAGTGGAAATATTACTCCTCGAAATTTGATGCCTCTTTCAATGTTGCTTGTCTCAAAGGCTTGCTTAAAAAGCATGTTGGAGGTTTTTTGCATTTTTATCTTCCGGTCTTAAAACCAGATCTAAAAGGCCTTTAAGTTACCATGGCTTTTTCCTGGCATTTGTAATTCTTAAATTTGCCTAATTGGCCTTGTAACTGCAGAAGATTTATGGCACGACACTAAAATGCCATTGTATGGTTTCTGAGACCTAATGCGGTAGTTATAACATTTCAGTCAGCTTTTGATTATTTTGTTCAGTTGACAAATTGTAATCTATCTTCTCCCTCTACCTCAGTCCCTCTCCTCACTCTCCCTGATGCCCTCTCTCTTTCTGCCTCTTTCACTTATTCGCACACTCCAATTTGTCTGTCTCCTTCACTCTCTATCTACCTCTCCACCCATTTCCCCCTTTCCTTTGAAGCTCTTCCTTCCACCCTCCCCTAGGCCCGTGCTTCCCTCACTTAGCTCTCCTCCTCAGCCTCTCTCCCTCCTTTTCCTCTCTCCCTCTCCTTCTGCTTCTCTTCCCTAATCGGCCTAGTGTCCCTCTTTCTTTTTCTGCCCCTCTCCTTTACTCCTCTATCCCTTGCTCTTCTCTTGGTCTCTCTCCCTCTCTCCCGGTTTCCCCTTTCCTTCCCTCCTTCATTCCTTCTGTCCCAAGGACTCCCTCTCTCCCTCTCTCCCTCTCTCCCTCTCTCTCTCTCTCCCTCTCTCCCTCTCCCTCCCTCTCCCTCTCTCCCATTTCCCTCTCTCCCATTTCCCTCTCTCCCATTTCCCTCTCCCCTCACTATCCCTCTCCCCCTCTACCCCCTCCCTCATGGCCTTCCTTTCAATCGTTTCATATACTGAAAATGTCTTATGCACAACTCTTGTCTCTTATCATTTCAGCCGGGGGCTCATATTTTATGATCTCAAGAAATTTGGGACCTGAATGCGGAGGGGCGGTTGGGATATGTTTCTACTTAGCAAACACTTTTGCTACTGATTTATACATTCTAGGAGGCATAGAGATTTTATTGGTATGTACTGTTATTAATTCCAGCTTATTTTGGAATTTTTTTCAATTTCTTTAGTGGCTTCAAGCACAAGAAAATTAAATTAAAGTCATTTATATTTAATTCTCTCTCTATTCAATCCACAATTCCACATGATTTTCAATTAAATTCACATGTCAATCGAATCATACAAGGCAACTTCGAGCAATCACAATTATTCTTAGTAATTTCTTACCAGGTTATAATTGATAATTTTATACCTTTGGGTACTAGCCTTGCTTTAAAATCAAGTCTGTTTTGAATCTTGGTTATATAAGAACTTCATATATTATCTATATCATCGGATGATATTACATTTTATTTTCAGCAATATTTATGTCCGCAACTGGCAATATTTGGAGATATTCACAAGAATCCGTGGAACAACTTCCGTCTTTATGGAACAGTAATTGTGCTGGTCTTAACCTTTATTGTGGCTTTTGGGGTGAAATTTGTGCAGATTTTTGCCCCCATTTCTCTGGCGTGTGTCATTATCAGTGTCGTGTGTATATTCATCGGAGCCTTTGAAGCCAGCCCCAGCACTCGCGATATCCTGTAAGTTGAGCTCTTAAAAATATTTTGAAAATTGATTTTGATTTAACCTCTATTGCCTTTAATTTAGTAAATACAGTCATGGTAGTTCCCTTAAGTTGTGTTAATTATTTAAAGGGAATTTCAGTAAAATATTTATGCCTCTCTCATGAAACTTTTTCATAATAGTTTTTAGCTCGTCTGTTTTCTTTGAAAACGAAGAGCTATTGTCGTCACTCGATCGTCGGCGTCGTCGTTGGCATTGTCCCGGTTAAGGTTTGTGTAAGTGTCCATTTGTGACCTTAGTATTTCACTTAGAGTTATGATATTTGGTACAGGTATTGGCCTGTGGGTATGGATCAGAAACATATTGAGAAATCAAAGATGGCCACAATTTTGAGGCAGCCATTTTGTGGCAGCCATCTTTCTTCATTCTTCAACTGCCCTCTGTGCCCTTAATACTTCACTTGGGACTTACGAAATTTGGTACAGATATTGGCCTGTGGGTATGGATCTGGAACATATTTAGAAATCCAAGATGGCCAACATTTCGTGGCGGCCATTTTGGCAGCCATCTTTCTTCATTCTTCAACTGCCCACTGTGCCCTTAATATTTCGCTTAGAGTTATGAAATTTGGTACAGATATTGGCCTGTGGGTATGGATCAGGAACATATTGAGAAATCCAAGATGGCCACCATTTTGTGGCGGCCATTTTGGCAGCCATCTTTCTTCATTCTTCAACTGCCCACTGTGCCCTTAATATTTCGCTTAGAGCAATGAAATTTGGTACAGATATTGGCTTGTGGGTAGGGATGGGGAACATGTAAAGAAATCTAAGATGGCGGCCATTTTGTGGTGGCCATTTTGGAAGCGATCTTTCTTCATGCTTCAACTGCCCACTGTGCCCTTAATATTTCGTTTAGAGTTATGAAATATGGTACAGATATTGACCTGTGGGTATGGATTGGGAAATTGCTGATAAATCCAAGATAGTGGCCATTTTATGGTGGCCATTTTGGCAGCCATCTTTTTTCATTCTTCAACTGCCCACTGTGCCCTTGATATTTTGCTTAGAGTTATGAAATTTGGCCTGTGGCTATGATTGGGAACATATCGAGAAATCCAAGATGGTGGCCATTTTGTGTCAGCCATTTTGGCAGCAATCTTTCTGCATTCTTAAACTGCCCAATGTGACCTTAGTATTTCGCTTAGAGTTATGAAATTTGGTACCGGTATTGGCCTCTGGGTATAGATTGCCAATAAAATTAAATCGAGTTATCAGCCTGGTGGCGATTATCAGACACAAATTGATAGATTTCACGTAAACAGACGAGCGTTGAAACCGCTTGCGGTTCTGTTTAACCATTGGTATAATTGAATTTTAATTTAAAGTCATGATTAGGGCTTTGGAGGCCAATGTCAATGATGCCTCTATAAATTGACACAGTTGTAGTGAAACTGCATACAATTAATGAAATTTTCAAAGAACGATATTAAGTTGACGATCTGTTGATAATCTGTTTTGTCAGTTTTGAGAATTATTTTGAGTTTTGACATTGTGCGACAGGAACACAAATGAAAGCTTCAAAATGGATGTACATGTTTGTTCAGGATTTGTTTGCTAGGCGACCGACTGATGGTGCCACCTGGTATGGGTCACCATGGCGATGAAGGAGGTGGTCACCACGGCAACGTTACGGCTAATGCTACTGCTGCTGCTTTCGCCACAATCGCCGAGTGGTGCACAAAGAACTCTACGGGCGACCTGTACAATCGCTACTGCCACGACGTCAATGGCACTTCAGTCTGTGATAGCTTTTTCAACACTCATGAGCCGTCTATCATCCCAGGGATCCCAGGAATGTTCAGCGGAGTTATTAGCCGTAAGTTCCCTTGTCAAATAACGTGCCATAAATTCAAGAAAATATATTCGCTATTACTTCTACTTCAGTGCTCTTGCAAACTGTAAGTGATGTCATATCTTGATTAATGAATCATATGCTGGAAGTTATCCTATGTATCTTATAAATGAACATATACCCGTGAAGGAGTCATATCATTCGCTGATGCTACCATAAATCAAGAGTCATTCCTATCCACATTCAGTGGACTAGCAGTTAGTGGTGACATCAAAAAGTAATTGTGAATTGGCGATATTGATGTCATATTCTCTCAGGCAATCAAATCACAGAAATCGGTACAAGCTACCTGAGGTCATTCATTGACCTTGGAGCTCAAATTGTTGTCAATACATTACACGCCCACCTTGGCTCAGCACTGATGCACTGCACATTGCGAACATGGCACCTTTTCTCGTTATCTGTAATTAATTCAACTTTTTATAAATTGCAGGCAATGCTTGGAGTTACTACTTAGCGGAAGGTGAAGTGACCCCTGGTGTACAGGGAAACCCCGAACGAGAAGTCACCCAAGAGTTGTCGTCCACCTTTGTCTTATTGTGCGCCATTTACTTCCCTTCTGTCACAGGTGAGTGTTGCAAGTGGGAATAACACTTCATATCTCGGCACATTTGTAAGGCTTGTTAAGATTGTCCCTGATTTATTGATTACAGTGACACCTAGTGAGTGTTATTGGTGATAGATGGTGTTCTTTTTGTCCTACTTGTGTAAATTCTATCACCAGGGGTTGTTTGTCACTAGGGGTTCCTGATTTATGACTGGAATCAGCCCAAGAATTTATTTTATTACATTCTTCCTGATTATCAACACAGGTATACCCTATGCAATGTAAGTCACATAACAGGATATGAATTTGATATCCGGTCTCTGCACATCAGAATCACAATATCTTTTGTTGTCCCATCAGCCGTGCTAAAGAAGTAGATCATTTTGAGTTATTTTAAATTGATCTACATTTCTTCTACATGTAATATCCTTGTTTGGATTTATTTTTTCATAATTTTGTTCTACTTCTCCGTTTCTTTACTCTTTTTAAATGTCTTGTTTTATTAATTTTTCTTCTCCTTGCACTACTTCTTCTTTTTATGTCCGTGTTACTCACTAATTAGTTGTTTTTATCCTTTTTCCTAACAGGTATTATGACAGGATCGAACATGTCTGGTGACCTCAAGGATCCTCAGAAATCCATCCCATCAGGAACTATCGCTGCCCAGCTAACCTGCTCCTTCGTCTGTATCCTTGTTCTATTAGTAACTTAAAGTGTCAATGTTGGTTTGATCCAAATAAGATGAGGATAGATCATACATATGAGGGTAGCTAGATGAGATGGGCAAGAGAGAAGTTCTCAGCATGTTACACATTTACCCCATTTGAGTATGCCCAGCACAGGCACCAAAACACCAAGACGGTAACACCGAAGAAAGTCGTGGAATATTGCTGAAAGCTTTTGGGAAAAAGAGGTTAAAGACTCTGAGAAACTTGTTCAAACACCTCCCACCAGTTACTTTAGCTAACTGGTACAAATTCGCATCAAAATTTCTTTTCACTGTATTTTGTAAATGTTCTCCATACATAATATGTAATGTTATTATTTATATGGATTTTATTGAATGGTGCATTTATGTTACTAGCTTAAAACCCGTGAAGACATGGGAGGTGAAATAGGAATATAGAAAACATCACTTCAATTTCTGTGACCCCAATTGCAAATACCAAACCAGACTGAGGACCTTGTGGGCAGTGTCGGAAAGCTGCTTGCAAGTGTTCATAACTGAACATTAGTAGTTTTGCTGGAGTAGTGTGAGGGGTCCATTAATTTAATGGTACGATGATACAAACTTCCTTAATGCAGTCAAGATCTCGCTATGGTGTTATTTTATGGCGCCACAGGGGAAGGAGTTCTTCTGAGAGACAAGTAAGTGCTGACATTATAATTTCATGCTATTTGTTGAGACTTCAGGAATTTTCAGAGCGTAAAAATGCACTTTTTAATATATTTTTTCAGGTTTGGCCATTCTATTGGAGGTGGCATGTATGCCGCTCAGATGGCGTGGCCCAGTCATTGGGTTGTACTCATCGGAGCCTTTTGCTCCACCATGGGAGCTGCACTTCAGTGTATAACCAGTAAGTTCTATGGGTCGTTTAAATTTAATACTATGTGAAATCAATGAAATCATTCATCACAGATTGTACAATTGTAATTTGTTTGCTTGTATATTTTCCCAAGCAAACAGATTATAATATGTGTCACGCTTCCAGTATTATTTACGACTGGTATCTAAATGTGATGCAATGTCATCCTATCTATGAGTTGCAGATAAAATATCTGAGAAGGAAGTTAAATATAATTCAAATACCCCACTGAGAAAATAATCACATGTAGCCTATATAAGTACATTGAAAGAAAGATGCCCCGTCCAATAATGGCGTCCATTTAGAAAAATAACTTTTGCTAAATGATTCCTTATTCCAGGTGCACCCCGGCTGCTGCAAGCCATAGCCAGAGACGACATCATCCCTTTTCTGAATTTCTTCAAAGTCACCACTGCGAATGGTGAACCCCTGCGTGCCTTGGCCCTCACCGCATTGATTGCTGAGATTGGAATCATCATTGCTGTTCTTGAATATGTCACTCCTATCATTGATGTGTGAGTAGCTGTTGGGTTGCTGAGGAAATTTGTATGACTGGTTGCTAAGGAAATAAATTGCTGTGACTGGTTGCTAAGGAAATTACTATGACTGGTTGCTAAGGAAATTGCTATGAGTGGTTGCTTCAGAAATTGCTATGACTGGTTGCTAAGGAAATTGCTATGAGTAGTTGCTAAGGGAATAGCTGTGAGTGGTTGCTTAGGAAACTACTATGAGTGGTTGCCACAGAAATTACTATGACGGTTACTAAGGAAATTAATATAACTGGTTGCTAAGGAAATTACTATGAGTTGTTGCTGAGGAAATCGCTATGAGTAGTTTCAAAGAAAATTGCTATGAGTGGCTGCTAAGGGAATTGCAATGACAGGTTGCTAAGGAAGGTTTCAGAGATCTTTGTACTGAGCTGCAATATGAAGTTGCAAAGCATTATTGGATTGGGTTCAAAGTAACCCGAACCCACACAAGCGCTTCTGAGCAGTTCAAGTTAAAAGAGACACTGTGAATATTGTTGTTGTTATTATTGCTGCTAATGCTATGAATATAAAGATTGCTACAGAAACTTCTTTAAGTTATTTTGTTACAAAAGCTGTTTTGTTACTTTGTTATACAGTGGTCCCTGTTATGAACGACCTCCTGATATACGACCATACCCCTATATACGACAATAGGCCTTATGCATTAACCCTTTTCTTGGTAAATATCACCCCAATGTGCGACCAACCTGTCTAACGCGACCAACGACTGCAAAAATGACCAGAATTGGTTAATTTCATCCCAATATGCGACCAAGAACAGACCAAAAAGGACCGAAATGCAGCAATGAAGCTACGACATTTTGAGCCGTGTTTGCTCCCACAGGAGACCAAAAAGCTATTGAAATCTAATTAATTGCTTAAATTGAGCATTTGAATCTACTTACCACATCGATTGAATTACCTATTGGCTTCAGTTAATTGCATTTTCAGTGGATTGCTTACTTAGCCATTAATTGTTAATGCTCCAATTGGTTTTAGCTTTAATTGGGTATGCTGAGATTAATTAATACAAAAATAATTCAAATGTATGAGTCCACTTCTATCTGTCTATAGTACTTCGATTGCATTTAGTTGATTGCAACTTCAATTGATTGTTGACACTAAATTGACAATCATTGACATATTGATTACATTACGTCATTGAAATGCAGTTGTCAGGGTATGTATGGTATGTAGATTACTTGAAAAAGTGGGCAGGCCTACCACTGCTCGTTTTATTATGACCAAGAAATAATGATTGCAAGATAATGATTAAAACAATGCATGTGATTCCACATCTTCTAAATTAGGACAGGTCAGGAAAATTCGCCTTTCATTATTTTATATTGAATATTTTGGCAAGCCCTGTCACTGTCAGACATAAATCCATGTTTTGGGCTTGGAGCGGCACATAACCCAAAGCCATCCTGCAGAATAAATACAGGATAGGTATAGAGATTACATTGCAGTCATGTGAAAATTTGTATGACTTAATTATTTGAATTGACCAAACTGTCAATTTCAAACTAAGTATAGAAATACTATTAAGTCATGTTTGATACCGTGATGAGAGACCGTACCTTGACGACCTGATGAGAGACTGTACCCCGACGAGAGACCGCCTGACTGCTGCAGAAGGGGCGGTCTTATAATGCAGGGACCACTGTATTATAGATTTATCAAAAATATAATTGAGGAAGTTTTAGCACTATAAAGTGATTTGGTCACTATGAAAGTTTCCTAGGATCTTGTATGATTATTTTGTTCCTGAAGTAGCTGTATGATGTTTTAGAAGAAAATTAAGAGTATTTTAACAAATTTTAAATTGCTCAACTCATTTACTGCAAATGAGGCCTAAACTGTGATTTCGTGCAATAAAAACTAACTCCTATTTGCATTTGTTGCAGGTTTTTCTTGATGTGTTATGGATTTGTTAACTTCACGTGTGTCCTTCAAGTTTTCCTCAAGGCTCCAAGTTGGCGGCCTCGCTTCAAGTATTACCATTGGACGTTGTCTTTGCTGGGTGTAATATTGAATCTTGCTCTCTCGTTTATCGCTGGGTGGTACTATGCACTGGCAGCATTCAGTATAGGGGCTTTCATCTATAAATATGTGGAATATAAGGGGTGAGTATTTTAGTGAAAAAAATATAATGTTAGCGTTTAGCCTACACTTTGGACTGTGGAGAACAATGCGATTCTATAAATTACAATAGTTGGCTATTTTATATAATGTTGCAAGAAAATGATTTAGGGTTTAAGTGAAAATTCTCATGATAATATTCACTTATATTACCTGGTATAGCATGTATTAGATAAGCCTCAAAAATGTTACACAAAAATTGTGTAACATACTATATAGGCCTATGATACAAGGATATAGAGAGTTGCTAAGAAACCTGCTGTAAAGTTTAGTGGTTGCTATGGAAATTGCTAGGGCGTTGACTTGATAGTAGCATTTAGTAAACTTCTTCAAAAACTTCATCTTTGCTATGTTTTTTTCTCGACCAGAGGTGAGAAGGAGTGGGGTGATGGTATCAGCGGTCTTTCATACTCAGCGGCTCAAAAAGCTTTGCTCAAACTGGACGAGGGTGACCCACACACGAAGAACTGGCGACCCCAGTGCCTCTTCTTATGCAAAGTGGAGGAGAACCTCTCTCCCAAGTATCCCCAGATGTTCCACTTTGCAAGCCAACTTAAAGCAGGTATGTTGCGGCAGGATCATTGTCACCTATTAAGGCTATTTAATCGTTGCTTCATGCGACAGTAAGATTATTTATTCAGTTTCGCTTCTTGGTTTCAAGAAGTTCCCATGAGATCATATATGCGCATGCAGAGTCAAATTTTTGCACATCACATTAAATATTGTGATGACTAATGGGGGAGGGGGTAAACAACTAATTTATTTGGATAATTGCTGACTGTTTCATTTCATTTGCCATTTTAGGGAAAGGTTTGTCGATATTTGGTGCTGTGATGAAAGGAAATTACAACGAAAAAGTGGATGATGCTGAGAATTGCAAACAGGTACAACTTGGAATTAATTCGTAGCAAGTCAATAATACTTGAAGGGGTTTAAAAAGCATTAATTTGATAAATATTATCCAAATTATTTTTATAAATGATATTTCTCTTTCAGTTAATCAAAGAAACAATGGCAAATGACAAAATCAAAGGCTTCGCTAAAGTCTTGGTCACCAAAGAAATCACAGATGGTCTCAATGTCTTGTAAGTTTGAACATATTTGCAGTTGATATTATATTAATTCAAAAAGGGAATTTGTTGTTACACTGAATTAAAAAGTCTTCAATGAAGATCAAAAGTTAACTCTAACACGGAAATTTTGTAAAAGCATAGGGCTAGTGCTTGTCAATCTGTAGCACACAATTGCCATGTCGGTGCTTGTGTCACAATCTATTTCAAATGTTTTTAATTGACACTGAAAGGTCACATTTGACCAAAACATTTGACCAAAACATCACATTGCGTCTTACTGTCATATTTCAGGGTTCAGACTGTAGGTCTTGGTGGACTGAGGCATAACACTGTTGTCCTGTGCTGGCCCAATGGATGGCACACCAAGCAGCATGAAGGAACATACAATGTCTTTTTAGGTAAAGATTTTCTCAAAAATAATTAAGTTATGCATGGATTAATTGATTTCAAGCTCTTAAACAAGACTTGCAAGAAGGAGGGTACTTATAAAGTAATCGCACATGTTGAAGAGGATTTTATAATAATCATTATATAATGGAACTTTTTTATTAAATTCATTTTATTGACTATTTTCTACAAATTGGCACCTAAAATTGTAAGAATAACATCCATTCTATAATTAATAGCTTCTGAGTTTAAAGTATCAGGCTGGCCGATGCCATTCCTAGATGTTTGCCTTCATGAGTGACTATGTATCTTTCATACATTAGTCATAAATATATTTGCAAATTTGCAATGTTGTTGATATTATTTGTGTTGTTAGTTATTGTTTCTTTCTATTGCAGACACCATCAAAGCTGTAGCAGCGAAGGGCCTCGCCCTTCTTATTCCTCGTTATGTGCAGAATTTCCCAACTAATAAGGACAGGTTATCGGGTTCCATTGACGTATGGTGGATTGTCCGTATCCTTTAAATTACATATATAATAGAGATATCTTTGAAAATGTCTATTTGGAATGATTAATTCACCTTCTGGCATTTTTGCTTTACCGGAAGGCCTGTTTAAAGCCAAAATGATTTAGATCCAGATGTCTATGTCCGAACATGTTTTACATTTTACCATATTGCTTGAAGTTACTTTAATATTTCATGAATTTATCAACATCTGAACATTTGCACAATGTTTCTGCATATTTAACATTTTTCCATGTTTCTTGAATCAAGAAACATTTGGACAAAGTTTCTTGAATATATTAAATTTTTACAAAGTTGCTTGAAAATTCATCTTTGTCCAAATTTTCTTGAATTGGTTGACGTTTCTTGTGCAAATATTCACTTGAGCTTTTATAATGTTTCTTGAACATGTTGCATGTGCACAATATTTTTAAACATTTAAAAAATGCTCAAAATTTCTTATGCTCAACAATTTTTGAACATTTAGATTTATAGTATTGTTTCTATAACTTTTTACAATATGTTTCTTGAAAATATATCATTTTACTAAATGTTTTCTTGATATTCCTTAACCTGCACAAGATGATGGCGGTCTCCTAATTCTCCTATCTTTCCTGCTGAAACAACACAAAGTGTGGAGGAACTGCAAACTAAGGATCTTCACCGTTGCCCGTATCTTTTGATGTCTTATTCATAAGTTTGTAGGCTTGGTAGGGCCTTGAACTCGCGATCAATATCTCTTTAAACATTCATGATGAAATTGTAACGCTATTCAGCAATAACAATGCAATGTGTTCTTAAGTTTTCGATGATAGTTTGAATTTAAAATTAGATGAAATTTAATACTTTTGTGGCATTCTACGAAATTCATAAAAAATATCATACATTTTCTAATAATTACTCAAACAATGTAACTTCATTAAAGAGCAATAGAATTTGGCGAATTAAATCTAATAACAGCCAACTAAATAAGAGAAATTAAATCTATTTAAAACTAATAAGTTAAGTGAATTAAACCTATTAATTTATTATTGATCGTTAACTATGTAAGAAATCACGGACAACAGTATTCAGCTGAAGAAAGACCTGGAGCTGTTTTTGTACCAACTCAGGATCAACGCTGAAGTACATGTGGAAGAAATGGTAAGGAAATTTGTATTAAATTTCTTGAAATTACTTATCGGCAGATTTGGTAATCAATAGCTTTTTACATGCGTATACATAATTTTGATGTACATTAATTTTGCCTCAGTTAGCAGATAATACATAGTGTTTCAAGAAATAGTCACTGGACCTAATGGGTCAAACAATTGAGAATGATACAAAACGACAGACATTAAAGGGGGTTGAGTAATAATACAGCAGGGTTCAAAACAACTATTTTAATTTAACGCTATTTTAGTTTAACGCTGATGAATTTATGTGTTAATTGTGTTTTCCATGACTCTACTGTCTGTATCATAGTGTATATGCTATTACAATGTTAGGGACTGCTATGTTTTGAAAATACTACTTTTTTCGGCCATAATGTTGAAATGAAATCTTGAACTGATTTAATTTCAGTACGACAGTGATATATCAGCGTATACTGTAGAGCGAACATTGGACATGGAAAAACGATCTCAAATGTTGCAGGAGATGAGGATGAAGAGCAGGAGGATGACCGTAAGTAAATGTTTTTTCTTTATTTAAAAAAATCTCAAAACAGCTCTTAAATCTTGTAAATTCTCTCTCTATTTGTGTCTCTTTTCACTAATTACGCTGTTGTCTTTCACTTTAATCTTAAATTGATGTTTTTATTAGTGTCACAGTGGGTGAAGTATATTGGGTAAATTTCTTTTCGTTTGATATTTAAGAAGTTGGTAATTTGTAATGGTAAGGTGTTTCTCTTTACTGTCTGTTTCTCTGACTCATAAGAGTTCTATTCTCTTTAGATTGGATTACTTAAATAATAAATTTATCAAATGGATTCCTATTAGATAATATGATGAGGTATATAAGTGACAAAAGTCTCATCCTTCCTTAACAGAGGGTGCTATGCACCAACAACAGGTGTCATTGCAGTACTTCAGGAGATTAACTTGAAATCTGGTAAATTAGAAACATATTTGCATAGATAATTGGATATAGGATTATTACTGAATCGAGACCAAATTATTTGTAATGGCAAAATTAATTGGACAGGACAGCAGATACTTTTGAGAAGCATCTTAAATTCTTAATTCAAATATTAAGTTTCCAGACACTACTACAAGTTTTTATTGCAATGTATATTAAATTTACATATTGTATATTATGATCTTATGTGTGCACTTTTCCATTTATGCAATATATTTTATAGTATGCAATTTTACGGCATAATGACATACACTTTTTGCTTCAAATGCATAATGCAGATTGCCAAAAGTATTTTGCAGTCTTTTGTTACATATTGAGGTTTTCAGATGACTTAACATAAAATACACCCATATTTATTTTGTATTATATATATATATATCTAGTTGCGAGGTTTTTTTTAAACTATTTTTTTTTGTGTTTATTTAATTTTTCGTTTTGAAGTAACCAAAGTTTTCCTTTGTGAAGAAATTTAAGGGTTTTAAAGTCATTGAGATTTGTAAAGTTTAAGTATCATAGTGCCAATGACATTTTTGAGAAAACAGGGCCAGTTGTAGATCTATGTCAGTTTTAATAATAAATTGATAGCATTAGCAGTAAATGGCATTCATGTATACAGACACGAAGCATTACTTTAAAACTATGTTATATATTGTAGCAAATCATAATTTCAAATATTTTTTAATCGAATGCATAGCAGTATAAATAGAATACTATATACATTTATTGTGTGTTACATAATAGGCCTACATATTTCAATTACTAACATAATCTTGACAAGTTGACATTCAGGATGCAATATTATCGAAGAAATTCAACATCTACCATTTTATTTTTCGATTTAATTTCAATTCCTTTAAATCTTTTCCTTCAATAATCGTTGTTTCTTTCAGATACCAAACACTATTCCTAAGCAGCCTAAAATTGAGGTACTCACTAGAATAGGATATATGTCGCATTTTGCCCCAATTTAAAGTTTCACTACCTCTGCGTTTATAGTTGATATGCTTATAGGCAAAGTGGAAAGAAAACCTTCACAAGGATACTGATATAACCCTTGCTTTAATTATATTTTCAGTCTCGTCAGTAGCATTTTAAAAACGAAATTCCCTTTCGCTTATTTTGCTAAAATGTCCGTCTGAAAACAGATGTGTCATCAATGTTATTTATATATGTGCGCCATGTAGGACACAAATTTTAAAACATTTTTTCAGCTATTTATGGTATCCTATATCTTTTTAATATTCAGTTGCGGTATATAAAACACGTTATTTTCTCTAAACCACTTCTTTTATTTAATGTTCAATATATTCATTTGATTCTGTGTATTGAAGTTACCATATGCATTATTCTTAAAGAAATTTCAGGTTTTGTAGTATGTGTTCAAGAAATATAAATATTTTGATCTTTTTAAAAAAATTTAAGACGGTTTCAGCAGTAAGTCCCATCTATGAATAAGATATTTTTTTAATGAAAACTTTCAAAAAATATAGACTTCACATAAAAATTTTCAGAGCAATATAAATTTTAAACATATCTATCAGATACTTTTGGATTATATGAACTCAGTTACTCCTAACTAAATCTTCATAGTCATTATCAATGGTATATCTACCATCTTATTTTTCAATTTAATTTCAATTTCTTTAAATCTTTCTCCTTCAATAACCATTGTTTCTTTCAGATACCAAACACTATTCCTAAGCAGCCTAAAATTGAGGTACTCACTAGAATAGGATACATGTCGCATTTTGCCCCAATTCAAACTGTTCACTACCTCCGCGTTTATAGTTAATATGCTTATAGGCAAAGTGGAAAGAAAACCTTCACAAGGAAACTGAGATAACCCTTGCTTTAATTATATTTTCAGTAGCATTAAACATGATATCCTTTCTTTTATTTGCTAAAATGTCCGTCCAAAACAAAGTGTCATCAATGTTATTTGTGCGACATGTAGGACACAGATTTTAAAACTTTTTCCAGCTATTAATTGTATCCTAAATATTTTAAATATTTCGTTGCGACATAAAACACCTTTATTTTCTCTCAACCACTTCTTTTATTTGATTTTCAGTAATATTCTAAATATTTTCTTTTATATACATTTGATTCTGTGTATTGGATTCACCATATGTGTTATTTTTAAAAGAAATTTCCGGTATAGTAAGTGTTCAAGAAATATAAGCATCATAATCATTTTTATAAAGGATAAAGGAAAACAGGTATACACTAAATGTAGTCAGAAACATAAGTTCTAAAAATTTTGAAAACTTGCAAAATTTAGTCTTTACATTAAAATTTTCAGAGCAATATAAACTGTAAACATATATATCAGATACTTACGAATTATATGAACTCTGCAAAAATAATTTTCATAGTTATTTTCAATAGTAGGTCTATATCTGCCATTTTATTTTTCAATTTAATTTCCATTTCCTTAAATCTTTCTCCTTCAATAACCATTGTTTCTTTCAGATACCAAACACTATTCCTAAGCAGCCTAAAATTGAGGTACTCACTAGAATAGGATACATGTCGCATTTTGACCCAATTCAAACTGTTCACTACCTCCGCATTTATAGTTAATATGCTTATAGGCAAAGTGGAAAGAATACTTTCACAACGAAACTGATACAACCCTTGCTTTAATTATATTTTCAGTAGCGTTAAACATGATATACGTTCGTTTATTTTGCTAAAATGTCCGTCTAAAACAGATGTGTCATCAATGTTATATGTGCGACATGTAGGACACAAATTTTAAAACTTTTACCAGCTATTAATTGTATCCTAAATCTTTTGAATATTTAGTTGCGATATAAAACACCCTTATTTTCTCTCAAACACTGACTTGTACTCATGTTGGAGTGTGTATAGTTTATTTTGACTTCATAATATTGCTTTCCAGGATAGGCTTGTTGACCGGATCACCTTCACTCCCATTAGTCTCTTAATATCTTTTTCTTCAAGGTATATTTCCATGTGTTTAATATATCTTGTCTGATTTAATGTGCCTAACCCAGAGGCCTTGGACCCATGGTTTGGCTAATATGGGTTCCCACTTGTCGCTTGGCAAATGACCCAAATGCGAACATTATTGGAGTTTGTTCCTAAATCCTAATATTTGAATGCAACATTATCATAGTTGCATTCATATTTGAACTATAAGCCGAGACTATGATTGTAAGTGAAGAATTTGTGAAGAGTGGTGGAGGCAGAGAGAACTATACTCAGAGAGACATGTGTTAATAGTAAATTCATAAATAGCCTACAGTCAAATTGGTCAATGTTAAACTGATGCAAAAAATAATCGGACAGAGGCAAAAAATACATGGAAATACACCAACCTATTTGTTACAACTCTTTGTAGGCTCTTACTTTGCTCTTTTTATGAGACTCTTTTCGTTTCACTTGTTATTGCAGGAGCTATCCTTGGTAATTATGGTGTTCTATTGTGGGCCCTTGATTGTTCAAGATGTTATTTAACCTCAATTGATCTCGTCCTTTGGGTTTCATAACATACTTCTTTGTTCTCGTTACTGTTTCATATATTAACAAGATTGACACCACAACATATTGACACTGAAAGATTAATCGACACTGAAATATTGACATTAAGATATTGACACCAATAATGACTTACAAAATATTTCATGTGACTGTGGTAATTCATAATGTATGGAATTCCATTCAATGAAGTTATATTTTTTACCCAAAAGGGAGAAAAATTCGACCATGTTGCATGTAATACCTTACCTCATAAAAATTTCATGTTGTACAGTAGGTACAGGTCACATGGGTTACATAGATTATCATTTCATGGCTTTACTGACTTTAATATGTTATCACAGGTTAAGACGTTTTAGCGTATCTGTCTCTCAGAGTTTCAATTCTGAGGCGACCCTCTGAAACTTAGTTGTTATGAGTCTCTAATCTTTTCTTATCACCTGTTACTAGCCGCTAATCTTCTTCTATCAGCTGTTATCAGCCTATGATCATCTCCTATTAGTTGTTATCGACCTCATATCTACCCAATACCATCTGTTATAAGCCTGTAATCTACCCCTTATCAGCTGTTATCAGACTCTAATCTTTTCTTTTCAGCTGTTATGGGCCTTTAATCTACCCTGAACAGCTGTCATAAATCTCTAATTCTCTTTTATTAGCTGCTATCGACCTCTAAATCTTTCCTTATCAACTCTTATCAGCCTCAAATTTACTCGTTATCAGCTGTTATAGGCCTCTAGTCTTCTCTTATCAGTTGTTATCACCCTCACATCTACCCTTATCAGCTGTTATCAGCATCTAATCTTCTCTTATCAAGTGGTATTGATCAGTCTAATCTACCCCTTACCAGCTGTTATATTCCTCTTATCTTCTTTTACCAGCTGTTATCAGCCTCTTATCTTCTCTTATCAACCAGTATCAGCCTCTACTACAGTCTTCATCAGCTGTAATATCTTTATTTTATCAGTGATGCATTAGCTGTTCATCAGTTATCCTCATACGTATGACAAACAATCCGTATCCCCTCCTTTGGTTAGGAGTATGACAGAAAGCTTACCTTAGCCTTAGGCACATTTAGAATTCAATTCATGAATTTCAATTGTACAAGAGACGGAAAATATTTTAAGTTGACTTAAAAAGAATTTGCAATATATATATATGCAGAAGACAGAAAAATATTTAGTTAACTTTAAGAAATTGCAAAATATAAGTGTACTGTGATAATTTTCAGGGAAAGTTGACAACTGTGAGTAGATGGCGCTTATATTCAACCACATGTACAAAAAATTCTCGTAATATTTGCGTAATATGTGTCTCTAATTGCACTGGATGAATATTGAATGAATATTGAATACAAATGGAAATGTATAAGCATAGATGTTGCTGCTTGATGAACTGAGTGTGTAATTTGGATGTGAAATGTATCTTTGAAATTCAATATATATTTTGGCTTTATAATATATTCGATCGTATATATTTTAGCTGATAAAACTTGCATGTGGCTGGACAAAAACTTTGATCAGATATTTTTTTCAATAAAACAGGAATATAACAACAACTTTCTGATAGACAGTTACAGTTGCCTTCTTGCTAACAATTTTGGGCCTCATAGAATTATGGAATAATTGAATAGTCGACAGATAGGGATCCTTTTAATTAAGTGCTTCATAGGCATTATATTTAAGATAGGAAATGCAACGCCTCAGCGTCCGATGGCTGTATTGCTTTCATGGTTTCATGTGCATTTTTCATTGTACCAGCATTTTCATCATTATATTATAAATGACAAATTCATTTTAAGATATGAATCGACAAATGTAAATGTTGTATATTATGTAAAATATGATATTTGTTTCAATTTGTATGTCCTAAAATATTGTGTCATTAATAATACTACATGTATGTGCTCATCATGACATCTCGGCATACTTTCGTAACTTGCATATTTGTCATGCTGCATACCTCCTTGCTTGACTTTTTATGTACGTTCAACTGAATATTGTGCCATAACTATGTTGTAATAATGCAATTGATAATAATTTACAGAATAACATTTCATGCACAGCTGACACGATAACAAGATGTGAATAATACTGTCAGTTACGAGTCTCAAACATGTTTAATACCGTAACAATACTTACGTAATTCAGGATTAACGTAATTGAATAATTCTCTTGTTGTTTTTAATATCTCACTTCTTGTCTATTACAATGTACATACTTACAAAGAACCTGTATTCACATAAAATGTTTTATTTCTCAGTTAAATTTGCTTCTAAAAATTCCTTTCCAAATTTTTGATCTTCCTTTTTTACTTTTTCCTTCATCTTATGAATCCTATGCTTATTGCTAATTTTAAAATTATTTGATACCTTTTGGTATCAGTACATGAAAAATCTTGAAAAAGACCTTCAAGTAAAGATTTTTCTTATTGTTTCTTATGTCTTATTCTGCAATAAAATGTGTCGTTAATTTGATTGGTTAAAGGCAATTCAGAACGGGTGCCTGATTCATATTAGGACTAAACCAGAAAATTTTGAAACTTAAGTCTTCATCTTTGGAACTTACAGATTATAATTTGAATTATATATAAGGCACCTTATCTGTATTGGTTGATATAGAATTTTTACCAAGTAGGTAAAATTTTAATTACAACCTAAAAATGTTTTTAAAATGTTAATACTGATTGTTTCATTTAAGTTTTCTCTGTCTTGTTATGTTTTTGCTTCAAGTTTAATGTAACTTCTCTACACACATATCTTCTGTGAACTGTTTTGGATGATGTTGGATGTTTTTTGGCTTTATTTGTGCTTTGAAGTAACAAAAACATACCGTGATTTCTTGCCCACAGATACAAGAAATTGTGGACGCCTCCCATAACCCAAATTCTCAGAATCAAACCCAGGGTCAGAGCGCCGCCTCAGACCCTCCGCCCGCTGTGCCATCATTTCACATTTCATCTCATGATGATGATGAGGTATTTACTTTAATGTATACATTAGCATATATTATTATATATTATGTATTTTTTACATTTAGTCAGATGTTAATGTCAGCTCTGACATTCTTGGCTATAGATTCATTAGTTAGCTTTTTTTTCGAAAGATTTTAAGTTTTAGCACTTTTCATTTATTCTACGTTTGGTCGCTCGAGATCAAAGCTTTTTAGTGCATTACTTTTAAGACAGTTGTCTCGCTTCCTAGTTTAGCTACAAATTTTAGAGCTTTAGTAGTTATTTCGTAGTTATTTTTATTTGTTAGTATTTTCATTTCATTTAAGTTGGCTTCTGTTATGAGAGGCTGGAAGCGCTTACTAGTCTTAGAGTTTGAATTATTTGTTCATTATCTTCCAAATATGCACGATTTGTATTTTTGGTTGTTCAGCTTTTGAGCATCTTTCTCTGTTGCTTATGCCTATTCTTTGAATTGCATAGAGAACTAGTCTTCATTAAACAATCAGATTATTCATGTCACACAAAATGTTACTGTTGCATTTTTAACCGGCCAAAGGCAGGTTATTAGAGGAGGGCTTAAACAGATTTTTGGTGAAATGGGACTCTTGTCCACTTGTCCATGTGTAAATGTGTCCTGTCCATGTCCATGTCCATGTCCACTTTTTCCACTTGCCTTGCCCCTCTGAACACAGTGCTGCTACCCAGTGAGCAATGGGGGCCAATGTCAAATATGGACCTGCCCATTATGAATGGGGGATTCAGGTAGCTTTAAGGGGTTACCATGGTTACAGGTGCAATGAACAGCTGCAGCCAGCAGTGGGCCTGTGAGCCTCATTGGAGAAGATGCCCCTGAGTCAGGATTGCTTATAATTCCAAAGCACTGTGAGAGTCAAACCATTTCAGTACTTGTGTTTTAAAATAATTGTTCATGCCTAGATGAGGCATGTTTGCTCAGTGGATCATTATGTTTGTGTAACACATTGCATTGTCTACTTCTTCACCAGCTTTCTGTACAGTGCTATGATGAAGTTATGTACGATTGCCAAGTTATTCCTGCAAGCAATGTCTATCAACACCCATCCACTAAACTCCACCAAGAGACCAGAGCCTTCCTCAGTGCATTTCTCATTCTGACATAGTATTTTGACAAACTTTATCATTACAGCCTGTAAATTTGATATGCATAAAATGAGTGTTGCTTCCCACAGATTTTGGCACTCTGTGACTGTGAGTCATAATAACTGATGAAGTGTCATCTTCCCAAATTTAACGTCCATGGGAAACATAGAGGCTGTTTGATTAGTCATGATGAAGAGAAGGCTATTTGATTTGTCATGTAACTGATCTTAGAGTAAAATTATCGTGACAAATCATCAATATGATGATTCGCGAAGTGCCATTTTCACAGTGCAACAGCCCACTCTATTTGGATATCAGTTTTACAGACTGTAAACTAAAGTGCTGTTTTAATTTTAGTCTGCAGAAAAGGTTGCAAAAAGACTCTTGACACCACAAAGAAACGGGCCTGTAAAAATTCTGGTCGTCCTGTAAACCAGTTTTTACCGGCCCGCATGCCTTGTGAAAGGTCAGAGCGAGTTTTAAAGGCTGCCAATATTTGACTTGGATTTATGAAATTTGGTGTAGGGATTCACTTTGTGGACTCCCTCAAAATTTTTTGGAAAAATCCAAGATGGCTGCCAAAATGGCCACCATATTTTGAATTGCCCACTGTGACTTTAGTATTTCACTTAGATTTATGCAATTTGGTATACGGATTCACTTAGGGGAGCCCCTCAGAAATGTTTGGAAAAATCCAAGATGGCTGCCAAAATGGCCACCATATTTTGAATTGTCAACTGTGACTTTAGTATTTCACTTAGATTTATGCAATTTGGTATACGAATTCACTTAGGGGAGCCCCTCAGAAATGTTTGGAAAAATCCAAGATGGCTGCCAAAATGGCCACCATATTTTGAATTGTCCACTGTGACTTTAGTATTACACTTAGATTTATGCAATTTGGTATAGGGGTTCACTTAGGGGTTCTCCTAAGAATTTTTTTTAGAAAAATCCAAGATGGCTGCCCAAATGGCCACCATATTTTGAATTGCCCACGGCGACTTTATTATTTGGTTTGGGGATTTGCTCATAAATTATGAGAAAATTTCCAATATGACTTACAGTTCGGAAATATGGTATAGGCATTTGCTAAGAGGTTCCCCACAAAGTTTTTATGGCCTGCAGCAAACACTATCAGTCTGGCAATCACTGCTCAATGCAAAAACAGTCCATGTAATAATATGTAAAATTTGTAAATCACCCTCTTCATGATTTCAATCCCGAATATACAATCGCCAAAGGCCGGTTTTGAATCCATGGATTCTTGTTGTATTTATCAAAATGGGTGAACGTACTAATTCAATGAACAATCACACAAAGTCACCCAAACTATCAACATACTGCACCAATCTGATTCCTGGTGTCAGCATCAGTCAGTATATCCCTATTTCAAATGTTTCATTCGCTACAAAAACTAAAATGTTTTTCAATTAAACACGACAATGAGACAATTTTGCAACTCATGTCGTTCATATTTGTGTGAAACCCTAAGTGTTGTTAAATATTGAAACTTCATTGATCTGTCTACTAATGATTAATATTTTTTGGCACTTCAAAAAGACAATTCTCAGAAAAAATCTAGCAAAATATTTTTTTAAATCTGGATAATAAATTGCTTTTGCAAAAGTTAAACAATTAATTTATGGCTGTACACATGATGGTATTGCCATGCAATTTGCAATATCATCTCCAAATTATGACATTTGTTACCAAAATTAAAACATGTTAGGTATTGTTGGCCTACAGGATGGTGATCGATAACTTATGCAATAATATGCTATTAGGTTGAAGAACAGAAGGACGATGCTGAGAAAAAGGAGACAGCACCGGCCGAGCCGGATTCACCGTCATCCCCGGATTCTGCCGGATTGGACACTTTGAAGGTTTGTGTGCTAATTGTTGGATAATTTTTATTCCAAAATGGTTGTTAAAAGTTTCACTTCTCACCAACAGATGGAAGCACTTATTGGTACCAAATTTTGAATCAATGAAATCTGAAAAAGTCACAGTGTACAGGATATCCGCCATCTCCGTGAAATGCCAACTAATATTGGATTTTAATACTGTTTTTATTGTCAATTCCGTCGAAGAAAAGTAGAATCTCTGGCATTTCAGGCCATTTCATTGTTTTTGAAACTTTTCTTCAGGTCGATGGCAACAAGAGCCCAACATCGGATAACAGCGACGTCCATTTCACCTTTACTCCCTCAACGGCAAAGAATTTACTCAACAAGGAAGGAAAACCTGGGTTAGTCAATTAAAATTAAGTTGATTAGCTAATTAAGCTTCTTCTTCTTCTCTTCTTCTTCGAGTGATATCCCGCCTCCCTGCAGGCGAACCCCTGAATGTGCATTCAGAGTACATTAAAAGTCAAGTCTCTTTCTACAGCTAATTTGTAGCAGAGCTGGCTACACAATAAATTCGCATTCTTAGCTGCATCAGCAGACAAAGTCACAGTACTACTTCTAATTCTACTGGCACTACTAGCACTACAGGCATTCTCATCATACGTAATGATATATCCCCATCCATTGAGTATTGGTATGCTTAATGTCTTCCTTTTCCATCTTGCAGAGGGAGCAGGTATAGTCAAACTTCTTATCTCTGTTATATATTTCCTCCGTTTCTACCACTCAGCATCTTGGCCCGTACCGTAGCAGCTTCGATTCTGTGTAGCTTTCCTTCGCAGTTTTGCCACAGAGGATGTGTCCGTAGTTCAAAAGATATAATTGTGTGTCGTATTTGATGAGTTTTGACCTTTAGAGAAACTGTATTTAAAACTAAAATTCTCTTTTAAAATGAAATATGGTGTAGTACTAAATCTATTTTTTTCTTTATTAATTGATTAACTTTACAATTGATTTAATTTCATCTCTTATACACACAAGTACAAAATTATATATAAATATGATAATAAAATTACAATTACTGCTTCACTGTTGTGACAAACAATTCTTTTCTTTCAACACCGTTATACAGTGCATAACATAACAACAGTAGCAGAGAATAAATTTTTTTTTTTTCACTTTTGCTCTTACTGAATCATTTCATTACTTCTTAATCTAATCTTTCTTTAAATTTCAGAATGGATAATAAGTTAATGAGGATGCACACGGCCGTCAAGTTGAACGCAGCCATCAAGCAAAGATCGGCAGAAGCAGAAATCGTCATCCTCAATTTCCCTGCTCCTCCTGCGAAGCTCACCGCTGAGGAGAACTGTATCCTTTTCAAATGGTTCATAATGAATGTAATTGAAAACTTCATTTATGCTCTCAAAACAGGCCTCTTAATCTTGTATCTCTTAACACATGGTCTCCTACACTGACCTCATTAATTCACCCCTAATGCGTCGTGTAGGACTACAATTGAAGTATAGGTACTGTTCATATTTGAACGTCGGGCTCACCTTGACGCATCGTAGTAACTAACACGGCATGGCCCCAAAAAGATGCCAATATGAATGCAGATAAAGAGTAGCTAGGGAAGCCAGGCCAAGAGCATGAGAGTACAGATTGAGAGGCCTGTGATCATGTTAAATTATTCTTAATTGATACTATAGTACATCCGGCTCAAGTTAAGTATCCAACTGTTAGTGATCTCCCTGGACTGAATAAGTGGCAGGATTGGTTGAAAAGGTGTGAACAACTGTGAATAAGCCAATCCTGTGGCTTATTCAGTCCAGGGAGGTCACTAACAGTTGGATACTTAACTTGAGCCGTACATCCTGTACATGTTTTAATTAAAGTTGTTTTATATTAGACTTCAAGTTCAGTCATATTACAGTAACAATTGAATTTCTATGTTTTCATATGACAAAGTGAAAAATCTACAAACAAGCTTCTGGCAGACAAAGTTGGATCTTTTAGAAGGAAAACAAATCTCAGTGCTCATTTCTAACCTAGTTTTGACCCGTTTCATTCGCCATCACATTAAATTATAAATTATTTTCACAATTTAGTCAATATGCTGAGGTAGCATAACAAATAAGAATATTTCAAACTCTTCATTATTAAATATTATGAATTTGCCGTCTTTGCTATTTCCTTGACTATTTAAACAGACATGGAATACCTTGACGCCCTCACGGAAGGAATTACGCGAGTCCTCCTTGTCAGAGGGTCGGGACAAGAAGTTGTTACGATCTATTCATAATCAATTAGGTTTTTAGTTATATTTCAATTGTTATTTCAATTACTGTCATTTCAATTGTTATTGTTATGGTGTGTATGCTAATCAGAAAGTTTTTATCTTTGATTGTTATTTAGTAAAACCTTCTAGTGTCCAGCTCTCTTGAGCTGTTTGTTGGTTGTTATATTGTACTGGAAGCAATATTTGGATTTACGTTGTGAGAATTGTTATTTCTTTACACATATGTAGTTATTTAATTGCTTTTTTTAGTGCTGTTTTAAGTGCTTTTAGTGCCATTTTAGCTCCCATGTAAGAACTGATATTTTCGATGGAGGACAAATTCCCTTATCTACATCTGCAGTGTTGTGCTTATTTGCTGTTTTTTTTTTTCTCTCTCAAAATAATTGCGCAATTTTATTTTACATTTCACATTGTCCATTACACGAATAACCCTTATATTAGTGTATCAAATTAATTTTAAGACTAGGTAACACTTTACTAAAAGTGAAATTATTTTCTTCAAATCTTGATTTACAAACTTGAAATGGAAAACTTTTGTTAAAATAAGATTATCAGTATCTCACTGTTCGTAGGTATTATTCACGTTGAAGCTGAAATGTTTGATTATTCTTAGTGTATATATGTAGAGCAATAATGTCCGAAACTGTCTTTTCATGCTGAGGAACTAGTGCCGCAGATTATGATCCGATTTTATGCAGTCCAGAAATATAATCAAGGATGCATATTCTGCTAATTTATGCGTGTAAGAATTGTACATCGCTGAAAATGAAAAGCATATAAGTACTAGTCAGTGATTGATATTAATATTTAATTGGCTGTCTCTGAGAAAACCATGCAGGTTGTACAGTAAAGTGAAACGTGGCCCGAGCCGGATTTTAACGAAATTTTCACCAAACGCCCTTTAAACACAATAATGAAGGTTGGTTAAGTCCATTTTTCTATGATTTCAATTCTTCCTTGATTTTACCCCACTTGAAAATAGGGTGTCAAGTGTGGCGCAAAATTCCTTTAACATGGGTTTCAATGGGAAAACATGCCAACTTTAGCACTATAGGAACCAGAGCGCAGCGCATGGTTTGAAAATTTTATGATGGAGGATGATTACACATGACTTGAATATTCTAAATTCACTTTTTCTAGCGTGGAACACTCCTTCATAAGCCAGATATAAGCATTTTTAGATAGCGGAGGGTGACAAATTTCTCTGCGTTTCACAAAAAATTAAAAAATACTAAAAATGTCATAATTCTGCTAAGATTTGTCCAAATTTGACAATTTTAGTGTCTAACTATATGTTTTGGGCAATTCCGCACCTCTTTTTATTTTGATTGGAGGTCAAGGTCACTGCCTAAGGTCAAGGTCAAAGTCAATTTTTCTGTAATTTTATGATATTTCAAGTTTTAGTCCCCGATATCTATCAAAAAGTCCCGTAATATCAATGCTTATTCAGCATAAACTGATTTCATAAATTTCAAGCTATATGTTAGTATCCTACAATGTATCAAAAGCCTTTTTTTTTTACCGTAGGGGGCACTTTCAAATTTATGAAATTTCATAATTTTTTCAAATTGCACGTTAGATATTTTGAAGATGTCCATCAATCATTGTGCATTAATAATTCAGCATTCAGTGGATTGCTGCTATTGCACGAGAGTTAAATAAAGGATTCTGGACCAGAAAACAGACCTTAGAATATGATATGAATGTTTTCGGCGGCCATTATTGAAAATTTTGTCACCTCAGTTAATGTCAATACTAATAGAGATAACAGAAAAGTTTTTGTTTCTATACGTATGTTTTTTTAGGGTCAAGGAATAACACAAAAACATTTTTATCATTGTATGATATGTAATATATGTGTAATTTGGCTGCAACAACAACAAAAAGTATCTTAGCTGATATCTGCGGAATATTGAATAATTCTTAGGTCTATACCTATGTTTACAAGGTCAGGGAATATCATACAGTTATATTCCATGATCTATATGCTTTCAAGTACACACATTCATGCATTGATAATTGGACAATTTCACAATAGAAAATGGGACGCATAAAGTATTTTGTAGTGTGAGATTTAGATCAGCTTTTCTCTTAAACTATAATTTTGGGGTAAGTGGTGCCATCTGCGCTTGGGCAAGTAATGCCAAGTCAAAGCTTTTGTGTCAAATAAAATCACTGTGGCTATTGTCAAAAATGCAAGTCACAAAACTGATTAACCTTGTTGTTCTTCACACAATATCTTTTGATTACCATTTTGCTTTGCTTGATGGAATGGAAAAAAGTGATATTTGACCTCAACACAATTAAAGATGATGAAATTAATACAATTTTAATGTCATTGTTGACCTGCTCCCTACAGGAGCTTTTTGTTAAAATCGGCTGAGTCTTCTCCGGCAAGGGTCAAAGGGTCGCTCCTTACTCTTGCAAGCCAGTTCTGTGATCAACAACCTTCCTTATGGCTCAGTTAAGGCCCGCTGCAAAGTGGCCTGCCTGCGTCACATGAACAGTTTGAAAATGATTTCAGCTACAAGTTGGGACGCTGATCTGCAAAGACCTCTAATCAAATAGTTTCTATGCACCATGTTAATGAGTTTGACATCCGTATAAAATTTCCCAACATAATATTTTCCATTTTGTCTTGGAATTCACCTGATCATAGCTTTAAAACTGAACAAACATGTACTTTTGGTTTTGCATATTTATTGACACAAAACACAATCTATTTATTTCTGATGATAGGCAATAGCACAGACACAAAGGCATAAATGCCATGGCTAAAATACCAGTCATTGATAGACATGATAGTGAAGGGTAGTGGAGAGCGGGGCACAGTGAGACACTTTTTTTATTTTCAAGTGTTCAAAAATGTCGGCAGTAACGAGTTAAATGAGATCAGGTCCTCATCACAGATAATGACTTGGGTATTATGGTTCAGTAGTTTCAGGTTCCTACCTTTCACAGGTTTGGATTAATTTTGAGTTACGTCCATGCTCGTTAAGTGTTAGGGTAAACCTTAGGGTAAACCTTAGGGTAAACCTTAGGGTAAACCTTAGGGTAAACCTTAGGGTAAACCGTGGGCGGGGCACAGTGAGATGAGGCACCTGCTGCCATAACCGCCGATCCTCAGGACCTGCGGAATTGTTCTGTCAATTGTTGCTAGAGAAACTACACTACTCATATAAAAGCAGCTGGCTAGGTGATTTTTTAGGTCCTTGTTTTGAGCATGTTTCGAAACCACATCGCACAGGACACATGCACAACTTATTTAACCTGCCGCACCTGTTAGATACTGATCAAAATTCTTTCTGATGCTTGCCTTTGGATGTGACTCACCAAATCAGTAGTTTACAGCAGGAATTTTGTTTTTAATAGTGAATTGTGAGCTATGCATTATATTCAGGTCGTTGAAGTGTATTTTGTGATGTCTCACTGTGCCCCGCCTCAAATTGTCTCACTGTGCCCCACGCAGCTCTCTTTATAAGATTTTTGAATCCTGCGGACCGAATGCCTGTATTGTGGTTCATCATCTCACTAAACTAAGACAAATAATCACGGTTTGAATCCCTGGCAATTGTTTGCATTATACCATTTTTCTTGAGAATTCTAACAAAAAGTCATTTAGCAAAATTATTTACTTTTGCTGGCTAAAAACCAAAATATGGAAATTCCACTCTCGATATGCTGTGTAGGCATTCAGGATATAGGACAGTCTTTCACTTACCTACTTTTTGTTCTATACAAGGGAGGGTTGATCTGTGAACAGTACCAGCTAGACACTACGGTCTTTGTCTCAGTGTGCCTGCCGTCTCACTGTGCCCCGCTCTCCCCTATGCTAATCAATTCTGTACACCTTTATACTAGCATAGTAGAAAGCAAGAGTTTTGATACTGTCTGCATTTGAAGGACGACTGCATGTGTAGGGGAGACCGGGGCACGTTGGACCTCAGGGCACGTTGGACCATCCCCAATATTTTCATTTTTAAACATGGGCAGTTATCCAAATCCTTAGTGGTATGCCTTTTGACCAAAATGTTTCATGAGCATTGGATAAAAAGTGTAAATTCTATTTCAGGTTTCCTGATTTTCAGCATAAAAAGTGACTTTTTCCAAGTCTCAATGGCTGGGTTACCCTTCTTAAAGTATGGGGGGACAAGTCTCGTAAATTGAAACTGTCACTACTTAAGTAAAGTTTGATATAAGTTTCCTGAGTTTAAATTCAAACTTGTTAGCGAGGCATGCACATTTTTGTAAGAGGTTGGGATGGGGCAGGTTGGACGAGCATGGCCGGGGCACATTGGACCATTGTAAACTCGATTGACTGACAAAAAATAATCTGCAAAATGCCAGCTGGATAATTTCTAACATGAATAGAGCACCTAAGCCAAATATGTACAATATGAGGGTAAAATCAATTCAGTTGACTAATCGCCAGCCTTTCTAGCTGAAACAAGATTTAATAAAAATATCTTGGTAAATATTTTGATATAATCATTCTGCAATGACACACAAGTGTGTGTTGTGATCTGTGAGAATAAAATGTGGTGTTTGCTCACTTTCTTCTACTTTTGTGGACTTTTATACCATGGTCCAACCTGCCCCACATGGCGGTCCAACATGCCCCGAGTCTGGGGCATGTTGGACCATAAAAAAAAAATTTCAAATTTATTTTTCTCCAGAACTACTGAAAGTAGGTGGGTGTATTTCTCCTCTGGGGCTTCTGGTTGCTGAGATAGCCGGCCAAACATCTGTCCTCTGCTTGATGTGACATACTGTAGTGTAGATGTTCATATCTTGTCAGTCAGTAAAGAGATTTTTCAAATATTTAGAGATCTTTTTGATTGAGAGCCAAAAAATAAAAAATCGGACCAACGTGCCCCGGTCTCCCCTACTTGAAAGCGTATCTATAGAATGGAAAATTACTGTATCATATTCCCTGACCATGTAAACATAGGTATAGACCTAAGAATTATTCCAATATTTCTGTAACCTCCGCAGATATCAGCAGAGATACTTTTTGTTGTTGTTGTGGCAGCCAAATTACACATATATTACATGACATAAAATGATAAAAATGTTTTTGTGTTATTCCTTGACCCTGAAAACATGGGTATAGAAACAAAAACTTTTCTGTTATCTCTATTAGTTTTGACATTAACTGAGGTGACAACTTTTTCAATAATGGCCGCCGAAAACATTCACATCATATATTCTAAGGTCTGTTTTCTGGCCCAGAATCCCTTATTTGACTCTCATGCAATAGCAGCAAATTCATTGAACTCTGAATTATTAATGCACAATGATCCATGGACATCTTCAAAATATCTAACGTGCAATTTGAAAAAATTATGAAATTTCATAAATTTGAAAGTGCCCCCTACGGTTAAAAAAAAAGGCTTTTGATACAGTTTAGGATACTAACATATAGCTAGAAATTTATAAAATCAGTTTCTGCTGAATAAGCATTGATATTATGGGACTTTTTGATAGATATCGGGGACAAAAACTTATCATAAAATTAAAGAAAAAATTGACTTTGACCTTGACCTTAGGCAGTGACCTTGACCTCCAATCAAAATAAAAATTGTCCCAAGAGGTGCGGAATTGCCCAAAACATATAGTTAGACACTAAGATTGTCAAATTTGGACAAATCTTAGCAGAATTATGACATTTTTAGTATTTTTTTAATTTTTTGTGAAACGCAGAGAAATTTGTCACCCTCCGCTATCTAAAAATGCTTATATCTGGCTTATGAAGGAGTGTTCCACGCTAGAAAAAGTGAATTTAGAATATTCAAGTCATGTGTAATCATCCTCCATCATAAAATTTTCAAACCAAGCGCTGCGCATTGGTTCCTATAGTGCTAAAGTTGGCATGTTTTCCCATTGAAACCCATGTTAAAGGAATTTTGCGCCACACTTGAAACCCTATTTTCAAGTGGGGTAAAATCAAGGAAGAATTGAAATCATAGAAAAACGGACTTAACCAACCTTCATTATTGTGTTAAAAGAGCTTTTGGTGAAAATTTCGTTTAGATCCGGCTCGGGCCACGTTTCACCCCCGCATGGTTTTCTCAGAGACAGCCAATTAACTTAAAACACTGAATAATGTATATAATATATATATGGGAGAAATCAAAATTTTTGCTGAGCAGTTTTTGTTGACCCTGTGATATTGATACTAATGTGGTATTTATACGTTTTTGCAGTTTACCTATAATATTAATGATTGGAATAGTAATCATGATTATATGTGTATTATAGTGGATGATCTCTGGGGTTTGATAGATTAAACGTCTTTTTTTATCGGTCGGTGGGTACTAATAAACTTGTATAATCTATGAATCCTTTGGTATTTAACTATTCTAATATAAGTATTTCAATTAACAAATATAGACCATGTTATATGTTGACAAATTTCTAGTTTCCTGAATTGTGGACTTTCAAAGACATAATAGAAAGACATATCACTATGGTTTATTATGCAGCCAAAATTTTGAGAAATCTTTACTTCTAAAACAAAAACTTTTCTACACCATAAATTTTACAGCATGCTAGTCACTTAGATGTTTTCTGTTTTACACCTCTCTATTATTGTTTTTGTTTGTTGTTGTGTTGTTTCATTTACTTGCAAGTTTATTTTGGAAATACTGACTTTGTATCCCAATTTTCGATCTTTGTGCCAAAACCATCTCTTTAGATATTTACAATGTTAATTTATTAAACTTTTTGTGATTTGTCATTTTCTTCCATTTGGATGTTACTCTATAAATCAAGCCAATCATTTTCTATTTAATTGGATAGACTTTATGGTCCTATATTAGATGCCAAATATAAGGTATAAAATTTGTATTAAACAAATTTACATTTTCAAAATCTATATATACATTTATACCCTGGTGCCACCTACTGGATTTAACATTTTCCAATTTAGATGATTCCAGAAGACCTGGAACTATGAGTAAAGTTCGTTGTAACCAAATTGACATTTAATATTAATCATATTTATAAAGATATCAAGCTAGCTGCATATCAACAGTATTTCTACATTGAGATTAGTTTTTTGAAAAACAAATGAACAGGCTGATGTATAACAATGTATAGAACTTTGTAATGAGTAATTTTGTGTACAAACTATTTTAACCATTTATAAAGCAATCACATTATTATATATATTAAAGAAACCTCCAACTATGCAAAATAATTCGCACAACCTCTGTGCAATCTCAAAGCACAAAATAGAAATCTTAACTTAGTGTAGCGTCTCTTGTATGTCATATCACTTGTTAGAATATATGTAGTATATAGGTAATAAATGGTATATTATTCCTTTTGCATAATAATTTTCACACAATATTCATATATAGATCATTGATACTAAAAAAACTCATAGTTTGATAGCAGTCCATATAATAAGTGTCCGCAGTATAATATATATATGGCGACAGTATGGGATGTAAACTATAAGTTTGTATAAATTTTGTATATCACACCATGATAGCAGTATAAAATCTCAAGTAAAATCTGCATAATATTATGTATGTAAATATGTACAATAGAATATGTTTAGAGTTAAAATGTATATATAATATGGATTGTATTGTATAGTGTATAAGATGTCAGGTCTACAAATTTGACATAAAAGTTATTCATGTATCTATCCTTCAAGTTTATACCGGTCGGTCAAAATGAACGGAAATCAAACAATTAATTTTACATAATTACTGTAATAGATAAGTTGTTATTGTATCTTATGATTCACGGTGTACTAACACCTCCAGCAACTTTATGCCCCCAACTTTAGGCTTGTTATATATTGTTAACAATTAATTATGGACTCATATATGGACACAATAAATTGTATTATTAAGCAATCCTTTTAACATATGTATTGTATCATATAGAAGCGCTTCCTTAATTATATGTATTCTATCATTATACTGTAAAGTTATACGATTATTGACACTATTGTAATTAGTATGTTTGTGTCCCTATTTTGTGGCAATCTGCTAGTCTCTGGGCCAGTATTTACACAATTTATCACTGTCAGCCAGGGTGCTTATAATTTTAACAGCTATTTAACTTGGGCTAATAATATTAATACGCAGTATTTCAACTTTTAAAGCTAATGTCTGAATAATGTTTTATAATGGGAATTGCACCAAAATATTTGAACCAATCTTTACGTTGACCAGTATTTAAAAAACACGTTTTTGTAATATTGTGCGGCTTCAGTATTTATGCGTTTACTTTACTTAATTAAATATTTTTTCAAGCTAAAAAAAAGAAAGGAAAAATTTATCTGCAGTATGCTGATTAAATTCCGATACCAAGGCCAACTCTTATTCTAATAGAGTAAAGTTGAATAACTGATGTACATACTCTGTATTTTCAAGTTGTTTTCTTTTTGTTATATTAGGCCTTAGTATATAATATGATTATGATATGATTATGATATGATTATATTGATGATATATGTACCTCTCCTTGGGTTGTGCCCATATTTGCAACACTCAGGAGGAAATTTCCGAAGATTGATAAATTTTGAATTTTTGAGTTGACCCTGCTTCGTATTTTGTGTATATTAAAGAGTCATTAGGTGTGCTTATGACATTCACTGCGATACCCTGTTGAATATGTTGAATCTAGTGTTTGATATAATTCAGAAGTGATATCATAAGAAGTGATATTTTTGAGGTAATATATATATATCTATTCAATTTTATATCTGTTGATATTTAATGATGATGTATTTAATTTCAAATATTTGTCACAAAGATATGATATGTATGGTATCAATACCCAATACCATGTTATTAAGATTTAACTGATTTAATTCACAGAATTATGTAAAGACTTCAGATTTTAAATTCTATATTCTCAATATCATTTAAAGAATCTCATTTGGTGTGATAGCTAGAACAAAATCATTAGGAATGAAATCTTTTAAAACACATTTAGTTAAATAATTGTTTCCTGATTGATCGCCTGATATCATTCACAAAATATTTATAGAGGTGATATCATTCAAGAAAAGATGTGTGTTATCATTCACAAAGATATCTGTTGTCCAAGAGTGATATCATTCACAAAAATATAATTACTTGAATCATTCAATATATTATCAATATCAATATTTATACCAGACTAAATGATATCACTTCCGATCAATATCACTCACGATTGCCATGATGATATATATCTTAGAAGAGGACAGTTTTCTGTGTGATAACCATTCTACCGCTGTTGATCGTTACAACTGACTGACCCAAACTGACTGACAATTTGTGAATAATGACTAACCTGATAACGAATGACTAACTTTCGCCCTTCATGACCTGTATATCCTGTTATTTGTGAATACAATGCTGAAGGTCTTTTGTGCTGATATTATTAAAAGTTCTGAAACTTATTTCAGCGTCTGAATTTTTCATTCCACTTATAGTCAGGTCCACTGCGTAATTTCGTTGGAATTTCGTGGAGAAAGTGAAAACTATACATTTTTGGAAAGCTTATAGTTTAAGGAATCAGAAAAACAATGTTTCCATTTGCCCTGATAAATTTATGGCGGCCATCTTGGATTCTACAAAATGGCCGCCGCGATAGAGGTTTATGTCAATATCTCAGCTTCTAATTAACTTAGACATACAATTTAAAGTGCTATACCACCATTTTCTGGGCCAAAGAATCCAATGGTATCAAAATGAATAAGCTAGATTCAAGCACTTACTCATTATGACCAAACCTGTCCATTTTATTAACCATTTTACAAAAAATAAAATGTGATTCAAGCACTAAGTTTGTGTAAAATTATGCTTCTCATGGGAGAAATGGATTTAATCTTTTAGGCAACTGAAGAGTCTTTACATATCATCAGCATCACTGTCATCATCAGTTTCACACATGTCCTGAGTATCCTGATCATTTTGACACTCACTGCCATACTGACAAAGATCAGTCAGGGTAAGTTCTTTCTTCTGCAGGAACACCTGGCGGAGGAACAGCCCTTCTTACTCCAATAGCCATCCAACTTACTGATGGCCTGTGGAGCTGGAAGTGTATAGATCTGTCATGTTTGATTTAAGTTGACCATCAGATTTTCTGTTACAGCCATTTTTTGTAGGGGATTCAAAGGAGGATCCTGCAGAGCAATACTGGCTTGCCCCCACACTCTGACTTGAATGCGGCTCTCAGGACATGCTCTCTCAGTGCTCCAAGAGTGGTTGGGAGTTTGTCACTTTCAGCCATATATGCTTGCAGAAGAGATGCCAGTTCACATATGGTCATGATAAAGTTGCATTTTGGGAAATATGCAGCACAGACAAACCTAGCCAGTGCTGATAGCACAGATTCGGTCACCTCTGCATCTGTTGACAGCACGTGTTTTAAAGTGCACTGAAAACATCTGCGTCTGCCTTCATGTACACTTACAGCCAAGTGACTTTGCCTTTCCTGATCCGATGGTTTTCCGTACTGGATCTATCCTTACGTCTCCGGAGACCATGGAAATTTATGTTCACTGCAGCATAAGGTGATAGTTTGCCAGTACTAGCACAAGGATGCCTGTATCGGTGCGAGAAGACCATCTGTGATTTCTCTCAGATTCTACAACTACCCTGTTGATCAACTTAGTGTCTGCTTCCTCATGGCTGTTTTCTCCTGGTATGCCCTGAGGAAGAGTTGATTACCAGTTTTTGGGATGCATCATTGAACTCCAGAATTTTAGCAGCAAGGACATTTGTTAGGTCAGCCTTTGTCTTCTCATGTGAAAGGAACCGACTCATTTGGATATGTAGGATATTTGCATCATCCTAGACCTGATACCGGACTGGCTGTCTTCCTTGCCTTCTATATTTTTCTAGTGGCACTCTTCTGAGACTCATCCCTGCATGTTATCAAACACAAGTATGATCTCATCAAAGTCCACATCAGCCTGTTGTTGAAGCATTCACTTACATTTTTGATTGTTACTATTGTTACTGGTTTCTTGGTCATCTTCTGCAAAAGCACCATACCATCTACCAGGTCTGTCTTGCGACTTAGAGTGTCTAGTGTGATATATATTCCATCTACTGGCTCTTGCTCTTCATGTGGAGTTTCTGCTGCAGACAATTTGCTAGGTTAGTGAATGAATTGCCAGACTTGGAGGACTGTGCCATATGGAGCAAAAAGGGCACAAGGTATGAGGGTGAATTCATGGTTCCCAGCGGCGTCTTTCTGTTGATGTCTCTGCTGTATCTGGCTAATACCTTTAGTCTGCCGTACAAGTCAATTGTTAAAGAGCACTGATAACTCTTCAGTTATTGCATAGATGATTATTCAATCATTCAGCGCAACTCACTTCGAGCGTCTGACACCCATCTGACTCGCAGGGGCGTAATTTTCACAAAAAATGTAGGGGGGACACGGCGGTCTCGGGTCGGAAATGGGTACGCGAATAGTTAAGTCAGTCAGTTTTTTTTACATTCTTGAATTCTGAATTTATGTATGGCATGGTAATCTGCCGAAGCATAAAGGTGGGGGACATGTCTCTTAGAACAGCCGCCTACCAAATTGAGTCCAAGGGCCATTACCACAACAGTGACAACAAATTTTGTTTTCACACAATTCCTGTTATGTCCCCCGGGGTCAAAAATGTGGGGGGGGACATGTCACCCCGTCCCCCACCAAATTACGCCCATGCATCTGAGTGACAAGCCAGTCTCCTGTTGAAGCAGAAAAGTGGACTGCAGCTTGAGAAATTCAAGTTAATTCGGAACAAGCTTATTCGAATCCGCAAAAACAACCAATCAGGTCCATGCATGATTGCATGTCACAGGTAACTGTTGGAATTTGGCTGCAGTGCATGTGAGTATGGACTTCATATAGCTCCACTGAGTGCTGAGGAAATGTTGCTGATTTCCTCACGGTCACGAATGAACAGCCTGCCGCTGTAGTCTGATAATGACCATGTCATTGAACATGTCGAAATGAGATTTCATAGCTCTACGACCATGCATATTATGTAATGATTCTTAATAAAATGAGATGCATTTGTATTAATCGGCAAGTTGGGGAAAATGACATTATGTTTGCAAAAAGCAAATAAAAAAATTCTGCCATAAATGTGAATGATGTTTACAGTAAATCACAACTCCTTTTTCGCCCTCTGGAGCTGTAAATTCACTCAGCACTGTCAACTTGATCATGTAGATCATAACGAATAAGGTGATCAGAAAACAGCTGAGCCCCATTTCTGTTTGAGACTGCTGTTTTGTCACCGAAATATGGTACTAACAAATACAGCAAGACAAGGTCAAATGATCTATGTTACATAGGTAGGCGTTATTCAAAACTTCAAATTTCTGTACATACAGGTTTTACGACAATAGTTTTGGTGTAGCAGGATTGTGTTCCACCATCATATTGAGCAGTGATAATTCAATGGTTTTTCCTTAATTGGTCTCATCTTTACCTTGCAAGTATGAACACTGCCTAGTGACTGCTGCATTTAACAAACACTTATGATGAAATAAATTGTGAACATAATGCATTGGTGCATGCAGTATTGCAGCAAGAGCTTCAAATTAATTTATTTTTCATTATGATTTCCAAGACTTGTAGTTTAAGATAAAAAGATAAGATAAGATATACTTTATTGCCAAATTGGAACTTGTTTCAAAAATGAATAAACTCATACATAGATAGGGCATTCATACAAGATTCTAATCAAAGACATTGTCTTTCCTTTCTTGCCAAATTGACATAATACCTGACTATTGTTATTAATTTGGTTCTAATTTTAGTATCTGTACAGATCAATATTTTAAAATCTTATTCATATTGGCATATAGAACTTTGTAGTTGGTCAGGCTTTATCTGACCAGTAGTATAATGAAGATTATGCATAATGATATAATAATGCTGCATACCGGTATACGGTATTTTTCCTGCGTCCAGGTCTTATATATTCCCAATTTGATATATGAAAAAAATAATTATAAAATGGGAAAATATTTGTATAAATATGACAAAATCGGGGAAAATGGAGAAAAATAAGTGAAAGTATTGATTTTGGAGGCATGATATGGAAATTACAGAGAAGATATTGAGTTTATAAAGAACATAAGAAATTTGGCTAGAGGATATGGATTATGGAATCTAGAGGGATATTATGATGTTAAATTAAAAAGGAGACATTCATGTCAGGAGAAGGCCTGTTGAAAGTGTCAGTGTGGTTAAAGGAAAAGTCAGTGATTCTGGAAGAATCTAAATATTTATTTAGATTGGGTTTTATCACTCAAAATTTGTAATGAGGAGAACGCTGCCAGTAGATTTGTGGTTCAAATAACTTCATTTCATTTACCTTTATTCGTTGGCATCTTACTGGCTGAGATTTTTATACAAAAGAAAATAAAAAGAAACATTCCTTGAATAGCTGATATAATTTTGATTACCTCAAATTGACAAATTGCATATTGTGCATTGACAAAAATAAAACATTTAGCTCCATCTTTTCAGAGGTTGTCATTGAACAAAAGTTGTTTTCATGCAAGATTCAGATGACAAGGCAAATTAAAATAGCTTGCAGAGAATGATTTTAATAGAACAATACAATACATCCTGTATTAATTTATCAAAAGGCTTTTTCTTAGCAAAATTGCTATAATTTATCATCAGAAATATATATCTTTCTTTTTTGAAAAAATGCTTGACAAATTTTACTAAATGGAAATACTTCATTGCAATTTAAGTAAATAGTGACATCGGAACAGTCAGAAATACGGCAGCATTTCTTGTTTTTGTTTTTACTGCTGTTGCTTAAAAACACATCATATTGTAATGTTTTCAATATACAGTGTTTTGTTGACACCCTATTACCATTGATCACTTATAAAAGTTATCTTTGACTAAAAAACAACTAATATCATTTGCCGGCAGCTCCTGCTCTTGAAGGACACCGATAATCAGGCAAAATCAGGTGGCCGTTTGGATAAAAATGGGGTTATGGCATTTTGTATTCACTATAGTGTCACAAGACCTATTCTAATGAATTCCTCATTATGGAAAACGTATATTTTGATCCAAAGATTGTCATTCTAGCCCTATTAGGACCAACGATATAGGCAAAAATAGGTTTTGGCGGCCATCTTGGAAAATATCCAAGATGGCCGCCATATTGGACTTTGAGACATTGTTTTTCTGATTAACTAAACTCTAAGCTTTCCAAAAATACATAGTTTTCATTTTCTCCACGAAATTCCAACGAAAGTTTAGATCTAAACATAGTGGACCTGACTATTACAAATAGTCCTATTATATCATAATGAGTCGTTTAAAGTAGTTATTTGTAATACCGTAACATGGGGTGAATCGGGACAGTTTTGGCCGTTTTTCTGTTATAGAATGGCCAAAAATCAACCCTGAAATCAAAATATAGTGTCAAATTGTGTCCAAGCAAAAGGTCTAAATATCCCTTGGAGCTACAAGTGATATCTTAAATTTCCAATAGTCAGGGCCCAGAAAACCAATGTACCAATTCACCCCTCATTTTGGGGTGAATCGGGACACACTATTATTTCCACAGTCAAAATTCCCTACCTTCTTTGGGTGATTTCTACTTGTGAATAAACATTAGAAAACACGTTCAATATGCAAAAAAGATTTTTTGAAGAAAACTTGAAACCAATTTCATTGATAATATGCAGATTTATAAAAACGTGATAAATGACAGAAAACGTTTGAAAACTGTATTTTTCTTCAAATTTTGCCAATGATTGATAATTCTGGACTAAATCCACCATAAATGATGCCAAGTTCAATAATATTCATCAAAAAGCCACGCCAGCAAACTCAAATGAAAATAAGTTCGGTTATTTTGTTCTATCCCGAACACTCGCCATAGACCTGGATCTGAACCCAGAAACAAACAATCAGAATCTCATATCCAGTCTATTATTATGGTCCTCTATGACTATTTTAAAACTGATTTTAAAGTTGCCTGCAAGTTTGGTGGCTGTAATATTTATACTTTTTGTGGTACACTCAAAGTTTTGACCACCTGTAAAAATGTCATTTCTGAAGGGCCAAGTTGAAGGTGCTGCAGCTCCTCACTGCCTGCAGTTAGAAATACGAAATTCTATCACATTATGCGCTTTTATGTTTACTAAAAGTGTGCCAAAAATTAAATTCCTGAGGCAAGTAGAAATTGGTGCCTTTGAGCAAATAAAATGTTTCCCTGTTCTGTCCCGATTCACCCCAGTGTCCCAATTCACCCCATATTACGGTACCACTGCAGTGTGTTGTCCTGCGGTTAGGACTGTGGCTTATTTAGGCCAAACAAAATGTATCTTTAGCTTCTCCCAGGCGAGATGTAGATGGTGTAAATGTAGGGGGAGCTGCGATAAGTGAATGCAGCTCTCCTGGTGGCAGAATAAATCTCAGGCCATGAGTTGCCACAGACAGGGCAGACACATTTCCAACCACATTTCAGTGGTAATGTCACATAGTGATTGTGAATGAGCGAATGTTGATCTCATTACTCTCAGCCAAACTTATCAGAAATCAGCACTAGCTAACCGAGGTCATTCACTGACCGTGGAGCAGGGTTGGGTAGACAATGCTCCTCTCATGCTCATAGCATCATAAAGTATGCCCAAGACACGGCTATTGTCAAAATCACATCCAACAGACCACAATGAATTGTTCCAGAAATTCTTTGAACATATCGTTTTCTGATACATTGAAAAATTTCTGCTTCATTTCCATCAGTGATTAGATAAGTAGCAGGCTCTCCTGGGATTTTTATAACATAATTTTTTACTGAGAATGTAGTGAATTTATCAGACAGTTTGAAAATCCTGCAGATTGAAGAATAAACCTCAGGTAGCATATAACCTCCGTTTGAAAACAAGTTTGCCTATCAACATAAAACGACAATGGAGCCATAACCAATCGGCCACATATGCATCTGATATATTTCCATTTTAGTATAATTCCAAAGAATCATTTCAATGGAAAGCTGAAGAATCAAACTTAATGTTTCAAACAGCATAATCAACACAACAGAAAAAGTAAAATTCAGAGCTAAGCTTTTAATAAACTTCTTTTTATAAATATTGGACCTGTTTTAGCCAATCAGATATCACAACCAGTAGGACTTAATTTCCATGATCACCTCTCGAATGTTCTTAACACTACGTTTCATTTTCACAATGTTGATGAACAGTATGTTTCAAAAATTATAGATGACCTTAAGCCAAAAACAAGTTCCGGAATTGATGGCATATCTAATAAATTTCTCAAAGAGATAAAATCAGCTATTATTTCACCACTGACTTTCATTATAAATCAATGCTTTGACACCGGAGTATTTCCTGAACTTTTAAAAATAGCTAAAGTTCTCCCTGTATATAAGAAAGGGGATGACACTCTCTTCTCAAATTATCGCCCAATCTCAATATTGCCAAGCGTATCAAAAGTCTTTGAGAGAATCATTCATAACCAGCTATATCATTACTTCAGTGATAACCAGATATTGTATGAAAATCAATATGGATTTCGGACAAAGCACTCAACTGAAATGGCTGCTCTGGAACTAGTAGATAGGATTGTGTGCTCAATGGATAAAAACAAAGTTCCTATAACCATTTTTCTTGATCTCTCAAGGGCTTTTGATACGCTGGACCACAATATTCTGATCTCCAAACTGAGGCATTATGGCATATCTGATTGGTCGCTCCAACTTCTTGTCAATTATCTAAGTAATAGAAAGCAACTGGTTGAAATAGATGGTAATCAATCAGACTTCCTAAATATAAAAACCGGAGTTCCCCAAGGTTCCATACTGGGGCCACTTCTTTTCATCAAATATCTTAATGATTTATCAACAGTTTGCCGTTCCTTCAAACCAGTCATCTATGCCGATGATACTGCCCTTTTCACTGTTTTAGAAAGTCATCAACCAGATATAAGTAATCTAAACAATGAATTAATACACATATGCAACTGGTTCAATCTTAATAAGCTCTCTCTCAGTAAAGAAAAAACTAAAGCTATGGTCTTTCATTCTTCCAACCGCAGAATACCTGATATTGAACTTAAGATAAACGTCCAAGTAATTGAAATTGTCAAAGAATTTAAGTACCTAGGGATTATTCTAGATAGTAATCTTACATGGAAACCTCACACAAATATGATATCACAAAAGGTCGCCAAGACTAATGGAATTATGAGTAGACTAAAACATCTTCTATCAAAAGATGTCCTACAAATCCTGTATTGCTCTCTAGTTTTGCCATACTTAACGTATGGTATTCTGGTATGGGGAATCAACAGTCAAAAACTACACAAGCTCCAAAAAAGATCAGTTCGTCTAGTTGTTGGAGCTAAATATAATGCACACACTGAACCCATTATGAAATTTCTGAACCTCTTGAAAGTAAATGACATACAGAAGAGGGAAGATATCAGATTTATTTACAAACTACACAATGGATTGTTGCCCAATTATTTCAATGCAGACATGCTTACAACCAATTCCCAATTTCACGAATATGAAACACGACATAGAAATGATCTAAGAGCCCCTTTCAGTAAGCATTCTTTTACGAGTAATGGTATTAGATATAGAATCCCCAATATTTACAATAATTTACCTGGATTGATAAAGGAAAAAATTTTTACGCACAGCTTTCAAGGTTTTAGTAATTATGTCAAAAAGTATATTATTGATGGTTATAATGACACATGTTTGATTGCGAATTGTTATATCTGCCAAAGGGCAGAGGCACCATAAATCAAGCAAATACGTGAAAGATACAACACTAATCACTTTTTTTTTCCGAATATAAAAATGCCTATGCTGTTGCATAGCATGTGAATCTCATCTATGGTAATGAAATGACTGATTGATCTATGATGATGAATTTACTGATTGAGCACATCACTGACATCTAGGAAACTGTTCCGTCTAAACAGCATGTGAATCTCATATGATGGATGGTGCTATGCTTTTGTTGGAAATTTATAAAAGTGGTTGATACCGTATCTGTTTGTTTGTCATACCCTGACATGCTCTAAGTTAGTCAACAGAATGTGTATAATGTATAGTGGATTATTTCTGCATTCAGCCTTGGGTTTCACCTTAGATCATCAATAAGTGTCCTTAAAATGCTCCAACGAGCATGTGAATATCATCTAAGTTTGACACTATCCGCTCAAGAATGAAATTTGGTTCACAGTGTGTGCAAAACTGCTTACTTTATGCTCATCGAATTCTATGTATTAAATCAATGTCGTCTGTTAAGAAATTACCCTTAGCCAACACTATCATTTAGGAAAATGTTTCATTGCGATAGCATGTGAATCTCAAACAAATGATGATAGTCGTTGGTTTCTGGGTCATACTCATAATAATCATCTGGTCCTGGTGGATATTCGTAAATGGAATGATTCTGGTCATAGAATAATCTCTCCCTCTCTCTGGTCGTGATTGAGCTATCTCAATATGTTAAGTATGATATTTTTAATATGTCGGGTTTACATAAAACTAAACTGCTGCATCCAGCATGTGATTCTCATCCGATAAAGTTATATATACATATATTATATATATTTAAAAATCTTTTAATAGAATATACATGTGTGATAACTTGGTTGATCTTGGGTCTTATGGGGATGCCTTTGCTTTTCTGATTCATGAGTTCATATGAAAATGTTTGTTCAAGAGCATGTGAATTTCATCTTTTTCGGATCTACAAACGTCACCTTAATGTTTCCTTCATAAAAACTAGAAACTGGAAAAACCTTCATTGAGTTATGCCGTTATCTATTTCTTTGGTTGAACTGCCTCTCCTTGCCTGAGCCTCTCCTTAACAATTCTAGGTGGGCACCTCGTCAGCGGCAAGTAGTTGCCTTAGGGGTGTCCTCCTACTCATGTAATGCTTTTGTTTTTATGTATCTATGTTTACTGTACAGCCATCAAACATCATTTGTATATATTCCTTGCATTTCATGACAAATAAAACTTCTTGAGTCTTGAGTCTTGAGTCTTGAGTCAAACAGCAGTAATTGTGTGCATAGAATAAATATATCACAGAAAAAGACAAAAATCACAGAATTATTATCAACGACACAGATCACAGCTTGATTCTCAAGGTAAACAATGAGACCTTCTTCAATACTAATGTAAATGTAGTAACTTGACATAAAACGCAGTTATTCTACGGACAGAAATGCAAGACATTTGAAAAACTCCACTAATTACAAAATTATAAATCCTTTGATTACACTTTTAAGCAACACAAGAGTGTGTATGTTTCTTTCACAACTCTACAGCACAAGCAGTATAAGAAGTTAGCAGTTTAAAAGTTCATCCCACTAAAGCTTTATAAGTATAATAAATTTGCATAATTACGCAATGAAGGAAATCGTATTATTCTTCTATTCTTATAACTAGGCCTAATACTAATAACTTGAACTTAAGTTAAGCCAGTTGAGCTTTTGCGCCTTGATTGATGTTCTCTTTTAACAAATCCAAGTGGCATTTTGCTGATAAAATAAAATAGCTGTAAAATGAGCCACTCTGCCATGTACCAGTGAATGACCTCCAACGTCAAAGCGTGATGCCTAAAAATTCAAAGCAGCTGACTATTATGGGATCGCTAAAGTCATTACACAGTGACAGACGTTAAATCACCCCTGTGAAGCATGGCGTGATGCTGAACAGTTACACATCGATTCTGAGCGCTATTGACACAAACGACAGTAGCAAAGAGCTGATTATCTTATTTCTCAAAATGCTAAAATTCTATTTCTCAAAATGCTAAAATATTATTTCTCAAAATGCTAACACATCATTTCTTCTTCGCTCTCTTCTTTCCGCCTCCCCATCCAACACTCTTCTCGACCGGAGCATCTCGAAATGACATCCTCTCCTTAACATTGGCCAGAGGGGCTGAACTGGTCTTAATTGCAGGGAAAACCAATTTTGCTGAAAAAAAAAAATTAATAAATAGTACATATATTGTGAGCAACTGATTTTCCTATACCTAGCCAAAGACATCACACATGTCAGATATGCATCATATAAGCATTAATTTACGAAAATTTTTAAGTTAATAACAGGTTAAAATCAGGTCTATTTTTTTAATAAGTTCAAATTCTCTGCAATCAACCCAAGATACGGGAAGGAACTTGTCTTAAAGGATGGTACTCTCTCTCACAGAGAGGATAGACACTCCATTCAGGTTCCTTCTACACCTTCTAGTTCTAACTATGATTGGCCACCCACGTTTATGAAATTTGACTCTAAATTCAAAATATTTCAGGAATAACACACAAGCTCAGTTTAACTTTGGTGGAGGGCCTTATGGTAATCACAATATTGCTATAAACTTATACATACCATTTTCTGATGCACTGGAATGACGACGATAAGATGCAAGGTCCGTGTTACTTTCACTCCCCACAGACTGCAGCTCAAGGGAGGGACTGGCCTGGAATATTTAAATGGGAGAATTGGAAGATACTACATTTTTATATTAGTCACTGAGTGCCGGAATTATGACTCAATGGCACTAAGTTACTTCTCATACTCAAAAGAATTATATGCACCCTGGATCAGACAAGTGTTGCCTACACTGCTTTAGATTGCATTGTTATTTCAGCTTGGAGCAGAGTTTTGAATTTAACTTTGTGGTATCATTATATAATAAATATCTATAATTACCAATGGCATAAATTGTTGGACAGTTAAGTCAACACACTGAAGAGACTTTCAACCTTGTAAGCTGATCAGTGATAGAGAAAAGTCACAGCCAGTACTCTTCACATTTGGTTTAGTCAGGAAGAATGACAAAACTTTAAGGTTTTGTGTAGATTTTAGGAAATTAAATTAGCATACTTTGTTACAGCAAGCCATCTGTGGAATCAAATTTGAAGAGGTTGACAGGAGCAAAGGGCTTTACAAACATGAATCTGCATACTGGTTATTAGCAGATCCCACTTGCACTTGAGGATAGACACAAGTGTGTTTTTTCAGCTGGGGTGCTGGGATTCATGGAATGTTTGAGACTGCCAATGGGACTTTCAAACGTCTGTAGTCCTTTTCAGCACATGATTGAATCTGGGATGGATACACTCAATTTGGATGCATGTCTCCTCTACTTGAATGACATAATAGGGGCATCTGCTAAATATTAGCACACTTAGAAAAGCTTGAGAAGGTTCCACAGGCTCTTCGGAAGAGAGGACAGAAATTAAAGCCAAGTAAAAGCTCTTTTCTTCAACAGGAGGTCAATTATTTAGGATGTCTTCCGTCAGCGGATGACGTCAAGACTGATCTGAAGAAGTTTGAGTTGGTTCGACAGTGGCCTGTGACTCAAAATACAAAGCCCTTCATAGGGGAGACAGATGCATCAACATCAGGTCTTGGAGCAAGACTGAGCCAGACATGTCATTGGCTTAGGCAGCCGGGGGCTAAATGCTGCAGAAAGCAGATATCCACCACACAAGTTGGAATGCCAAGCATTGAAGTGGGCTTCATGTGACCAATTTCGGGACTACCTGTGGTGCACCATTTTTCATAGTCACAGAAGATAATAACCTGCTAGTCTATTTAAATGAGCTCAGATGAGTCAATGACCCACTGTTGGGTAGCAAAGCTTACATCATGTATAACCATGACAATAGCATATATTGTGGGATAGATATCAGATGCAAATATTGTATTAATTTGTGATTTAGTCCAATGTTTGTAAATCTTGTGAGTCTTACCATTAGCTGGGCTCTTCGTCTTTGATGGGGGTCAATGTGAGGCAGATTGGTGCTCCTGAAATTAAAGAAGAAAATTGCATTTGAATACTTTACAACGATGCACGAAATATAAATACAGAAATCTATTTCATCACTCAGCTATATTGACTCGGAGATACTCAGTGGCAAGGTGAGTGCAGTTATTCTAAATAAAAAGTCGCATGTAAACTGCACACTCACAACATTGGCCACACCAATTGTAGCCTGACAGAAAATTCCAGAAATATAGTCGCTCAGTGCTACTCACCCTTGTTGTGATGTAGTTCTCCCAGTGGGTAAATCGTACCCCCCAACTTGAGTGTGAACCCACTCGTAGGTGCGACTGACTTTTTGGTGTCTGTCCTGGTCACGTTTGAATTCTTCCTCTCTCAGCTCCTGGGCTTTTGCTAAAAATAAATTTAAAGTTGTCAGACATTATTTGCGATGTTCCTTACAATATTGTAAGATGATTATTCATTTTGTGCAGCTTGATTGATTGATTGACTTTACTCAATAATATTTCAAGAGTGTACATACATATTAACAAGAGGTACTCTGTCAAAATAACATTAGGGTAGCCTACAAAGTTTCAGCTTTAACTTTTGAAAAACTCATCAATTTGATCTGAATCTGATTGCAGTGCAGTGGGGCAATTGGTGCACACATCAAATCAATGCCACTCAATATTTCTCCTTTAATCAACTTACAAATCTATTTTAACTGCTACTATTGCTAAGTCTAAAAGATTTTATAGACCAAATTTGGAAGTACTAAATACTATAATGCAAATGAAAATGCAATACCTACATCATATAAATATTACATCTACAGCATGTTGTATTCATACATATAGCAACATAACATACTAGAATGAAATTGGTGGTCGATGCACTTCAATTGCAACATATCATTCATATATGATCAAGAGGGATTCATTTCTTCCCAAAAGCTGGCAAATATGACTGTGATGGACGCCTCAACAGAGTCAGCACTCAGTTAAAAAAGTTATGCAAAATTGATATGTTCCTCAAAAGCAAATGAGAGCACAATTAGACATCTCAAACCCTGATCTCTGGTGACTATAATATAACGGGCGAAATCATATAATCTACCAACATCTATCAACATAAAGTTGTAGCTTCAGCAGATAACAAGACTATAATTTTTTTGGAACAGAAATCAAAATTTCTTAGATGCACACAAGATGGGAAAACAAAATTGAAAATCAGCAAAATAATTTTGATTGCAAATATTTAAAATTTATTAAACATTTTGCAAAATTGATTACAAAATTGTGAGAGGTTATCCAAAAGTGTCAGTGCTTATAACTAGGATTTGGATGATCATGATTTCAATGATATCTAAATCACAAAAAGTTTGTCAAACTGAGAATAAAGAGTGCTGATTGACAGAAAAAATGTGTATTTCCAGACAAAATTGTTTTATTCAAACCTGGTGGAGGTTCTGCCTTGTCAGGCTTGTCAGGTTCTGCGTACATTTTGAAAAATTCATTAAAATTTATAAACAACATTTATAGTATATTATAATAGTATTATATACATGTGAGTAATGCATCAATTAGGCCTACTACAAGATATTTATTCAAAGACAATAGTTCTACAACCTGGAGCTCTATAATTGATGGACCAACGGTAAATGGGACTCAACTCAACATGGTGTTGAACATGGGAATCAGAAAATGGAAGATCAGCCAACAGTTTAATACCACCGGGCTAAGGGGATACCATTAGTCATTCATTTCATGGAAACACTGGGCGAAATTATCACTTCGAAAATGCGATGTCCTAAAATATTTTTTTAAGCCTTGATAGTTATACCTAAAAATATTTGTTACTGAATTAAATCATAAATACGGTGTCAAGAAATCCACCTCATAGCAATTACTTATTTTAAGACTGTAAGAAAAGAATTTATCAATTTCAACAAAATTTGGCAGGAAATTATTAATTTCAAAACCAACTCCCTTCCCGGAGACTGAATGGATGTCCCCGAACCCCAAACAAAGAATGTCTACATTATCATTTATGTTACGGAATTTTATGAAACTTTAATGAAAGTAATCATTTACCTTGAAAATATTCCTTCCTAGGAACGCTCTTTTTCGTAGGCAGTTGAATTGGTTTCACTCTCGAGTTCTCTTCTAATTTCTTGTAAAGGGCAAGTCTCTGCTTTGGGTCTGAAATGTAATACATTTATTATGCATTATATTAATACAAAAACGCAGCAAATTACAGAGAGAGAGAGAAAATTTTCTATTCGTGAATTGGCTCATAGCTTCCGCTTACATGTAAATATTTTTCAATATCTAAACAGGTCTACAAAACCATCATTGATCAACTGATTGATTGAACAAATACATCAAAATATTTGCCTGCAAAAACTTGACCAATATTCCAAAAAGAATGTTTCAACTTACCTAACTGACTAAACTTCTGCTTCCTTTGGGCGTTATACTTCAACTTCTTGGCTCGGGCAATCATCAGTTCAGCCGTTTTGGAATCTTTGAAGCCCCATTCCTCCGCCAACTTGTCACTCCTTTTACTAATCATCGTACGAGAAGTTTCCCCGTTTCCTGGAAGACTCGCGTCACTCGTTAAATCGCTGAAGCGTGATAGAGGGGGTAACGGTGGTTTGCCCCCTGGTGACCATTCTTCTTTATGGTCTCTAGCCCCCTGTTGGTAATATTTTGAGTTGGTGTTGGGATTAGACGTCTCCCACGCGTAGATAGGGACAGCCGGGGCATGTGGAACCTGTTGGCAACAATATATTAATATGATATGCACCTCATACCTCAGAGCATGAGGTCTGCGCTACTTTCCCGCACTGCGGAGATTCATTAGCACAGTATCTGATGGCAAAATGCCAACTTCAGATTTACTGAGCTACATCCTTCATAATTATTACAAGAATTACGAAAATATACAGATACAGGCTCTGTAAGTCACAACTGGTTAAGTTCCCAGAAGTGCCATGAACAATAGATGATGTCACAACTTAAGCATGGCATTGATGTTATTTTAATCTGACGTAACCCATTATGTAACAATCATTCTCGTGGCGAGATCAATTGTCTTTTCTACTTCCAGGAACCATTTCTTGTGTCTTGCATGGTTCACCTTAGCACCCTATTACAAAGATGTAAACGAGTTGTCCTACCTGTTGAAAGAGTTGAACTTTTTCCGACATATTGGCTTGTACAGCATTCATATTCTGTTGTCTGTGGTTACTTCCATTTTTGAAGTTTTCACCCGTAGGATTTCTCAAAACAGCATGGCTGTAAATGAGAAGAAAACTTGATTATTTCAACAGATCAATCACCACATCATACTAATAGTATGATACTGAAAAGATTGACAGATACTAAACAATCAAAATTCACCTTGAAGGTAGCTGTGGCGTGTCCGGAGGCACCCATCCTTGATTCAATCCATCCTGCAACCAAAAAATAGAATTAAATTTTAATCTGAAAACATTCATGGCAAACAGAAGTCTAAGTGAACATTCCTCCAGTCTTCAACAGGACAGGGCAAAGCACCTCTATATGTTAAATAAATTCAGAATAAATAGTGTAAAACTTAATATCTTAAAATGAGTAAATGTTTGTATATTCTTATACCTCATCGAAGTTAAAATCGTCGAGGTCAATTTCCGGGAACTCCTCATCTTCTAAATCCTCCCCACTTTCCATTCTAGCGAACTCAAGAGCTTGTTGTAATCTCCTACGCAACACATATCCTCTCCATAACGCCTGAATTGCAAAATAAGCAATAGAAAACATTCATAATTGAAATTTTAATCAATGGAAAACATTTATTATTGAATTTTTATGAAAAAATTTTGGTAATATCCCTGTACTCCCAATGTTGTTGTTGTTGTTAGATGTTTATTTAAGTGACATATGCATACAGTGGATAATTTAAGAAAATACAATATCAAAAATTCTAAAATTTCAATTGAATTATCTACATCCGCATCCAGCCCACTGGGCATACAAGTCACTTTAGTATCATATTTTACTGTTATGAGTGGCGCGCCAACAATAATTATTTATAAAAAGTTAGTAACATCAAAGGATTTTATATAATTCATATATATATACATATGTTCAATCAATGCAAAAATTACTATAAAAATTTAAATGAAAAGGATGAAAATATAAGAAATGTCGTTCAGCTTAACTTGGACTACTAACAGCGATAAACGAAAACTAATTTCACTCTTCAACACATTCAGACCGAACACAAATAATTGATACTAATGTTTGTTACACAAAAGAGAACGTGGGTTTTGAAACATTCATACAAACAAGGCAGACTTCCTTCTTTCATACAGTAAAGATATAAATTTAGCAGTATGGCTAATATAATCCGGGCGCATTACAAGTTCCCATTTTTCCTGAGCATTCATCGTAAGCATTTCATCAAAGGTGGTATTGATGTTACTAAAATAATTACACCTAAGAACAGAGTAGAAAGGGCATCCAAAGAGGAAATGGTATTCATTTTCAACCTGGTCATCGGAACATAATTTACATAATCTGTTTTGTTCATCAATACTCTTCCATCTACCAGTTTCTATTTCAAGGGGGAGGATACCTAGTCTCAATTGGGACAGCAGAGAACGCTGCTTCCTATTACGTAAATGGGCATATTCTTCGACTCTAAACTGCCTCTTAAAAATTTCATAAGTTCTGAGCTTCGGAGTATTCTGCACAGAAATTACCTAATGGTTGCACAGAAATTACCTAATGGTTATGGTCCTAATAAAAGCTATTCTAACACATTTCAAGGAAATATTTGACACCTGATGCTGTGTCCTAAGGGTGGTTTTGAGTTTCCTATCAACCACTTTAATAGTAGAGCATTAATAATTTTTTTAATAAGACATTTCAGATATACACTAAATACAATTTTGATTACATGAAGTTTTACGCCCATCATTATAATTTTTGAATATCTTTCACACCAACATTATATCGCAAGTAAAGAAGAGATACAAAACCAAGTAAAAAACTCAAAATATTTCACCTGTATCTTAACAGCAGCAGAACTGAGAGTTCCAAAATCAATGCCAGGCCAAAGACGTTCTGTCAAATTTTGCCGAAACTTACGTCCTCTGTAAGCAGATTGGATGACTGTGGTGGCCAGACAGCGTTTTGTTAAACTCTCAATCTCTCGTCTTGTGGAATACCCTCTCCAATATGCTTGGATTATGGTAGCAGCTCTACTTTTCAATTGGGATGACCTACAAATTAAGAACAAACATACTTGAACATAAACGCATGATTATTACATGGTGATTAGGAAATCTACAAACATCAAAATATCTGCTCATAAACACAAATTCTCTGTCTTACAAGAACTTCTAACAGAATATTAATTATTCATGTCATTTACCATGTTCATAAATACACATTTATAGCATAAGGCCAGGGCCTAGTCTTTTCTTTCGGATATACATCAAAGCTAATAAGAATCTCATTTCAAAATAATTTTGATTTCTAAGTCAAGAATTATTCAACTTACCTCACTTCTGCCTGTTCACCTTGAAGAATCTTGTGGACAGTATTTGCATTCACTGACCCAGATACATGCGATTGACCCTGCGAACTCTGACCTTCTTTCATTGACCTTTGATGACCTTGACCTACATCCTGCAAATTCTCTTCTGCACCATTATCAATTGAACTATCCAACGTTTTTGACTGGGCTGATAATGCTGAAGAGTAGATCTTAGACCCTTGGTTGAGATTTCTCGTTAATTGGGTTTTCGGAACTGATGGAGGTTTAGGGGTCACATTATTCAAAGCCTCCTCAAATTTATTCTTGCTTGCAGCAGATGCATTTAAAGCTTCCTCAAACTTATTCTTGCTTGAGGCTGTAGCAGTTTGCATCATATTCGCAGCTTTGGGAACAGAAACAGCACCATTGGATCCCTTTTTCTTTCTTTCCGAAGCTTTTTTCACAATGTCCTTGAAATTGACCTTCAAGTTTGTATCAAGGTGACTGGAAATTGACCCAAATTCATGAGAAAAACGATGCTCTTCAGCTAGTCGAATGTCCTCTTCAAAAAAGGTCAGGTGTATTTTCAACAAATCTTCACCCAGCGGAATGTTCTTACTGAAAAAAATCAATTATGCCTTAAATTCACACATTATCTTTAGTTCTTATAGAAGGATTATTTTTGGCACATGCTTGAGTAACTAAAGATATCAATAATCAATAATCAAATAGTCATCACTCATCACATTACACAACTTACAGAAAGAAAAATATTTCAGAGTGAAGCAGCGAACAGCTAAAACATACAAGATGGACATACCTCCTCAAAGCATCAGTATAAGCACCCATTAATTTGTCTCGAATCTCATTTTGACATTGACACATCAATTCGAAGCCTGTCAAAGATTCCTCCAGGTCGACTTCCGATTTACTGGCCACTGACTGCCCATCCACTTCTTGAAGAGTAGCCACTTCTTGTTTCAATAACATCCTGAAAAACAATTTACTTATACATTACTAAATATATACACTGGTAGAGGTTGGTGGCAGCACCACCAACATTATTTAACACGAGGCTCCCTCTACCTAAGTTTGAACTGATCATGTGATCCTGCTTTTTTTTCTGGAGCCATTTGAAGGATGTTCTATACTTCTAAAAACAAGTTTGTTAGATTTGACTATTCTTACTCAGCCCATACCTGTAATCATCCTCCTCCGTAAAAGGGTTTTCTTCAAGCCTCAACTGAGACAACTGACGGCATTCCTTTATTCCAGGAAGGATGCTTTCAAGATCTGACAAAAAGATGAGGCACATTATATCACCGACCATATTTTCAAAAATCAATGATTTTGAATGAAATTCATAAATTGCAAGATTTTTGAAGTAAATACCTATAAGCTGGTTGTGACTGACGTTGAGGCTCTTGAGTGAGACGAGATTTCCAAGACTAGATAACTCAACCAATCTGATGAAGAAAGAAAATGAAATCTCTTTAAATGTAAGTCAAGTGCAGCAACTTCAAAGCAAAAGCTAGACAAACTTAATCTTATTGGGAAATTAGCAGTAACACTAACCAAACTGTACGGTGTAGGCCTACACAAGGCAGTGAATAAAACAGGTCTAAATTGGTCCACATAGTCACATACCCAAAATCTACCATTAAAATTACCACATTCAATGATATAAAGAATCCAGTAGTCCAGCCCAAAGTCTAAGACATGTCGACTCACAGATTTCCCTCAATTTTGAACAGAAATGTGAAATGACCTACCCGTTATTAGACAGAATGAGAGTATGCAGGAGAGGCAACCAACACTCGCTGAACTCCTCCACAGATGACAGGCTGTTGTCTTGCAAGTTGAGACATCGTAGCAGAACATGGTTCTCAAATAAAGGGACCTGCAATAACAGAAGAAGTATGGATACAGCTGCACGGAGACAGTCCAGTGAAAAAAATTTAAGAAAAAACATTCAAACACTTAAATATTTTGTGAGGATGGTCTGGATTGACATCGTTTGCAAAGTTTGATACAATCATCAATACTTTTGCTATTTGGTTCATATTAAGTGTGTGAAGGACAGAACTGGATCAAACTGGAAGTATATTTTGATGACTTCAGTTATAAACCAGGAAAAGGAATTGGTACGATCGGTGTTCATCCCTATCTCGGGGCAAGACACAAGTAACCCAGCACTCTTCGTTGGTGCAGTTCTTAGCATCAATTAGAAAAGAGCTCTTCAACTCTTATCAAACACAGGAATCTAAATCCAAGAAAACAAGAGCAGGTATACTGCCTCCATATCCCCCATGCCCTACACATCTACCAACTAGAACGGAGTGCATGAGATGCACAAATGTAGCTCTGCTACCAGTAGTCAGGGAGTCAGCCCTATTGATCCTGTACATAAGGTGTGACATAGGGTATGATTACAGTTTTTTTGCATAGAATGATGCATGGGGTGCCCCAGATTAAGAATCAGGCGGGTGCCGCTCCGGCACCCTTGGGCATTCCATTCTGGCGGCCATTTTCCAAAATGGCCGCCGAAACTCTATTTTCGGTCATATCTCCTGATATAATTGTCTTAGGACCATGATGTTTAGGTCTAAACCTAGGTTTTCAGGGATGAGGAATTCAATGAAAGTGGTTTTGATAATATCCATGCAATATTTTGTCCTTTAACACCATTAAATGCAAGATGGCTGCCATGAAACCTCAAAATTGCCGTTTCTCAGCAACGGGTAATCCTATTCAAATAATATTTTTGTCTACACTCATGTTTTTTGGGTCATAGAAAGTTTTAATGGTGGTCTATATGACAAAAAACAAAGCCCTTACCCCCAAATGACCATGAGATAATATGATAACAACACTTAAGGTTTATGGTTTGCACCATGCAATAAAAATACGTTTTGATACCTACAATGTTCACGGGATATATTAACTTGTAAACTGGACATAACAAATAGGCACTTTCAAAAGCAAAATTGTTTATTACAAATTTAACTGTAGCAGTTTTACAATCCAGTAATGTTGTGTCATAGAATACCCTTATCAAATTACACCAAAGTCATTGATGACCTGTAACTAATGTTATCTGTCCTCACAAGATACATTTTAAAAGGATTACTTCTAACTCTCAACAGCATTGTCATCATCAGAATCATCTAATTCTGTGTTTTCTGCATCATTCAACGTCATGGAATTTGTGTATGTGTTTGAACACACATCGGCTGCACCGCACTTGCAATATGTAGTACATGAAAGGCCACTTGCATGGCAACTGCATCTCAAGCTGGAGCACGGAATTTCTGACTTGCAGTTGCATGCCACGATCTCTAGAAGAGACGCTGGAGCAATGGCTGATGTACCCATGGTTGGAACCATGACATCATTCTCAGAGTTCCATCCATATTGAAACACATCAAGATCAGGTGCTGTCGTCTGATCTGCAGCACGCCAGACCAATGTTTGATATCGTGCTCGCTTGATGTGCTGCTTTGCAGCTGAATCGGTTAGTGGCAGAGTCTTTATTTTTGGCGGTTCTTTCTTCCTGATGAAGTTTGAGTGACGCAGATTGCTGAGACTTGACTCAGTCCCTCCATACAGGTTTGCCAGAAACTGCATGCCTTCCTCTATCCATTTCTCTTCCGAAGCCTGGGGATCAACAAATGCTGATAGTGACACCTTTGATTTAAGTAACAAATTGATTGCAGAAATTTTGCCCTTACCAAAAGGATAAGAGACGCTGTCGCAGCCTGAGAGTGCATGCGCTGCAAGTAAGTCCAAACATTTGTCCCCAAGCTTGCTGCTGTAGCCTTGATATCAATTGTTTTTCCATCGTACTTTCTCATGGTGACCTCAGCTGATGGCTGGTACACCCAACAGAAAAACAGCAACAAAACAAAGATGTCAGTGTCACCTGCCAAAACCTGAATATGCCGTTTGCTTCTGTGCATCTTCAGAAAATAATTTACAATGTTGACATCCGCCTCCTCATGGGTATTTGGATCCCCCTCTCCAATAGGACTGAGTAGCTCGTTCTCATGGTCCAACTCGCAAATGAATTTTATTAGGGACTTCTTATTTTGATCACATTTCATCACCGCATCTCTGACTGGGAGAATAGTGTCGGCCTTCAGCTCATACACATGGGGGATAATGCCTTTTGCTCTCCTTTGTCTTTCATGAGCCTTTACCGAATTTTCCCTGTAACAGTCAAAGATTACAAAAGTGTCATGTGGTCGGACAAGCGAGCCAACAAACCCTTTGGCAAAATTCAAAACGAGGTATGTTTGGGCCAGTTGATGTGGTACAATGCTTCCGATCCATCTATCAGAGTCGCATCCACTGGAATTTCTGTCCCTTCACAAGATATGGCAAGCCTGTGCACCAGAGTGGCTTTACAACCTTTTCTAAGGTCACCATACTCGTCAAAGAGAGAAGATGGAACTGATGACAATTCATATTGGAACAATTCTGACAGTGGAATGTCCCTGTTTTTTGAAGTCACCAGAAGGCGTGCATAAAGCTTTTCAGCATCGTACACATTTGAACCTCCAACTTTCGTTTTTTTCTTCAGTGATTCCATAGTTTTGATTTCTTTCTTGAGTGGTTCATGGAATGCCTCAGGTAATTTGGACATGAAATTTGCGGCCATTCTTTCGCCAGTGGCAAGTGCTTCATCTGCATTCACCTCATCATTAGCCACTCTACCATTTACAATGTTGTGCAATGGTTCTTGGGCCTGCATCAAAAGGGATTCGTATGTTGTTTCATTTCATTTGAAATTTTGTTCCGGTCATCTTTGTCAAGTTTCTTTCTTTCTTTGCCCTCCTCTTTGTGCCTTCCCGTGCTCTGGTTGGATTCATCCTCTTGTTCATCAAACATTTGATCTACCTTCATAGAAAGCATGTTGCACAGATGATGCGATAGCACCCATTCTGCGACTTGTTCAGATGCCAGGGTTTTTCCTACTAGACCTCCCTTGGACTTCCCGTAGCGAATATAAGTCTGCTCACCGAACTGGTCTGCGAACAGAGAGAGCCAAGATCCAGCCCTGTGGCGGCAAACATGTTCTCCTCGTAAAAGAGCTTCTGTGAAGTCATCTGGCAGAACTGACTGCATCTCTAAGAGATGCCATGAGATATATCTGGCGTAATGCCAGTGCCCAGCGGCAAAAAAATAGGGAACCATCTGCTTCATGGAGTACATGTGAAGGAGCCAGTTGGCTTCTCTTTCAGCCCGAACAAAGAGGTGCATTATGATCACCGGGTAATAAGACAGTCTACCCACAGACGTCCAGTACGAGAGAGACGGGCAACATGTAGCTCTTCCTGAATGTCCTCCACAGTGACCTTTCCTCCAAGAACAATTGGCTCTAGAAGCGCAGTGAGAACCATACGCAGGCCTCTCATGGCCTTAGGCCAAGCCTTGCCATTTAACATGGCAGGTACTCCCTTGTAAGCAGCACTTAGAATTTCCTCCAGGCCGCTACCATTCATAAGTGTGCCGATGCATCCTATGAAGGACATTAAGGTATGCATACCACCAGGACGAACTATGATGTGTTGCCATCGGGCAGGATCAGACCATTTGATTTGTTGAATAACTTTGTAAAGTTGCATATCAGCTGACAAATGGATGAATGGTGGATCTTTCAATGATTCCTCCAGAAATAGAAGGGTTGTAAGGATTGTGTCTGGATGGGAAGGCGGAAGATCAATCAAGGGCCCAAAGACATATTTACTGGCTGGCCCATATGCTGACCCTTCATCACGTGATAATGCAGCCATAGCCCCTGCCCATTCTGGTGTTTGACTTTCTGTTGGTTGCAAAACTGAGACAAGCCATGAGGCATCTTTTTCTAGGGCTGTCTGGGCACTGGAGATAGTTTTACATATCAGGTCATAAGGGAGACCATGATTCAGGGTCAGTTTTGGGGGGATAGCCTTCTTGTTTCCATTGAAATGATGGTGTTTGACAGATGTCCTATCAGCTAGTTGCATGTTCTGCATTGCTTTTCGCGATATCCTTGGAATTTCAGGCAGCTCATTACTTGAATCATCTGCAAAAGAGATACCATTCTTGGTAATGTTCGATACTTGCCTGAGGTTTAGTGTTTTACCAAAATTTCATACAAATAAGGCGGTAATACAAACTATCTCCAAATTAAACACCGACGTTTGGAACCGGAACTGCAAAATACAAAAATATCTCCCAAAAATGAATGATCTGGAACATAAAATGACAGAATATATGGAACAAAAAGTATTGAATTGAAATATAACAGAACATCAATAAGAGCAATCAGATGACATACCACCGCCATGCTGAATGAATTCCACTGCCATGGAGTGTGTTTCTCTCATACCATTGGGTGTGTAAACATTCAAGTCAAAATTATCACACCAGGTGCTGATCAATCCTTTAGCATCTGGTAGTCCTTGCATATGGAATTTTTCATCACATGTGAACAAAGCAGCGGATTTTCTGAATCGTTTCACTTCATCGTATGTTGAGCAGAAGCCATGATCATTAAGAATGTCAATTATTTCTCTGGATCCAGAAACATTGTGAATCTTAAGAGCAAGTCCTAGGGTTGTCTGATTAAAGTTATTTGACACAAGTGCCTGCATAACTTGTGTGATTGAAAGAGACTTCCTAGTTACTTCTCCCCCAGAAATCAGACTTGAAACAAAATTGAGAAGTGTTTCACTGGTCTGAATAATGGAATCCTCCTTGGAGAATTCATTCATTTTGTAAGATTCCATTTTTTTGTGCGATTTCAGTTCAATTTCATGAGAAACCTGCTTAACCAATTGTGCGACAAGGTTGCTGCTCTCGTTTGCTTCTACTAATTTTAAAGTCTTTGGCAAATACTTCTGAAAACAGATCATACTGGCACATCCCTTAACTTGAAGCAATATGAGTTCTTCTCCAAAATGTTCTTCTATTCTTTGTAACAGTCTTGCCCTTTCTTTTCTGTCAATGGCAGATTTGTCAACAGATGTTGAACATGCAGACTCAGCTGAGCCAGAGGTTGATGACCAGGAATTCAAGCATTCTTGATAAAACTCGTGTATCTCAATGGAATTCCATATTTGAGATGGATCACTTCTCAGTTTCTGGACAAGAAGATCAAATGCCAGATCAGCTGGGCTTCTTTCATTCCCAGTCAAAGATGATCGGAGAGCAGCAGTAATATTACGCTTTGAAGTAAATTTCTTAAAGCAGTCTTCATGGTACTGCGCATCTGCGGCATGCAAGTCTGATAAACTGCCATGAATTCTGATTGAGACTTCCTCAGCTTGCAAATCATGTCTTTCTTGGCATACTTCCAGAAGTTCATCTTTCATTTTCTTGGTCTGACACTGCATAACCTTTCTCCATCGATCTGGATGCCTCGGGTCTCTTGGTAAGCATTCATCTCCACATATTAAGCAATGAGAAGTAAACAGGAAATTTTTGAAGTCTGATCTTCTTTTCTTTGCTTGCTCCTGATCTGGCCTGCTTGATCCACTTCGTTTTAGTTCCCGCTGAATATGTTCTTTTGATGTATATGATGAGACGCACACTTTATGAAATTTTACTTCAAATTTTGGATCATCATTTAGCTTCTTTCTTATGGTGACATGCACGGTGTCATTCCTTGCTATACTGGCTTCAACAATGCTGTTGGTTCTTTCTTGGCCACCTGTTATCAACTTTTCCGTCCTTGAGCAATTAAAGATGCACTCCTGTAGGCCTACCTCTGCCATTGCTACTGCTTGTAATGGCTTGTAATGTCTGGCAGGAAATCATGTGTTTCATTCATTTTTACCTGTAAGAGGAAAGAAACGAATATTAGTCTAATAAACTCCTAAGTATGGCACACAGGGCATTTACATGGCAAATTCAGCATTGAATCTTAGCCTGCTGCTTGCTTGCCCGAAAAACATCAAATGACAGCTGCCAATTCATTATTACTTAGTAGTGTCACCACTAGCTTTGGCACACGGAAATAATGAATTTTATGTTGTTTTCAAATCATGAAAAACTTACCAAACTGTGGGAAAAGCTTTTGTGTTGAACTCAGGCAATGGAGGCCATTGTTGTTTACATGGAAGGAATGATGTCATCACTGCCACAACACACCAGATGGCACATCAATAGCTCTGTACATAGCGCCCTCTTCCTAAATTTATTTCTTACAAAAAAATAACCTAACAAAGACAATTTGTTTTCCTGTGTCTCACCAAAGATCTTATTAAACAGTAAAAATAGGTCAATATGTCACTGAAAACAGGTAGATACATTCCTTTACCCCAAAACCATGGGTGTAGACACACAAAATGTGTGAATAAGATAACCAGTTGTTTTGAAATCACAAATTTGATATTTATGGTGGCCATCTTGCATTTTAATGGGTAAAAGGGCAAAAATAGTGCATGAACATCATCAAAACCACTTTCATTGAATTTCCTATCCATGAAAACCTAGGTTTAGACCCAAAAATGATGGTCCTATGACAATTATATCAGGAGATATTGCCAAAAATAGGGTTTTGGCGGCCATTTTGGAAAATGGCCGCCAGAATGGAATGCCCAAGGGTGCCGGAGCGGCACCCGCCTGATTCTTAATCTGGGGCACCCCATGCATCATTCTATGCAAAAAAACTGTAATCATACCCTATGTCACACCCCCCCTCTGTGACTCCCTGACTACAGTGCACGACATCGCATTAGAATACTGTGCAACCACTTGAAGGCTTGCTTGAAGACAGAATACACCTATCAGTATACACCCATCGATATACACTCATCAATAGAAACCCATCATCGGTAGATACAACTCGGTAGACACCCATCGGTCAGTAGACACCCAGCGGTCAGCGAACACCCAACGGTTGGCATACACTCATCAGTCAGTATACAGCCTTTGGAATGTATACATCCATTGGTAAGCATTATTATTTTTAACACATACACCCTTTGGTACATGTACATCATTCGGTCCGCGTACACCCTTTAGTATGTATACATCCTTTGGTACAGTATACACCCTTAGGGAATGTATACACACATTGGTAAACATATACGTTGCCAACACTTGCACCCGTTGCCAACACTTGCACCCGTTGCCAACACTTGCACCCCGTGCCAACACTTGCACCCCGTGCCAACACTTGCACCCCGTGCCAACACTTGCACCCCATGCCAACACTTGCACCCCCTGCCAACACTTGCACCCGTTACCAACACTTGCATCCGGTGCCAACACTTGCACCCGGTGCCAACACTTGCACCCGTTGCCAACACTTGCACCCCATGCCAACACTTGCACCTGTTGCCAACACTTGCACCCGTTGCCAACACTTGCACCCCGTGCCAACACTTGCACCCGTTCCAACACTTGCACCTGGTGCCAACACTTGCACCTGTTGCCAACACTTGCACCCATTGGTCAACACTTGCACCCATTGGCTAACACTTGTACCCGGTGCCAACACTTGCACCCGTTGCCAACACTTGCACCTGTTGCCAACACTTGCTCCCGTTGCCAACACTTGCACCCCATGCCAACACCTGCACCTGTTGCCAACACCTGCACCCCCTGCCAACACTTGCACCCGTTGCCAACACTTGCACCCGTTGCCAACACTTGCAACCCGTGCCAACACTTGCACCCGTTGCCAACACTTGCACCCTGTGCCAACACTTGCACCCCGTGCCAACACTTGCACCCGGTGCCAACACTTGCACCCCGCGCCAACACTTGCACCCGTGCCAACACTTGCACCCCACGCCAACACTTGCACCCCACGCCAACACTTGCACCCGTTGCCAACACTTGCATCCCATGCCAACACTTGCACCCCGTGCCAACACTTGCACCCCGTGCCAACACTTGCATCCCGTGCCAACACTTGCACCCGTTGCCAACACTTGCACCCGTTGCCAACACTTGCACCCCGTGCCAACACTTGCACCCCGTGCCAACACTTGCACCCGTTGCCAACAATTGCACCCCTGCCAACACTTGCACCCCCTGCCAACACTTGCAGCTCGTGCCAACACTTGCACCCGTTACCAACACTTGCACCCATTGCCAACACTTGCGCCCCGTGCCCACACTTGCACCCCGTGCCAACACTTGCACCCCTTGCCAACACTTGCACCCAGTGCCAACACTTGCATCCCGTGCCAACACTTGCACCCCGTGCCAACACTTGCAACCCGTGCCAACACTTGCAACCCGTGCCAACACTTGTACCCCGTGCCAACACTTGCAACCCGTGCCAACACTTGCACCCCGTGCCAACACTTGCACCCGTTGCCAACACTTGCACCCGTTGCCAACACTTGCACCCCCTGCCAACACTTGCACCCGTTTCCAACACTTGCACCCGTTGCCAACACTTGCACCATTGGCAACATTACACCCAATGGCAACATTACACCACCCTCAGGGGTATCCCACCCTTAAGGGATACCCCCTAGGGTTACCCCCCTTATCTATCTATCTATCTATCTTTCTTTCTATCCATCTATCTGTAACTCCCTTCGCCAGACTGGCCTCTCATGCCAATCAAATATCAACTCCCCTAGCGACGATTCTTTGAACTAGTCTCCAGATCTGGCACTCTGCCAAAAGTGACTCAGCAAAAAGTTCTGACACGGGACACCTATCTGGGGAAGCCAGGATCAACAAGAGCTGTGCTACTCTCGTAGCAGAGCTAATACCCACAAGAATTCCAATTTTAGTTATGCCAAATATTTCCACCAGGTGCACAACTGTGCATATATGTAAGGATGTGGAGACACCTGGGGGTGGAGTTCGCTTTTAAAAATAACATGGCTGCAGGCCAAAAGCACAGCAAAAAGTATTTGGAATGTGGAAATGGTTATGATATTTATTGATTTATGGTCAGATTTGACAAGTTTAGGGGGGTCTTTGAATGTTGGGAAAGGATGAGCATTGTGCATGGTGTGGTGTTTGAGATATTTGATGGACGCCATGACATGGAGACTAAAAGTAAATCCCCCATAGCATAGCATGGGGGATAATTACACTCTTATGGACTTACCTGTAATAGGTTATTGGAACTAGCATCGAGAGTGGTCAACAGACTGAGTGCTTTAATGTCTTCTACGTTTGCCAGATGGTTATGAGACAAGTTCAGATCTTGTAAAGTGACCATCTGTCCGAGCCCTTTTGTTGTAATCAGTTGATTGTGAGAGACATCAAGAGTGTGGAGACTTGTTAACCATTCTGTGCACGCTGAGCAGAAAGAAGATATACAAAATTAATAAAAATCATAATTACACATAAAATACATTATATAATTTATTTAACTTCACATTTTGAGTACAGAAATATGGCATAAGATTATGGGGAGTTGGAACTATTCAGGAATTTCTGAAAACACAAAATCAACATGTGGCCCCAACTTTACTTCTTTTGAAGACAAATTTACAAAAACAAGATCTAAATCATACTCTCAAGAATACACAAAGGACACAGTATCAGATAATTAGCTAGAAGAAAAATAAAGAGAAAGCAAAATTAACACACATACATATACACAAAAAGTGTTACGAATTTCATAAAACCATGCTAACCACAAATATAAACGCACTATTATAAAATATAATATGATAATGCCGTGGCATAGAAGACGGGACTTGTAAATACTAGATTGGTTGACAATTTTCATAGTTAATTTTTTTTTTTTGGGAAAATATTTTTTTTTGGGAAAATTTTTTTTTTTTGGGAAAATTTTTTTTTTTGGCGGAATATCAAACAGAAGAAGAAGAAGAAGGTAGTCACGTTTTAGTCACGCGTGAAGAGAAGCAAGTGCCAGGATCATATTATGGGATGTCTGAATCACTTTTTTTGATTTAACCATCTGGATGACTCCACTCGCCTGATTGCCATAAGGGACAAGACACCTCGCTTCGCTCGGTGAGCCCGTGGCTCTGTCCCATCTAATATTTCACACTCAAATGTCTTGTAAAAGTCCACATCTAAATTGCTCTTTGAATTTAATAAGTCTGTTCTTCAATACGTCCTATACAGATATCACAAATGAACTGAGGAAAATGAAAACAAATATTCATAGAGATACCTCCCAAAAAATCAGATGGAGGAAAAAACTGACTTGTCGTTCTAAAAAGTAAGTGCTCTTCTACAGAGCTAATTCAAAATTTCAAAGACTACAAAGAAAGGCCACATCTACAAGCTAATATTCGATAGAATCTCACAAATCTTGCGGTTCAATAAGCCGGTAGACACAACAGTACTAGTTGTTGGGTTCCACTGGGTAGCTAGGGTAGGAATGGAAGCAGGGTCAGGGTCAACAAGTTACAGTATTTTTCATACACATTTCCATATCGCAATAATTAAACATGCAAGTAACAGCAAGTTGACGGGTCCAATGTGATCATGGGTAATATTGGGTATCTTATATTGTTAATTTCAACAAAGACAATTAGCAAAATGAGGCCTACCTATTCTTGTGATCTTGTTGTGAGATAAGTTCAAATGACGCAAGATCTGGCATCCTTCGAGGCCATGTATAGAATTCAAGTTATTGTGCGAGACATCCAGCCAAGTCAGGGAAGATGCGTCCGAAAGGTTTATTGACTCCAACGCATTGTTCTAAAAAATTTCAAAAATCATTCTATTTATCAACTGGTACATTTTTTTTACTAAAATCACTGTCTTACAATTTCACGCAACGTAAAAAATTCCGAAAAGTTTGAATGTTAAACTGATTAAGTGACACAATATCAAAATATGGATGTCAAATAAATCTATATCATTTAAATAATCTTGAGAATATTCCTTTAGTGCATCGAAAAGATAAGAGTTACTGTACTCATATCCCTTTCTTTTCGGGCCTCACAATAAACATGAATATCACCAATCAGCAATAAATTGTCACAAAATACCTTTAAATCCAAATACTGCAGAGAAGAATGCTGTTCAAATCCTTCGAGTGCCACCAGATGGCAGTTATTGATCGCCAAATGCTTCAGATTCTTGCAGCCGCCTAGTGGTGACGTTGAGAACCCTGGGAGGTCCTTCAATTCAACGGTTGTTATCTGAAGAAGAATGATACAATAATGCACATCAGCTGGCTGTGTCAAAGTTGAAATTAATGATGAGAAATAGGACTTGGCACGACAGGAAGTACAGCCACACACCTGTTGTAAAGAAGCCGCTTGTCCAGCGGCCAGAATGACGTCATCCTTCAGCAATGGAAGCTTTTTTGCAGATAGAGGGCGCCTCAGTTGCTTCTTGGCACTCGAGGGCTTCCTTCTTTTCAATTCTTGTTTGCTTTTGCTAATATACAAAACATACCGGTCACAAAATGAATTTACAATGGAAAGTAGCAATTAATAATAAAGAAATGAATTCATTAATTTACAAGTACTACTAGTAATATCAAATGGACGTATCATTGTAACCATACCTCCACGGCTGACAACCCTTCATCCAAGTTAATCTCATACTTTCTAGTTCTTGTGGAAGAGTCATCATAAGTTGCAGTTTCCTGGAAATAATCAAAAATTTTAACCGTGTTACAAAGAGTTCACCAAGATGAGCAGCAAGGCTGTCATAATCTCTTTCTCATGTCGAGACTTGTAAGTATGTATTATTAACTTTCTACAACATGTCTCATTCGCATGTATCTATTTGTTTCTATTAATCACTCCATAAAATAAGCTAATCCATCCTTCTATTTATTCTTTTCTTACAAATTGATGTACCACAGTAACCACACCTTTCTCTTTCTTTCTTCTTGGCTGCTTCTTCCTCTTTCTTCTTTATCTCTTCTTGCCTTTTCCTTTCTTCTTCCTTCTTTTTCTCTTCTTCCATTTTCCTTCTTTCCAATAATTTCTTTTCTTCTTCTTTCTTCAATCTTTCTGCTTCCTCCTTCTCCTTTCTTTCTTTCGCTAGTTGCTCCTCTCTTTCTCTTTTCTCATTCTCTTCTTTCTCCTTCTTTTCTTGTTCAATTCTCTCTTTTTCTTCTTTCTCTTCTCGTTCCTTCTTTTCTCTTTCAAAGCGTTCTTTTTCTTCCTTCTCCTTCCTTTCTCTATCTAAACGTTCTTTTTCTTCCTTCTCTTTCCTTTTTTTCTCTTCTTTTGCTCTCTTTTCCTTCTCTTGTTTTTCTCTTTCCTTCTTTTCTAATGCCTCCTTTTCTCTTTGCTCTTTTTCCTTCTCCTTCCTTTCCTTTTCTTCTTTTTCTCTTTCTTCTTTTTCTAGTCTTTCTCTCTCTACTCGTTCCTTCTCCTGGTCTTCTTTCAATCTCTTTTCTTCTTTCAGTTTCTCAAATTCCTTCTTTTTTTCTTCAATTTCTTTCAACATGACCGCCTCTCTCGCTTTCTTCACATTCTCTAATCTTTCCTTCAATTCTTGACTGTGAACTTTTCGATCTCTGCAACAAAGAGATATAATTATGTTGTTTTTCATAATAACTTAACAGGCAGGCATCACCTAGTGTTTCCCTTACAGCAATACATGTACAAAGCCAGAAGGCTGAAGAAATATAGGCCTTTATATTTTTAACATTTTCAAAAATGTGATGTCTCTCAATCAAACAGATCTCTCAGAAACTAACGAACACTAACAAACAACCTTAAAGGTCCTGTAAAAACATAGAGTTTCCCAAATCACAGCTTCAATTAATTTGATTAATAATCAGACCATACCTGTAGCCCCTCCAGAATGACTGGATTCGAATGGCACTTTTTGTTAGTTTTTCTTCATTTTCCTTCACTTGCTCCAACTTCTTTTGTTCAAGAACTTTTTGTTCTTCAGCTATGTCTTGTGCCAGTTTCTCAATTTCAGCCTTTTGAAAGAAAGGATAACACAAAAGAATGTTAGTCTAACTTTCAATGTTCAGGAGACTTATCGCTTATTATTATTGAGAGAAATACACAAAAGATCATCATTACTTTTAGGTTTACAACGCCTCTGCTCCAGCCACACAGGCTTAGCGATAGAATGACATAGGACAGATGGATGATTGGGGCTATACATCCCATATTTACACACTTTGTAGGCTAATTAGAACAGGAGAAAGACACAGTGAATCAGCGATGAGGCAAGTTATGACTGAAACTGCTGTCCAACAATCATGAAAAGGAAAACTACATACCTGATAAATTTCCAAAGATTCCTTGACCTTCCTCTCCTCCTCTTCCATTTCAGTTTTAAACTTTTCTTCAGTTTCCTGGAAAGAAAAATACACTTCAGAAATCAATATGGACACAGGCAGACCTTAAGGCAGTGCATAAACTTCTACAAGTAACTGCCATAAAAAAAGAGTAGATTTGTCAGATCCTCAAGGCCCAAGACATACTCTGTAAGGCACACTGTATTTTTTGAAAAATTAACTTTCAAATCACTGGATAAAATAATCTTGTCCATTAATAACATAATGCAACTTCTACCTTTTGTCTCTCCGCTTCCTTCTGTTTTTCGACTTCCAGTTCCTTCAACTTCTCATTTCTCTGCTGTTCCACTAATTCCGATTTCTCCTTCTGCCTCATCTTTGATTCCTCGTCAACCTATTAATGATACAATAATTTGCTTGTGAATTATGATAACAAAAAATATTTAAGAATAAAAATGTGTATAGATATAGATGCGGAGAATCTAAGAGATGTAGAGGACATAACCCTTGGGGTTGTTGTCCTATCGGTTTTGTTAAGGAGATACCCAATAACTATGCAAATTTTTGAAGGAGCACAATTGAATAATTTTCAGAGTTGGAACAATAATTCATTGATTAAGCGCGCTGTTGCCATCACTTGGTACATTGACAAAGACTTTATTTGGTTTCACTGCAATAAAACATAAGTTATTTTACCTTTTTCCGTTGAGATTTTTTCATCTGCCATTTTTCAGTCCACTCCTGATATTCATTGATAGTTTCTGTTATTGCCATTTTATTTATCTCATCAGTCTCATCAGAATTATTGTTGTTCGCAGTTTGACTGATATCAATCGCACCTCCATTGGCTGTGTTGATTGGTTTCTGTATCATTTTCCGCACCATTGACATTTTCAGTTGTATTCTGACCTGCTTCCTTATTTTCAGCCTCATTATCACAATCATCTTGTAGACCTTTTTGATGGCTCGAGTCAGCTTCTTGTGCCTCAGACGCAGATAGAGAGATGTCTTTTGGAGAATTCAAAGCATCTTTGTGTTCGCCTTGATTGTCATATTCCAAATCTAGTTCTTGATCAGTATCAAGTATCTGAAATAAGGCAAGGCAGCTCATTTGTCAGAATTAAATTTTATTATACATGTGGTCTGACAAGCTGCTTATTTCAATCAAATGGAGCACTAAAATTTCAGTGTATGAGCATATTTCTTTTGAATTATTTATGAGACCAGTAAGCAGTCTTTGCAAAAATCTGAAATCCCATGTCGCACCAAATTTGATATTTTGGCTATTTCCACAAATTACAACATGAATCCAATTACAATTTTTTGGTCTTGAGTCCTGGACTGCTGGACTGTTTTATAATTAGGCCAGACATATTTGTTTTGCTTCTCAGATTGATCGACCCCACAGATTTTGTGCCGGCATAAAAATATTGAACTTACCCACAATTTTTATCAAAATATAGTTATAAAAAATTTAGATTTCAGGTTTTTTTTCATCCTACGGACCTACCCTAGAAAAAGAGCCGAGAGAATCCGAGAAGCTAAAGATAATTTAAATTATATCAGTCCTTATTTTTGATACAGGATCCAGTGTTCCGGGTAGAATTTGATTCGGGCATACATTTTTCTAGAAATGAGGGCACTTTTGAAGAAAAAAAATCTTATTTTCAAAATTTCCAAAAAAATTTTTTGTTTATTTTTGGACACGGCAGACGAAGATCGCGCATGGTGGAAGAGGGTTGGTCATGGCGCCACGCCACGCTCAAATGGCCAAACTGGAACACTGGAGGTCTATAAAGAGTGACCTTCACTCTAGACTTGCTAGCGTCATTTGTGTGACTGACTTGAAGAATGTCTGCCAGCCACACATATCAAAGAAAAGATGCAATACTTCAATTTGTGCATGTTAATATTACGGCAAATAAAGCAAATCTCTCTCTCTCTATCTCTTCAAATCAAAGAGGACACTTACCAGCGACTTAAATGCCTCAGCATCGACACCTTCCCCAGCAGCCAATTGCAAAAAACTTTCATCTGGATTTTTTTCCGCATCTTTTGCGTCAATGGTCTTCAAAATTTCATCACAATCTTCTAGACATTTTTCGAAGGCTCCAGTTCTACTTTGAATCCTTTCCAAATATGGTAGTGTGAATTCTTGTAAGTCATGTTCATCACTTAAGTTATTCTCCTGCAAAAGACACAATGTTATGAGAATAACAACAATTAATAAAAATCCAAAATCTCCTGTAATTGAGTGTAATACAGTCATCGACAGAAGTCTTGTCACCACCATAATGTTCCAGACGCTACTGCTCATATCTTGACTTGTGGTTCACTGATTTTATCAAGATATGGCTTAAATGAAAGCTAAATGCTCATTTGACATGATTATATTGTGAAAGTAAAGTTTTGTCTGAGTCAGAATATTCCACAAATTAATATAGACAGTATGTCCAAAATGTGCTCGGACAAAAGTCTTGTCGCATTGAAAGAGTAATGCCGAAAAAATTGTCTTCATTAATTGTTATATGCAGGAAAGTATGCAAAAATATCAGAGCATGTGGTAATTGTATAGTTGAATGAAAGGAAAATTAATTTGTCTGACTTCATGATCTTTAGAACAATATCTACGGAGTTCTGCTAGGAGTCATGTAGCATATCAATATACTATCAGCAAAAATCATCAAAGATGGTATATTAATTCAGAAAATGTCATCCAAAGTTCAATAATATTCTTTGGAATAATCATCCCTGCCTCCTGTTTCACTTTGGTGGAGTATTTTATTCTAGGTGACTGAACAGGCACAACTGGAACTTCATAGTCCATCGGAAAATGTAGGCAACAGCCAATTTGGCACAAAAGTACTTAAAGTATCAGTCCTTTGAGGCTGTATTTGATGCAGCTAGTGATCAGGAACATTCCTATACATTTTATTAGGAATGAATATGGCATTTGTAATTTTTTCTAGTATTCTAAACTTTTGGTGCTAAGGATGGAAAAACACAGAAGTAAAATGTTCAGTTTTTCTCTTTAAAAAACCATCATAACTGCTCAAAAGTTGCATTAATAATGCAAATGTGCTCTTGGACCTTACATGGACTTGATTTAAACAGAAAATGTAGAAATTGATGAAAATAATATAAAACAGAAAGTATTGTCTTGGAGTGACGATATGTATGAGATGTATAAATATCTATAAAATCATCAGTGATCCAAGACAGAAATCAATTTTATGCCTAAATTATGGTAAACCACAATTATGATGCAATGCATAAGCCAAAATGCACATCTTGTCATGGTGAATCCCACTTTGATATTTTTGGCAAATGCAGAATGACTCGTTGAACCTGCATGGTCACTAGAAATGGAATGATCTCAATGTTCCTCAACCCATGTCCAACAAAATAATACAGGATGCAGAGAAAAAAATTAAACCAAGATAACTGACGTGCTTTGAATGGCACTTGCCTGAATTTTCTGCCCTATATGATGATTTTTGTCAATAATATGTTGCTATTCGCAAAGAGTCCTCATGAATATTGTCCGACAGGGTCGAGAAGTCATGCAAAGTTGTTTTTTTTTTTTCAGCCATATCTTGACTAAATGCTCTGATAATATTGCATCATTTTCAACATTTCACAATTATTTAAGGCAATTTGTTGGCATTACTTTCTCAATGTGACAAGACTTTTGTCCGAGCACATTTTTGACATTCTGTCTACATAAATTTGTAGAATATTCTGACTTAGGCAAAAGTTTATTTTCACAATATAATCATGCAAAATAAGTGTTTAGCTTTCATTTAAGCCATATCTTGATAAAATCAGTTAACCACAAGTCAAGATATGAGCAGTAGCGTCTAGAACATCATGGTGGCGACAAGACTTCTGTCGATGACTGTATTGTATAAATCTCCATTTGTGGTGTTCATCCCGATTATACAAGATTTACAATAGAAAATTTCATTACAATATTAATTTACACTGTACAGTAGAAACAAACGTTCAAGCCAAATCATAAATACAGAACCCAAATGATAAATTTTAAGACAATAAATTGTAATGAGCTTTAAGTTCATTCTCTCATAATGTGCTTGCAAAAAATAAATTAGGGAGAAACAAATTTGGCAAAAATTAATTAAGAAAAAAACATTTGGAAGGAAAATTGGGGGGGGGGGATGTGAAAAAAAAATTGTAAAGAAAAAAAAAACATTTAAGGAAAAAGGTTTAAAAAAAAAAATAATTTAGAGGGAAAAATTTTGGAGGAAAAAAAATTTATTAATGTCCTAGTATTGAGTATTTCGAAAACTTATCATTAGACAGCAATTATAACTCTTACATATAATCAATTGTACATTAAAACAACCAACAACCTGCACGGTTTCCGGCCTATCACCTTCTACAGTTCTACAGTTCTACAAATTGTATGTACCCCAATTCCAAAATCTACTGGATGCCAGTGAACATAGTAAATGGCAATGCTATTAAAAACTTAATACCGGGATTTATAATGCGGGTAGCTAAAAAATAAACTCACATGATCAAAAGTTGCATCGTATGTCTCTTCAGATCCATCAAAAAGTTGCCCATCATCAATGAGCGCCAATTCCCTGTCAATCTCAGCATTCAAATCAGGTTCTCCATCCATCTTGGCACTACGAGTTATTGATATTTTCATAGTAAAAAGATCCCATGATCAACAGACGTTGAATCATTAGAAGTACTGCATATCACCTGCAAAGACAGAATCATGAGAATGATGGGATGAATGATTGGGTCTTTACAGCCTCTATTAATGCACTTGATAGACAGGAGGAGGACACAGCAATGAGGGGAAGGATGATTGAAACAGATGACCACCATAATACGTCCATAGACTCAGAAAGAGCGGGATTTGAACCCTGGACCCAGCGATGGGCAGCCCAACATGCCACCACTAAACCTATAGTCCAGTCTTTTTTTTTGTGTCAGTAAGTGACATAATAAGGGAGGATGATGTCACAAAGCAGGTGACGTCACAATTTGGAGCTAAAAATAGCCTCAAAATTGATGCAAAACAGCAGTCATTTATCATTGCGAATGCCTACATGTCATAGCTAGGAGTTAACCTGACTTCAAATTAGTGTCAATTGTACTTGGTCACAGTAGTCTTACTCTTGAAAATTACTTGGATGAGGGATGCTGAAGAACAGATTGATTAAAGCCTAAAACTTGCTGCCTCAAAAAAATTTCTAGACTTTAGACAAGTTTAGTGTTTTCCTGGAATTTGGGCCAACTTCAAATTCCCTGATTTTCCCTACAGGGTTTTTTTTTCACAATGTTCCTGGTTTTCTATGTACTGCCCCACATTCCCCCCCCCCCCCCGGCCTTGGCCTACATTAAAATGTAATTTTCAAAAGAAATGTTGCAACCCAATCAATGTCATTTACTATAATGTCATGCAGGGTCAACCCTCAGACACGTTTGCTGACAACAGCAGACCCAATGGGCTGAGTGAGTCTAGATGGAGTATCATCCTTTCAGAATGATGGAAGTCCATTATCTTAGAGTGAGTCAGTGACAGCAGTTTGACAAGCTGCAAGACTGCCAAGTGCAAAGGCCAAAGCTGAAACTTTGTGAAAGCGTCGTTCGCAACGGACTTTTGGACCCATCATTTAACATAATCCCTCGACTAACTGCGCATACTAGCCGCGTTATTTGAGAAACATGATCATAAAGAGATAATCTGCACAATAACTCACCTTTTAAATCCATTATTAACGCCAAAATTCGAGAAAATAAACACTGGATCCCGGCTCTGTTTACAAGAATCCCACGACTGCAGCGCGATGCGCAAGGTGCGCCTTCGTTCGTAAAAGGAAGCTGTCGCGTGATCTGTCATCTGTCAAAATGGCCACACTTGTCACGTTGGTAAATAACCTGCTGGCTTCAGGAAAATATGTCACAGCCTTGTCATTAATCAAAGGATTTCGAAATGGCGCCGTGTGAGTATACATGAACACTTTTCCTACGTTTTGCAATTTGATTTACCCGACGACAGTGATTCGATTTGCCACCAGCACTGTTTAAAGTATGGCAATTTTTTAACACACATAAAAATGATAAATGTCAAAATCAAGTCAGTTTGAGTTTTGACAGTTAAAATGAAATTTATAAATGGAAATGACACTGTTCACTGCACGACATTGTTATGATTCTATTGTCAAGCCATAATCATTCAATGTAGAAACACATTTTAGGAAAATATTTCTTCCACACAGTAACTCTGATTCTGACATTGTAGCCTGCAGGTTCAATGAATGAACCCATGCCATGAGCCATGCCAAACACAACTCACAACTGTTTATGTATTGTCTATTGACAGCGGAAAAATCTGTAAAGTGCAGAATATTAACAAGGGTGCTTAGATTAGGGTAGTGTATTGTTTTAGTGCAACTGATATAAAACGTTTTTAAAGATCAGTCGACTGGCCAGCCAATATCAAAGCTCATTGTCCAGGCAGTAGATAAGATCATCGAGATAATGAAACTGTCAATGAAGATCGCACCACACAGAACAAAAGATAAAAGGAAATAAAATCTGCGAAAGGTGACAAAATGGAACATCAACAATGCCAATCTATAATCCTGATTCTTTCTTAATTTTTGTCATAATAAATGTAATATTGATAGAAAGTTCTTAATTTTGTAATTAATTGTTTGTTTGTTTGTTTGTAATTTATTAACAGGCTCCAGAAAAAGCCGTGGTTTATCTGGATGGGGCCTTAATTAATTGAACAGAATAAGTTAAAGGTGCCCAGGAGCTCAAAACCTAGACTTGCAAAATGGTAATTTCAATGACTCCTCTTTTTTTCCAGCTATGGAGCAAAAGTCAGGTTTCCTCACGCCCTGGTGATGTCTTTTCTTTTCAAAGGTGGACCGTGAGTATTGACACTGAGTTATCCTTCAATTGGGGGGGGGGGATACAAATTTACAAAATAACTATAAGTAAAAATTTAAGTAATTGTCTGACTCCAGGGTGTATGAATTATGCTAAGGAGTAAATGGCATAGCTCAATATTTATTTATGTTTGTTGTCAAGTGAACACTCCTCGAACAGTCAGAAGAGAATGTTAATATGATTCCATGCATATATATATATTGATAACACAATGCCCCAATTCTTTGTACTGCATTTATATCTCATGTAAACCTTTAAGACATTATGTGATGCTGCAATGCATTCAATTAATTGAACAGTTTTTAATTGAACAGTTTTTGCAATCATGCAATCAACATACTCTTTCCTTTGCAGGATCAAAGACCAAGCCCGAGGAATTTTCAAGGCGACCTACACACATTCCAAAAACCTGGCTAGTTTTGTATTCATTTACAAAGGACTGACATCTCTATTGAGAGAACTTTCTGGCAAACCAGAGCAGCTGCATTCGTTCATTGCAGCCTTCATCGGAGGATACCTTGTCTTTGGCCAGTACAACAAGGTCAATGAACAGGTAAAGTTTTGTTTACACTAGTTCTATTTTTTAAATATAAATTGCATACCTCATGCTTTTTATGTAAAGTCAAGTTATTTGTCGTATATCACCAAAAAAAGTCATGAGAAAGGGCTATTACATGGTTTTAAATTTATTCAATCACAACTCCTCAGAAAATGATGCTACTTTCGACTTGAAAAAAGTGAAAAAAAAATTAATTTTTATTCCATTGACAATTTAATTTTTAATCATTTTTATGTGGCAATACCAAATCTGAGCACGCAGAGGCTGGGACTTGTCTTCTTTGTCCAGGTTAACTTAACCGATGAATCATACTATTCATACATGCATATTAGTTTTCAATGACTTTTTAGCTCAAATAAACCCAACTCATTGCAGATCAACCTATACTTGCTATCGAGGATCATTTATGCTTCGGTGAAGCTGGCTGCTGAAAAGAAGATCATCCCGACCCCAAAGTCCAACCCTTTCCCCCTGTTTGCCGCCGTCGTTTGGGGCGTGGTCTTATGGCTGTTTGAATACCATCGATTCAACTTGCAGGACTCATTGCGATCTTCTATGACCTATCTATATGACGATAGCAATGTGTGGCACAACATAAGAGACTTCTTGATTTACAACAAATAATTACAAGTATTCTAAATAGTAACAATTTTTTATTTGTATCTCATAACAGCATTTCAACAATTAGAAGCATTTGAAGCTTCATACTAACATTTCCATAGAACATTTCATTTCACAAACCACATGATTGTAACTTCCTCCTTGGATGAGGAAGTCAAACAGCATTGTTAATTTATCAACAACATGATTGTATGCTTAATGTGTTAGTCTGCATAATTTCCATTTTTTCATCCTTCTTTAAAATGTGATTTTTGTACAATGTTTTACTGTGATATGGCACATATTCTCGCATGCTTGACAATTAAAACATTGAAATATAAATATACATGTATGTGTGTATTGTAATGCCTATGTGATTTGTTTTAACAATGTAAGTTGATAAGATATTGATAAATTTATAATTGACTATCTTATAATTCATGCTATTTCATTAATTACAACAAATCACTATCATTATTTTCTTGTTCTTTACAATTATTATATGTGTTCATAGTTTTCAATTTATTAATTCTAAATATGGCTGGTATTAGTATCACATAATTATATCAGCTGTATGTGTATATTTCACAAAATAACTACTTTCTCTACATTAAAATACAATTATATTTTTGACTAAAGTCTTTGGCAGTGATTTTTACTCATAAAAATACTTCAGGAATGACTTTAAAAAGCTCACCTCTCAGAGATGACGGATAAATATTTTACAAATTATATTTTCTAAAGCACAACAATAGTACATGAATCTCAATCAGTCAATCTGATGACCAGGATTCAGTTCACTGCTTCATGAATAGCATTATATTGACATTGTTTCGATACAATCTCACTACTGCAGAGCAGAAGATGGAGTAACATTGGCAATGGATTTGAGCGTTTATAACCTAGATATAGCATGATGCAGTTCCACAAGGCAGCTCAACAAGAACCAACAAGTTACCAAATCTCCTTAAAAAGTGCAACCAGGAATATCATAGGCGGGATCCGGGGGAGGGGGAGACTGGGAGACAAAAGGGGGTGCTCTCCCGCTTCTATCAGAAATCTCCATATGGAATTGGAAAGAAATTTAGTTCCTGAGACTCCAAATGTTATAAGTATTGCTGTGGCCCTGTGTCCCCCCCCTTTAAAAAAATCCTGGATCCTCCCCTGGAATTCCCCTTATATGTTAGTACATGTACAGAACTGTAACAGTTACTTTCTATAGCCACACAGATCACTAGGCCTACTTTGGGAAAGAATCATGCCCTGCTAATAAGCTGTCATAATCAATCTCTCTATGTTTCACTCTAATACATGTACAGTGAAATAAACATAATATCACCGGTCTTGGCATTCTTGTTCAAAGTGAACACAAACGAATTTATAACAATTGTGTTAGTCACAATATAACAAAAGAAATGCAGATAACACTAGTAAAATCCCAATGTTTGTGATTGAGAAGACCAACAGTTAGTACTGAAAACTTTTTGAAGTTTCGAACATAAATATCTTAAAATAGTACTTACCAAAACAGAAGCTTTCTAATCAAATTTCAGACGCATACGCACAGTTAACATGATTGACACTAGTAGTCGTACTACAAAGCCACAAATCAGCAGACACATTCACACGAGAAGAATCTTGACTAGCACACACTGTCAAATGTTATGAGTTTTTCTTGCCATATTTGGCGTGAAATTTGGCATATTGTTCTGGGGTGAAAATAACATCCAAAAGAGCGAATTCTGAGTCTTCGTCACAAGGGCTCGACTTCTCCACACTAGCTTCTTTGTAGAGCCACCTGGAAATTAAAATAAACTTTTTAACATAGATTTGTATAAAGTGGACACTGGATATAGTGACGCACGGATAGTGAAAACTTCGCTAATGGCCAAAATTTCAGATCGTTCATTCAAAGGAATAATGAAATTTTTGGAACACTTGTAACCAGTGAAAATGTAATATTTTAAAGATAGCGGCATGACATCGTAATATTTAATTCTTAACTTAAACCATTGGTAAAATAAACATACTACATGATATGCTTATTTGGAACTACCTTAAGGTGAAGTATGAAATCAAATATTTCATCTATACTGAGTCACTGACTATGGCGCAGTTGACAGGATTCTAACCTGTCGACTGCGCCATTCTCTTTTAGATTCTGCGGAGGTGTATTCAAGCTGTGCCACAGACACAGAGTATAACTGTTCAACAAAATATTCACCAGTACTGACAGCATGCGCAGAGTGCTGCATGAGGTTCCTTACAATTGGTTTAAATCTGTAGAAGTTAAAATGCTCTAAAATCAAATCAAATACTTACGCTATATGGGAGCCACTCATAGGGACCTTGAGTCGTTTTCTGATTCGTCCAGTTGTTTTAAGAAGAGTTTCTTGGATTCTGTCCATAAGGGGACCCAGACCAGCTTTAGTTTCCGCAGATACCATTATAATGTGGGAATCTTTGCTTGACGGGCTGCAAAAAGATTTGAATAGAGACAAATGTAAACTTTCATACATAAAGTGGTCTGAATATCTAAAAGGGGAAATATATATACCAAACATATTCTGAGGCTTGAGGAATTTTGGTTCCATTTCAAGATACTGAACCTTAAGAGAGCAGAAAGTGAAAAATCCTCGAACGATGGATGGATGATTGGGGCTTTATGTTCTGTATTTATGCACTTTCATAGGCTCATTAGCACAGGAGACGGATACAGCAATGATGAAAGGATTGAAAGTGCTGTCTAACACGGTCCAGGTGATCGCGATCCAGAGCTGGATTCGAACCTGGGACCAAGCGATTGGAAGAGCTTTCAGAGCACTACCAATTGAGCCAGCCCTCCTCCCAAAAATACTCCAAGGACAGATCTTTACCTTTGCAATAAATCAACCTTGTTGCCCACTTCTACAATATTGTCCTGAAGATTTAGGGGAAGCTTGAGACTCTTCAGTGTCTTCATGACGTTGTACTTCTGTGCTTCTGTGTCAGGGTGGCTGATATCTCGAACATGGCAAATTACATCCTGAAAGTTAAAAAAATCTCATAACAGTTTTGTGGTTGTAAAATTTGAATTATTATATATATGTAGGACCCTACAAAAACAGGATAAAATTTAAGAAATTAATACGAGATTGACATAACAGCCTTTAATTTACTTGCAAGTGTTCCATAAATATGTACCAAATCCAGTGTTGTGCTCGTTACTCAGTCATAGTAACTAGTTACATATTACATATTACTTTTTAATAATGTAGTATGATCCGTTACATATTACTTTGAAAATTGTTAAAAAGTAATAATATTACATATTATATATTACTTATTACTTGAGTTAATTGAGGCGCAGTTGGTTCCTATTATGGGCCAAATGATGAGAACTGGGCCTGGTTGCATAGACTTTAAAAAGTTTTAAAAGACTATAAAATATGTGCTGTGCTCTTTATGCTGTTTAACATGATACCAAAACCATTTCTGTGAGGTAAAAATTGGTTAAGTTATGCAACAATGACTTGACTTTAGCTGACTCAAGTCTGACTTGACTTGAGTGAACTTCAACTTGCTGCTTGGAAAGCTAAAGTGACTTCACTAGTCGACTTTCTACAGTCGACTTCAGTCTTCGGGGTCTACTCCCTATCCTCTACCTTCCTTGGTTGGTCATATGAACAATCCAATGTCACATCTGATTATAGATGGCGCCACCAGTACTGAAATCAGCATGAACGACTCAGGGGAGCAGGCTTTTCACTTTTGCTAATATTTTGCCATCTTTACACATGAATATGGTATCCATATTAATATGAAGACATTGTCTATCCCATGAGAGTGCCAACTACCTCCCAAAAGGCAAATATAAACAAATATCATATATAAGCAGTTAACTGAAGTGTGGACAAATTGTGGCTGCAAATGAGCATGTGAGTTATTGGTAAATTGGCTATTGACCATGCAATGAAGTAACGCAGAAGCAACGGAGCGTCTGCATGCAGGTAACTGTAATATTATTACTTTGGTTTTGCATGTAACTCGTTATATTACTAAGTTACCTACCTGAGTAATAATATTACGTAACGCAATCCGTTACTAACGCGTTAGTCGCATCACTGACCAAATCTGGGGTTAATACGAACAATTCAAAGACCAACATCAGCTCAGAAACTGAATGGAACATTTTGGGGGAGGGGGGGGGAGGTGAGTGGGATTTTGGAATGAAACATACTGAGAGACCAGTAATTATTGTATTTAGCAATCATATACTCACTGCTTCTAACATATCTTCCAGCGTTGCAGCAAAGGAAGCAATCAACTCAGTAGGTATGTCCGAAATAAATCCAACAGTGTCGATGTATAGGACCTTCATATTGTTCTGGAGAAAACCGGCATGGACAGTGACATCCAGGGTAGCAAATACTCTATCCAGGGGCTTCATACTACTGTCCCCAGTCAGGGCTTTTATGAGATGAGTCTTTCCTTTAAATAGAACAAATAAAAGGACATAGAGAATAACTGATTAAAATTCAAACTGTGAAACATGGACGCAAGTCACGAAAAGCAAAGAGGTGGCAGTAAAATGATGGAACATAATAACAAGCATCCTCGGATACAATGGCTGGTTAATCCTATGGGAAAGTAGAAGGTGTGATTTGCAGCATGGGAGAGCGTCTGAGGCAAAAAATATGAGTGTAGGAACAGTGGAACTGGAGCTTGAGGTATAGTACGGTGAATCGGTGATGTCTGCGCGAACTAGATTCTCTTGACGTGAGGGTATAGCAATGAAGTATAGGTGCAACTTGCTGCAGTGAGCATTGCGCAAGTGTTCGAGTAGAAGGTGACAGCAGACACTAGTGTCTAACAGAGTCGTTGCCCATATAGAGTTATAGGCCGACAAATTCATAATGTGGAATACTTGTACCAAATTTCATAACTCTAAAATAAGCGGAATATTAAGGTCACAAAAGGACAGTTCAAGAGTGACGAAAGATGGCTGCCAAAATGGCCTACATCTTGAATTTATTGTCATGTTCCCAATCAGTACCTACAGGCATAGACATGACTACTATATATAAAGTTTGGAAAGGTCAAAGGGGGACCAGGGTAATATATATATAGTAGTGACATGAACCAAATTTTATAACTCTTTAGTGAAATATTAAGGTCACATTTGGCTGTCCAGGAATGAAGAAAGATGGCTGCTAAAATGCCCGCTATCTCAGTTGTCTCGACAGGTAGGCTACTCGATAAAATGTTTTTTTTACTAGTTACAGCAGGTGCACACCTAACTGGTCATTCGTCTGCCTTCACCCCATAGCATATAACTAGCAAAAAAAATTTTTTTGCAAGGACACCCCCCCAGATGACCCCCCCAGGACTTGTAAAATCTAAAATTTTAAAATTACCTCCTTCTGAGGTGACCCCCAGCCTAGAAATATAACTAGCAAAAATAAAAATTTCTGCAAGTACCCCCCCAGACGTGACCCCCCGGGCCTTGTATAGAATATATAAAATTTAATACCTCCCCCGAGGTGTCCCAAGCCTATCTAGCAGAAAAAAAAAAATTTATGCGAGTACCCCCCTGAGGTGGCCCCTCGGGACTTGTAAAATCCATAATTTTAAAATTAAAATTGCCTCCCTCCGAGGTAAATATAACTAGCAAAAATAAAAAATTTCTGCAAGCTCCCCCCGGATGTGACCCCCCCCCCGGGCCTTGTATAGAATATAAAATTAAAAACTCCCCCGAGGTGACCCCAGCCTAGCAATATCTCTAGCAGAAAAAAAAACATTTTTTTTGTTGCGAGTACCCCCCCGAAATGACCCCCTCGGGACTTGTAAAATCTAAAATTTTAAAATTACCTCCCTCCGAGGTGACCCCTAGCTTAGAAATATAACTAGCAAAAAAAATAATTTCTGCAAGTACCCCCTGGAAATGTCCTCCCCCCCCTTGGGCCTTGCATAGAATATAAAATTGAATACCTCCCCGAGGTTACCCCAGCCTGGCAATATAACAGGCTGAAAAATTTTTTTTTTTTCGAGTACCCCCCGAGGTGATCCCCCTCGGGACTTGTAAAATCTAAAATTTTAAAGTTACATCCCTATGAGGTGACCCCCAGCCTAGAAATATAACTAGCAAAAAAAAAAACAATTTCTGCGAGTACCCCCCCTTGACACTTCTATATATAATGGCTAAGAATTTCAAGTTGTGCAATTGGACAACTCTCTAACTTGTGGACAGATGACACAACATGGAAGCAACAATTTTCAATTCACACTGAAATTGTGAGTGCCAATGAACTCCAAAGACTCAATGAAATGTGCAAAATAAATACTGTAAGGATTCCTCAACTAGTAAAAAAGTTATTACTCAAAACACACTTGCTGCGTGTAACATTTTAGGGCGACAAATAAAAGTCAAAATGTTTGAGTTTACATCCACATTCAGGGCAAAAATGCATTTAGTATCAGAATTCTGTAGAGTTTCTCTCTTTGTTCTACACAAAAATAGCTATTCGCTGGTGTATGCACTTTGGTGGATCATCATTATTTTTGCCACTACAACTGTTTGAAATTAAACAATATTTTTAATTGCAAAATGTTACACGCAGCATGTGGACTGATGACAGTAGCCAGCCAGAGCACACAATGAGATATGAAGGGAATTTTAATATTATCTTATTCACTTTTTATGGTAGATTTTGCTAATTTCTACTTTTATTGTTATTGCATATATTAATAGAATTATTTGAATTTTCATAAATAGTTGTCCACGTTACCCGCAACAATTCAAAATGTTAAAACAGAAAACCTAATATCCTAATAATCCTATTTGTTTAAATATTCATATATAGCTCTGGAACAAAAAATCAAATAATCAAAAATTATTGGATTTGGTGCTTTTCTTCGTCAATGACAAGCATTTTACCTGAAAAATAGTCCACAATTTGAGACCATGTTGTCCACAATATGGAAAATTTCTGTGTTTCAGCCAGTCAAAAGACTTTGAAATAATAGCTTTGCAGTGGAGTGAATGAGGGGAACTCAGAAAATAGCACTAATGCTTATAATTAAACATTACGGAGCACATTTATTGTCAAAGTTACAAGACAACTGATTTCTTCTCTTTTTTAGTTGTCAACACTATCAAAAAGTGCATTTACCTGCCTATGCTTACACAGGTGTTTTAGGTTTGATTGTTAAATGAAAGGTTCAATCAAACAGAATTAGAATCTTCATTGAGGAGGGTTGCATGTCATTCTGCCGGCATTTTAGGACTAAATCATGATTTTTTGTGGACAATGTTTTTCTAATATTTTTCATTGTCCACATTGTTGTATTTTTAGCCTAATCGTGGTAAATATACCATATTCAGTAATCAAATGAACAACAGTTGCTGGTGTAGCATAAGTATCAATTGAGGAGTTCTTTACTAAATATTTACTCGCATAATTCCCTGTATTTGTGGACAACTTGTGGACAACTGTGGCACATAGACATGTGTAACGGGGATCTAATGCTATAGACCAGGCAAATTCACTGCAAACTGTTTGATTTGATATTAACTCCCTTTTCTCTGCATTTTGGTTTTCTTTCATAAGGTGTCTGCCCATAAAATGGAGTATAATGTAGATTGTGGACAACTGTGTTGACAACTGTTACGTGCAGACATGGGCGAGTGGGGATGCCACCTGATAGACCCCCGTGATCCACTCCAAAAATTCCTACATTTATATCCATTAATCTTTCAAAAGTTGCTGGATGGCTATCTCATACCTTTTTCTAATGATAGTAAAAATACCGAAAATAGTTGTCCACGTTACACGCAACATGTCGACGGACTACACAGCTTTATTCATTGGGTGCAATGGAAATGTTTTTTGAGCATTTGAAAGCTATACACTACAGAATAGTGCAAAACAAAATTTACTTGAATTGGTGTTGTTTTTTCTGTACAAGCAGGAATGAAAAAGTGCTTGTGGACAACTGTTATGTGCAGATCAGGGAAGTTCAAATGCCTATTCTGTAAGAACTACACACCAATATTATGCAAATTACTGCGAACTACAAGCCAGACCATTCATTCTACATGAATCAACCAAAAAAGTGTCAAAAATCTATGCTCCCTTTTTTGGGTAGAGCTTGCGCAGCTTGAAATTCTTAGCCATTATATACTAAAATTTTAAAATTACCTCCTTCCGAGGTGACCACAAGCCTAGAAATATAACACTAGCAAAAACAAAATTTCTGCAAGCACCCCCCTGGATGTGACCCCCCCCGGGCCTTGTATAGAATATCAAATTAATACTTCCCCCGAGGTGACCCCAGCCTAGCAATATAACTAGCAGAAAAAACTATCTTTTTTTTGCGAGTACCCCCCCTGAGGTGACCCCCTCGGGACTTGTAAAATCTAAAATTTTAAAATTACCTCCCTCCGAGGTGACCCCTAGAAATATAACTAGCAAAAAAAAATTTTCTGCAAGTACCCCCCTGGAAATGTCCTCCCCCTCCTCGGGCCTTACATAGAATATAAAATTTAATACCTCCCCCGAGGTGACCCAAGCCTGGCATTATAACTAGCAGAAAAAACTTTTTTTTTGCTAGTACCCCCCCGAGATGACCTCCCTCAGAGGTGACCCCTAGCCTAGAATAACTAACAAAAAAAATAATTTACCCCCGGCAATGTCCTCCCCCCCTCGGACCTAGCATAGAATATAAAATTTAATAACGCCCCGAGGTGACCCAAGCCTGGCAATTTAACTAGCCGAAAAAAACTAATTTTTTTTTGCGAGTACCCCCTCTGAGGTGACACCCCTCGGGACTTGTGAAATTTAAAATTTTAAAATTACCTCCCTCAGAGGTGACCCCTAGCCTAGAATAACTAGCAAAAAAAATAATTCCTGCAAGTACCCCCCGGAAATGTCCTCCCCCCTCGGGCCTAGCATAGAATATATAAAATTTAATACCTCCCCCGAGGTGACCCCAGCCTGACAATATAACTAGCAGAAATTTCTATTTTTTTTTGCGAGTACCCCCCTGAGGTGACCCCCCTCGGGACTTGTAAAATCTAAAATTTTAAACTTACCTCCCTCCGAGGTGACCCCCAGCCTAGAAATATAACTAGCAAAAATTAAAATTTCTGCAAGTACCCCCCCGGCTATGACCCCCCCCCCCCCCGCGCCTTGTATAGATTATAAAATTTAAGACCTCCCCAGGTGACCCATGCCTAGCAGAAAAAAACAATTTAATTTCTGCAAGTACCCCCTGGATGTGTCCTTCCCCCTCCCAGGCCTTGCATACTACATGTCTCCCTATTGGCTGAAATGGCCCATCCCACCAAGTCCCTCATTCTCATTGGCTCTAAATGGCCACACCCCCAAAAATTAAAAATTTTCAAGCAATGCCACAGTTTCAACCGAACAACTGTCAACCCATTACACCTTGCCTAATGCTGTCAAATTAGCCAACTTAGATTGCTTCTAACCAGCAATTACCACAAACACAAACTTAACGCATGATGGGCAAAAATGCATACCTGTCATTATGCGCCACACCTCCAAATATCGACCACACCCCCAAAACCCATTATTAAAAAGGCTGGAGAATTCTCCAGCCAATAATGATTCATTCATAAATTTTACATTGACCAGAACTGGAGACTCGAGTTGTTGTCATGAAAACAACAACTTTTATAAAAGTACACATCCTGCAGATTGTCGACGTTGTTGGCTGCCCTAACTCATCTATCCTCTCCAAGAGGTGAAGTAGGGAGGTCAAATCACCTAGGTTGACCACTTTTGACTTTGCTACATGTATATTCGCAATAGCATAAAAAAGAAGGCAATAATAAAAGACTAACCTGCATTGGTATAGCCAACAACAGCCACGGTCGGTATTTGTAGCCTTTTTCTGTTTTTCTTCAACATACTTCTCCTTGACGCCAGCTTCCTTAGAGCATCATTTATCTTTTTCTCTCTTGTCTGAAAACGAAAAATAACACACAATATAAAGTAGCTTGCACTTCGCAACTAATAAATGTTGGTAACGTTTTATTTTACTATGGCGCAAACATTGCATTGCAGAGAGAATCTAGCAAAGTTCTGCTGAGTGCGGACCTGAAAGGCAACTGCTCTTTTTGTCCAGGTGTCAATCCGATAGCAAGTTGATCATGAATTTGCTCTGTCTGCAGCCTCACTGTGTTTACCTGCCTACAGCAGACTGGTTTTCAGTCAGCCACATTGCCCTACTAGACACCAACAGAGCCAAAACTGGCAATTATCAAATGGAAAGACAGTATTTATGAATCTATTCTTTTATGCTTTCAAGAGTTCCCACTCCCTTTGGGTTACCCACCTGTAATATCCTATATCTCGTCTCAATGTAGGTTTCTCCAGATCCTCCAACAGACGAAAGACCTCCTCGGTTATGAGCTGTCCCTGAATGAAGTCCCTTCAGTCTTGTTCTAAAATAGAAGGCATAATATTATCTCAGGTATTGAAGATGAAAAAACACCGTCCAAAATCAGATATGAAAATTTCAATATTCAACATGGAAATTAAATTCTTTATCAGTGTGAGCATTGCTTCTTCCAAAAACTTTACATATTCATAATTTAGAAATGTTGAATTTAGAAAAGTATAAAGAACTACACACATCATAATTATTTTTGTAAGACACATGAAAAAAGAAGGAATTTACCTTAAATAAGGAATTTCAGCCAAAGCCACCTGCAGCTTAGCCTCTTTAGTTTGTGCTCTCGTTTTGAAAATCTGCAGAACGACTGTGTACCTGAAAATTTTTTTTATTAGAGTCGCAAATTTACAATTAAGGTTCCCTCAAATGAAATGAAAGGGCATCTTTCAAAGAAGACAAACACATTTCTTAAGATGACTTCATTCCAGTTTAAAGGCGCACAATAGTGCAATTTTTTTATTAGTTGAGGGCTTCAAATGTACCATTTACAGAAACATGACAGTGATCCCTTTGAATTTCTCCCAATATAAACCCATGAAAAAAATCATTTTAGTTACTGATTTTGGCCAAATTTTTGGCACAAGCAAAAGCGACTCCTGTAGGGAGAAACTGAGCAAATCACATAGGACTGGGTAATGAATAAACAAATAGATGACCTTTTATGACCTCTGGAGGTATGAAAGAATGGTGAGGCCTAGCTGTGAAATGTTTTATGAACAAAGAGATGAAGCTTAAAAAGCTGACAATGTAAATCTGAGACAAGCTGAAACTGTGTAAAATATTTTAAACGCTTGTGATAAGGTATTTTTGTATTGTTCACATGGTGTTCTTTTGAATAAATAAATCAAATCAATTGTACTGCCAACTCCGCCCCAACTCTCATCCATACGAATAATTGTAAATTCTGGTATGCTGATTGGCTGGTTCCCTTGACTTTATTTGGCACTGGTTATTTTGCCTCATATTTACAAAGTCCAGAACGCATCTTGTGATGGCAGCAACTGGTATTTTAGATAGACAGAATTTGAAGATGGACACACATGTGTATAAACAGACAGACAGACAGACTGGCTAGATAGATAGATAGATAGATATATAGATAGATAGATAGATGGATGGATGGATGGATAATTGGGGCTTTACGTCCTGTATTTATGCACTTGGTAGGCTAATTAGGACGGGGAAGGACACGGCAATGAGGCAAAGGATGATTGAAACAGCCGTCCAAATAGGCCCAGGTACTCGGGTCAGTGTAAAATGCGGACCATGCAGGCCATGCGGACCATGCGGACCAGACATTCTGGCAGCTAGTGTGTTGGTTCAAGTCTTGGACAAACACTGGCCAGTCTGGACAGGGTTAAATCATGCGGACCAAACAGTGCAGACCATGCGGACCAACTGCATAACAACTGGCTATATCATTTAAATAGTTTTATTTTTAAAAAAAAGGAACTTAGTATTTTTTTTTTCATAAAATTGTAAAAATGTTCAAGATTGTATTTGGTCTGCATGATTTAGTCAGTACTCTGGTCAGCATTCTGGTCTGCATTTGGTCTGCCTAGATCTGGTCTGCACTTTGGTCTGCAAGATTTTGTCTGATCAACAAATTTTGTTTCAAGAAGGCTATACAAATTCTGTGCTGCATAATCTAGAATGTCATCCAATCGAGGTCGTTTCTATTAATTGCATTTAAGCCATCATCAATGATTTCCACTCTCTGTAATCCACAGTGAATTACAAGACCCTGCCTCACTTATTTAACACATTTAAATTTAATTGCACTTTAAATCCAGTCCAATCCAATTTACCAAAGTTATGTTATGTATTGTATGCGTACCAACATTTTATTAAGCAGACCAGAATTCCTATCATGCAGACTAAATGCAGACCAGATTTCCTATCATACAGACCCAATGCTCTATCATGCAGACCCAAATTTCTATCATGCAGACCAAATGCTGACCAAATGCAGACCACAATTAAGTCTCACCATGCAGACCAAATTTCTTATTCTGGTCTGCATTCTGGTCTGCATTCTGGTCTGCATTCCGGTCTGCATTCCGGTCTGCATTCTGGTCTGCATTCTGGTCTGCATTCTGGTCTGCATTCTGGTCTGCATTCTGGTCTGCATTCTGGTCTGCATTCTGGTCTGCATTCTGCAATATCTGGTCAGATCATTTTGGTCTGCTTCTTTTTTAAATTCTTTTTTTTTTTTTAACTTTATTTTAAATTTTTTTTTCAATTAAATCAGGTTGATTATATTGTCTATATCTTGCTTATTGACTTGGTCCGCATCTGGTCCGCATTTTCCGCTTGATTGGCTTTGTATTACTAGCTTGATTAAACAAGCAATGCTCCTCTGCACCCTCCTGTGTTTGTTTTGTGTCTGGTCCGCATGGTCCGCATGGCCCGTTTGGTCCGCATTTTACACTGACCCCAGGTACTCATACATTGGGTACATTCGTTTCGCTGCTCCAAAGTGCTCTTGGAGTAGAGTAGTTCACTCCAGATCATTCGTTTTGCACTTCCGGGAGTACTTTGGAGTAGATTGGAGTAGATCGGAAGTACTCCAAGAAATTGGGATATCCCATGACGTATGATTGTTTACATAAATAAATGACACTTCAGAAGCTTTCATTTAGTGGCTGATTGCGTGATTTCGATGTGGATTGATGCAATTTCTATTGACACAATTAAGGCAATCGATTGGAGGTGCCAATTACAACATAAATTGCTATTAGAAGGGGAATCCTCATAGCAAATAATGACGTGCCTAAGTTACTCCTTTTCATTCGATTGGGACCAAGCTTGGAGTAAACTACTCTCAGAGTAGAAACGTCACTTCCTGGAGTAGTTTGGAGTATTTTAGAGTAGGTGAATCGAATGTACCCATTTAGGCCCTAATTGTACATTTTGCGATCTGGTCTTCCAAATTGTGGTCCAAATCAGTCACTGCTTACTCACCCAACCTTTAGAAAATCAAGCAATCAGATTTCAGTGCATGGCTGAATGATTGTAAGTTGTAAGTATAGGTTATTCACCTAGGGAGAGGCAATATGTGATTTATCCAGCGAGGGCGTTAGCCCGAGCTGTGATAAACACATATTGCCGATCCCGTGGTGAATAACCGGCTTATACCATGAGAGAAAACTGAAACATGTAATCCACAAACAACAAATATCAAACAATGAAACAGTTAAACACTTTAAAAATCCCATGTGTGAAGAACAAGCCTGAGTTTATCAGATGAATGCATGTGTAAGCAGCATGAACATGTGAGTGATTCTTGGAATATTGATCAATTCATACTTATAATATGGAGATATTCCGTAACTGACCATGTAAAACCATCAAACAACAAAATAGCTGAAAAGGTGAGTGATACTGACATTTCAATAGAAAAGATGGTCAGTTGAGTTTTAAAACTTTGGAGCTTAGATTTGTATAGAATAGAATAAAATAGAATAGAATTCATCCGTTTCTTATTATTTACTGAAATTTGACACCGAAGTAGATTGTAGATGAATATCTTGTGATGGACCATATTCAATATTCTAAGGGGATTTCATTTGGTTAACCCTATAAATTGAAGGTACCTTGTATCAGTGACTATGCTGGGAAAAAAATATGGTTATTGGTGTGTGCCCACATTGATTGGCTTTTAAAATGTTTTATTGGGGAACAAAATGTCATACAGTATATAATTTTAAGCGCTAACTTCTACATTCATGTACTTTGGGTTCTTCTGGTTTATCTTCTTTTAATTTTTCTAAATAGATACACTTTTTTGTGACATCAAAAATTGTTAAAGTTGAAGTTGCTTTACTTGGAATTTAGAAAAGCAGTGACAATTTGAAGATATGTGTCTTTGTTGATTGCTGAAGTGAGACATTGTGCTGATCATTGATAAGTTTTGTTTATTTATGTTGTGCATTCATTGGTGGCCAAAATTAAGACCTTTGTTGCAGTGCTGTTTTCACAGCTTCACTTATTATTCTCCCATGGGAGGATAACTGGACAACAAAGAATATGGGTTTTATTGCAGTGAAATACTGGCTTGTGATTGGCTGACAGAGGTGTCGAATGGTATAAATTGTTTTATTCTGTTTTTTTAAAGCCTATTGTATTTGCACAAATGAGCCTCTTCCCAAGTGTAGCAAATTCACAGCTAGTAATATCATATCAAGTCATATTTCTTAATTCCTTGACAGTTTGTCACAGGCATATCAGGTGGACACCTCAATTTTGTTCAATTAATTGGAGAGGGGGGAGGTCCACCCTACCCTACGTCACTCATCAGCTGACTGAACATGCATTGGGGACACAAAATATTGCTAAAATCCCAAGTTCATATATTTTTCTTGATCTGTGTTTAAAACCAATTTTTTAAGGTTGACAGGATGCACTTGCAGTAGCCCATTCTTTTATAAGGAAAAAAATTAACGAATCTGTCATTTTGATGAGTGTGGCCCTTTAAAAATCAACATCGCACATACTTGCCATAAAATTATCTGAATAAGTCAGAATAACCATGAAGTTTAAAAGCAACCACCACCATTAAATTTACTTTTAAAATTAATATTTTAAAAATATTAAGTATGTACCTGTCGTAAACCGGCACCCCCCATCTCCTCTGCAACTGACTGATCTGATGGGCGGACAACATATCTATCGAGACAAACACAGCTGTGATGTCCCTCGCATCCTTAATCTGTTCTGTCAGGTCTTCAAAAATTCCTTTCGTAAAAACATGGTTCTTATCCAGTTGTTTCAATGTGAATATTCCCTGTTAAAAAAGACAAGATGGGAGGAAAATTAAATAGATTTGATATGAAAGTTTAATATTGATCTTCTAGCAATGATAAATAGATAATACTAACAATGAAACATTTTAGAATAAAATAAGTAGGCATCTAGTTAAATTTTTTATAAAACAAACACCCTACAAATTAATACAAACATGCATATAAATAGACCTTTGCGCCGCCGCCGATTGCCGGCTAAGCCATCGATATTTCCATTAGCCAGCCGCCACCAATAGCATGAGATAGTCATTCAGCCGCCGCCGATTCAGTTACAGCCGATAGCCGCCTGCCTACCTGCCACAAGCCCAACACTGCATAAGGCCTAGTAGGCCTATGCTAATTGCAATTCACGTCTCTGGAGGTTCTTAAGCTTTGTTTCAGCCTCAAGTTCCTAATTGCCATTGAGAAACACAACTTAGATCAGTCTGGCAGGTGTCAAAGCTAATTGCACTTTGCAATGCAACTTTGATGTGTATTGATAAAGGCCTAGATAATGCTAGATAATGGGGAGAACCTAAAAGCCGGGACAAGCGACGACACGGGACGCCCGGGACGAACTAATTGCCGGGACAGAGTTCCGGGACAGCCAATTTAAAGTGTTTTAGCTTTAAGAGAACAACCACTTGAGGTACAGAAACGGCAGACCACTTTTTAGAAAGCTGAGGTCATGTTCTATCTCCAGAGAAACTTTAATTCTCAATATTCATGTTGGTTATTATAAATACTCAACCTTATTTGTCATTGAGTTTGAATTTATGCAATTTTTTTTCTGAAGTAAAAAATTACATCACATCCCTGTGTGAGTTGGAGTTCCCTGTCTATATTATTCTGTATCTATCTATCTATCTATCTATCTATCTATCTATCTATCTATCTATCTATCTATCTATCTATCTATCTATCTGTCCGTCTACCTATCTGTCTACCCTACCTGTCTATCTATCTATCTCCTAACCATGTATGTTCAACAGTTCAATGTATCGGGGAGCTTTCATCCTGTACCTATCTAGTTATCTATCTATCTATCTATCTGTCTATCTAATCTATCTAATCTATCTAATCTATCTAATCTATCTATGTAAAACTAAAATTTTAGCAACATTTTTTTATGTAACAATTAATGACACACATTCTAACTTTAAGCCTTTTGTAGTCATCATCTGGGACTGTCCTGACATCATATAAAAAAACAGATCTTTTGCTCTAGAACTATCTCATATCTGTTGGAAGATAGATAAATAGAGATAGAGAGAATATATAGGCCTATAGGCTAGATAAAGAATTAAATGATTCCCAAACTTGCAAAATTGTAGACTTTGTTGGCCAAGTAGAATTTCAGTACAAAAGCTGAATACATGCTGTATAGTCTAGAGTCACCATAGAAGCTACAGTGTAACTTTTGGCATAAGTGTACATAATTCCTGCAGATTTACAGTTATTGCAGAAGAACAAGCTAGTTCTGCAAGGAATAATATTGTTTTTTTTGCAGAATTGCTGGTATTACTGCTGAATTCCAGCAGAAGTATACAGGTATTTTTCAGAAGTAAGCTGGAGCTAATCATTTTTAAATGCATTTCAGGTCTTTTTTGAACACTAAAGAACCAAATAAAATTAATACCTTGTATAAGCTGACATTCAGACTTCATTATATGCCAAGTTTCATAAATGCCAAAGGTGGGGAAATTAGTCATATTTGAAGTTTGAGATGTCTTGTTTTTTCACCTTTGCGATATAATTTTTTATGTAACTTAGTGAAAAATTGTTATATTTTCATGGAAAAACGTCTGTCATGCTTATTTATTTCATTCTCGTCGAAAGGTAATCATCTCAGCTTTCCAAAAAGTGGTCTGCCATTTTTGTAGGCCTACATCAAATAGCTATCTAACTATAACAATTTATAGTCAGCAAGGGCTGTCCGGGAACTCTGTCACGGCAATTAGTCCGTCCCGGGTGTCCCACGTTGTCCCGGGCATCTGTCCCGGGGTTTAGGTTCTCTGCTTGCTTGTAATGAGAGCTGCTTGAGGTGAATTTCTTTTAGAAGTTCCACTTATAATGTAACTTTTCTTAAAACTTAAGATTGAAGTTCTCTTTTATCTATTAAAGTTAAATCTAATTCATAAATATAACCTACATTTTAAAATTTGTAAATTGTGATATAAATCCTAAACCAAGTTATAAAAGAAAATTAATGTCATTTCAATTACTTTTTCTTAAAACTATCATTAGTTGGCCTTTGCTATATTAGGCCTATGTTACGAATTCCTGAAAACAGCTGCACATTACCAATATGCAATGGAAATTTCCTGTTGACCCATAACATACAATATCTATGAAAAGCTGATGGATTATATTCTGGAAATCTCTGGGATCATCGATGGATGATTGGGACTGTACATCTTGTATTTATGCACTTGGTAGGCTATAGCTAGAACTGGAAGACGAGCTAGAGGACCATCAATGAGGTGAAGGATGATTGAAACCGCTGTCTAACACAGGTTGAGATGACCCAGCCTGGGGCCAGCCAGAGCAGGAATCAAACCCAAGCAGTATGCTAGGCTATACCAATTAAGTACCAACTGAACTAAGGGGCCGACCAGATGATCTTTTGGGGGGGGGCTATGGATATTTGGTGAAAAAAAAAGATTGTTTCCCACTTGACACTGAAAAAAAAGCTTGTTCAGCACATGGAAATAAAAAAAAAAAGTTTGTTTCCACCTGTAGCTAGGGTACCATAATGTTAAAATTCCGATAAAAAAGTTTGTCGCGAGTGCGTAGGCGAAAAAAATTGTTCGTCGACGTGTCACGAACGAAAAGAAAAGTTTGTCTCGGGGGTAAAGTCCATAGCCCCCCCCCAACTATCGTCTGGCCGGCCCCTAACCCTCCCTCTCTTGGAAATCTTTGGGAGCTCTGTTGTAAAATGCTATTTTATGAAAAGTGGAGATATCTTGAAATGAAATCGTTTACATTATACTTAGTCAATTGCGGAAATGCGGCTGTAAGCCACTCCAACCGATAGCCAGCTGATTGGTCAAGCAGACAGCCTCAGCTGATTCCACAGTGGCTTAGCTGGTAGCCAGCTGATATTTTGGTCAGCCAGCCACTTTTTCTCACAGCAGCTGGTGCAAAGGTCTACATATAAACACCCTATTATTTATAATATGTAATAGTATTCAAACTCTCTACTTTAACTGGTTAATTTTGAATTATGAATTAATCACAATAAGTTCACAAGAATCTGAACATTAAAATCAGTTTTTACCTTGTCTTTGACTTTCCAATACGGCAGAGATTCTGCAAGAGCACATGCTTCATCCAGCTGCAACTGGGGTGACGTCAAGGAGTCTTTTCTCTGTTTCTTAAAATCTGCAACACATGTACCAATTAATTAAATATTTATATATATATATGCATTATATAAACTAAACATATATACATGTAGATCTGCATAATAATTAATGTAATACTTACAAATAAAACTAAATAATATTTTACTTTCATTGAAGGCTAGCATAAATAAATTAAATATATCCACAGGACTACCCCGTTACAGTTATATAAGGAGACTTTTATTTGGAATTTCATATGTGCATTACTATGTCTATGTTTCAATAACTTGATTACAACATTTTATATGACATTTTATAAATATATAAGTTAATAATATGAAGTTCTATAAATTCAACTTGGCCTACCTGGTTGAACTACGAATATTCTGTGTCCTGCAGTCGGCAGAATGTAAGCATCGTCGATTAATTTCTGGAATTCCTCTTCTTCCTCTGGTGATATTTCTTCGTCGTTTTTATTATCTTAAAACAAATTGAAACTTATTACTTCGCAATTTTTACAAATTATTGTGATTAGATACCTATTTTATAACTAGTGATACCAATATTTATGCTGTATTTTAGCAATTTGAAAAATACTTTCATCAGGATGGAGGTTTACATTGAGAATTTGGTTTTATAAATCGCAGTAAATCTCAGCAAATTGACAAATATGCGTTTTCACAGCATTTATTATAAATTGAAAAGGATTGACGTTTTCAAAAGGAATATTTGTCTATTTCAGTGGCGCAGCCAGGAGTGGGGCAAGAGGGGGAGGGGAAATGATGATATTGGCAATCTTCATTTATTTTCCAACGCGATGTCGTCCACACACTTTCTTACCCGTCTGGCAATTACCTGGCAACGCCACTGGTCTATTTTTCATGGTAATCATAAAAGTTCAGTCAAATTTATAGTGGAAACAAACTTTTTTTTTTCATGTGATGAACGTTGTTCGACATCCCCACCACCTCCAAGTATTAACAGCTAGGTAATAGGCTATTAGACGACAGGGTCGGATCCAGACGGGGGGGGGGGTCCAGACCTTTCAAATTAAGATTGGGAGGGAGATCACCTGGCCGAACTGGCCGGCCCTTACCACTGGACCTCCACCTTTCATAATTCCTCGATCCCTCCCGAGTCACAATTAGACAAAGTTGAATAAAATGTATACCATGGTCATCGTCATCTTCTGAGCATAATGGGGTGCTTGTAGAAAACTTTCTGTTGTTGCAACCAAACTGAGAAAGATGATGTCTCCCCTTGGTCTGGCATTTCAGCGGGTTTGTCACACCATCACTGACATCACAAAATCCATTGAACTGAGATGTAGCAGCATGTAGGGCTCTGACATTGGGAAGCAAGGGAATGAATCTATTGTGAAACCTGGTAAGGCTCTTCAGATGCCTAAAGGAACTCATAATTCCTGAAAATATAAAGAAATCATAAAAGTGACGTGAGCGATAATACAGCACACCTCCAAACAGGTTTTTTTTCATAACCACAGCTACGATTTTGCTTGACATGCATGAAAATACTTTCTATGACATTCATGGAGTATGTATTACTCAATTAAAAGGAGGTCTTTAGATGGGAAATCAATATAAAACCTCTAAAAGTCCTTTCAACTCACATGACACCAATTTCTTAGTTCTTGAAATTTCCGCCAGGTGGCGCGGTGATGAAGAAAAAAACTGATTGATCACTTTTCGTGAAATTGATTTAGACCAATTGATCACTAATGTTATTTCTATTTTATCACTGCAATGCCTAATTCACAACCAGGAAAACATATTTTGTCCTTTTCCAGCTGTCAAGACATCTTATCAGTTTTGAAAGTGTTTTTTGGTCACAGGACGGCTCGCTAGATTAGTATGTCCAGACCTAACAGCACGGCCATAGCCTGGAAGAGTACTCATTGCTACTTATGCAGTTTGCTACTGTGTTTCAGGCTTCTGTAGCTTTACGACCTCTCTTCGATCTATAAAGCTGTTTGTGGTTAATTTTTTGTGTCACCCAATAATAATATTGATTCAACTCCGTCTGCACCAGATATTCAACCCGAAAATGTGCTTGTTGTAAAATTATAAAGGAAAATTTATCAAGGAAACCCTAAAAGAAAAGAAAATAAATAATATTTTTTATTGCATTAATTTGATGAAAAAATCTGCTTAATTAAGCTGAATTTTTTTTTCTGAGGCAGTAAATCTGTTGGATCAGATCCGAGATGCTGAAAAACAAGTAGGCCTATGTCTGGTCTTACGCAATACCAGCCTATTCTGGATGATGAGCTGTCCTTAAATTATCTTATACGCAGTCCTCTTGAGAAATTTGCACTTTTCCATCTTTTCCCATGTTCAACAATAAAGATACACATAGCTACACATCATGCATCCAAAAGATTGATTGTGAACCACCTGCACCTCATACTCTATGAAGCCACATAAAAAATCTATAAAAAATTTCAATATTCACAAATAGACATTTTATATTCATCCCCAGAACTCCACGTATCCTTAAAATGTGCAGACACGTAGAGGACGCCGTTGGCAACTTGGCAGATGATGAAATCTCAGGAGTACCCCATTGTACAACTTATTTTGGTCACTAAAGACTTTTTGCAAAAATATCTCTGCCAAAACTAGACTAGAGACAAACAACCAAGATACCACATTTTTTTAAACAGTTTATAAAACACATCATTGTTATTATACATAAAATTAATCAGACTTCGTAACTAAATCAAAATCAAGCTGCTTAAACAGACAGTTCATAAAACTAAGCCTATATCCTGATTGCTAATCACTTCCATAGTTTAATCAACACTGCTTTAAATTGATTGACTAAATTTTTACATCTCCTGATTACCTATAATTGCCCTTTGCTATTCGTTCTTTAGATTTTAAAGTTCCAATATCAGGGATAGGCCAAATCTGAAAGAAATAGACAAAAATTATACTTTAAATATTTGTAGTCATTCCTTCTTACTAACCTTTAAAAGTTTTTTTTTCTTTATTAAAATCAATTGAAAATTAATACTCATTTTAAAATAAAATAACATTTATAGCACAAACCCAGCTTATCTACAACATCTTGAATAGATAGATCTCAACTACATTAGCTGATTATGCCGATTAAATTATTGTGCCAATTATACTTACTTTGTACATCACACGGCTTCTAATCAGCGCTATGGGCACAGGTCCATACTCTCTTGAGTCTGAAGAATTTTCACTGTTATCACCTCGAAGCCACACATGACCTCTGGGAACCTGAATTATTCAGAAAAAAATATGACAACAGTTTATAAGACCTAAATTTAAGAAATTAAAATAGCATTTAGTGTACCAAATTTACTTAATTAGAAAATTTAGAAGGACCTCCCTTTATATTATTTCTTTTTTTCAGAAGAGCTAAGCTAGAATTGTGGACTCAAGAGCGCCTTTATTTGAGGGAGGCCTTTATTTGTTTGGATAAGTATTTACCCAGGGACTCTCAACAGTCTCAAGGGTTCGAGATGGGCCTCTATTAGAGGGGACATTAATCATACATATAAGGTACATAGGAAATATTAATTAGGAATGCACATTTGAACACCATCAGGTGTTTCAATTAACATCAATGTGCCGGGAGCCATTTAACCCTCAGGAGCAATATTTCACATAGAGTTCTGACAACTAAGTTGAATCTTTAGTTGATACAGACGTTTGCATTTTAATTGACTTTTTTGAGACGAGAAATGGTCAATTTATTTTATTGTTTCATATGGCTATATTTCATTGATTTCAAAGGACAATCTTCAAAATCAAAATGTAACATACTTCGATGAAAACCAAAAAGTCTAATTAAATGCAAACATCTATAATTATCAAATAGAAGAAAAACAGAAGGGGAGTAATTGACAAATTAAGTCAAATTTACTATTAAGTTAACATCTTTTTTCCTCATTAAGACGCAGATATATGCATTCATAGGATACTTGACTTGTAGTCCCTGCTGTTAGTTATTGATCCAAATATGTCAAATTGACTTGCTGTTTAAAACCGACTTACATATTTATAAGAGAAGTGAGGAGGTGGGTCCTGGACAATGTCTCCTGCTACTCCAGCGACACGTTTGCATATTTGTTGTTTGGGATTCGTTGGCGATTTGACAATCACTATGTCACCCCTGTGATGAACAAATAAAAGAGTAAATTGCATACAATGTCATGCATGTATGGGGATAGCAGCATAAGGTAGTCTCTTTATCAGTTCTATAACATTACTCTCAAATGGCCAGAGTATTTCTTCAAAATTAAAAGTCTTGCAAAATCTCCATTTCTGCACCACCTTTCTGCTTAATTTGGGCTATCTAGTTAATGGCTATAAAATATTGATGACAGGCAGGATCAATTTTATCTTTCAATATGATTGATTTTTCTTGAATCCCTGTTCATGTGTTTAAGGTAAATAGATTATATATAGCAATCAGAGAACTACAATTGTGGCCTAAATATTCTCAAATATGTATTTCATATAGGCCTTCTCATAAAAAAAAAATTAATAGTGAAAAACTGAAAATGTTAACGTACTTTCGAATAAGACCTCTTGCCACAGTAATATGGTCAGTGAGAACTATATCCCCAGGATGAATAGTTGGCAACATAGAGGGACCTGAGCACTGGGGAAAAAAGAAGAAGAAGATGAATATTTAAGACATCAAAAAATGCTGCCTTATCACATATTACAGAAACGAAGAGAGATTATGACACCAAACCAATTTCATAATGGGCCTGTGTCATGAAAACAGTGGCAGTGTAGCTACTACTCACAATCACAACAGAAGTCAAACTGTTAAAATAATAAAATATCTTCAGATATTCTTTCTTTTCTTACAGCTTAGCTGGTAGTCATAGTATAACTTGGCAATAACAATTTTGTCAATTTTTTAGACCAACCAAAAATAAAAAAGACATTTTGAAAATTTTAGGGATGCTGCAATACCACTTTTTCACTTCTGATCCAATACCAATGTTGGTATTTTGTAGCCAATACCAACATTCCGATACTGATTCCATTGGTTATAATATTGTTTATATATTGTTTATATTGTTTATATATATATATACCGTATAGAGTAGTTCCTCCAATCTAATACGAATACAGATACACTGCTTCTTCGTCCTGCATCGGCACGGATACCGACACTTGGTATTCGATCATTACATCCCAATTTGGATTGGAATAATGGGTTTAAAACTTAACTCGTAAATTTATGTTAACTTACAATAACAATGTCAGAGACATATTCTAAGGTGCAGTGGGCAATGCAGCCATACTGCACCATGACAGTCCCAACCCCCGCGGCTCGGGCAAGGAACTTTCTGAGCATCATGCATCACTGAGTATCATCTTCTGGGTGTATGATGTGGCTTCATTTTTCATACAAACTGCAAACAAATCAATGAACAATGTGTCAAAATATGACATTGATCCATGGGCGATAATAGGGCATCACCAATATCACTGTTTGTGACGATGTTTCACTCCAAAAAGAAATATAAAGCATTTCTGTGCCATGTCACCAATCTTATGCAATTACCAGATCCATTCGCAAGTCTTGAAACCACGTGGTGACTGCAAAAACAGCTAAAGCAACGTCATGCTTTGAGTGACAGCCGGTTTCGCTTTCACTTTGACGAAAGTGTGTCAAGGTCGTCGTGTTAGCCAATGAGGTTACTTCTTGTGGCGCGGTTTTGGAACCTGCCAAGTTGGCAACTCCAATGAAAGACGAGCTGTGATTGGTCAGTAGGATTCCATAAATGTCAGCTCCTCCTCTGATTGGCTGATTTTTCTCTTGGTGGCCTCCGACACTCAGCAAGAGTGAGCGTTGTGATATAGGTACAGTAACATTCATCAGATTTCTCCTGCAATTTTGTCTATTTTATGCTGTAATTATTGCCCTGATTGTAATTAATCATTTCTTATTAACTCCGTGAATTCATGGGCTTCAATAATTGGTGTAAATTGTTGGTATTTGTGGAATTTCCTCTGTTTAAACTGAGTCTAGAAAATTCTTGATTGAGTTTTGCATCTCAACTTTTCAGTTTCCAGGTCAAGAAAGTTGAGATGATTGTGTATTGCTGTTGTATCTCTGTATCTGTTTAATGCTGAAACTTACAAAGTTACACTAACAACTGTATACAAAGAGTTTAGGCCTAAATAATGTTAATATCAGCTGAATATGTGTGCAATCTGAAGTTTGTAACACACAAATCAAAGTGGATTGTTTGCACCCTTCTCCCCCTGCTCTGGCAGCAACGTGGCACCCTATGCTTGGGATGTGTGGACTGGGGGTAGTGCCAGCTTGGCAGTTGGAATAATGCCAACCTCAGTAGCTCTTAGTTATGATCCAAAGATTCTGATTTGACAGGATTTATAATAATTGAATGCCAACTCTCTGGGGTCTTGACATGCTTCCCATTGTCAAGAATGAATTAAATACCGGTACCAGAATGAGTCATGCCCCTTTGACCCTTCCTGGTTTCCTTTTTAACATGTTTAACTATCCACTATTTATAACTTTCACATTCGATGTTTAAAATTGCCGTATTGTCAAGATAATCCCAGTATTTGGCAGACACTTCGAGAAGCCTTTAAATGAAGGCTTTAATTATAATATCATGTATATTCAAAAGAAATATTTCATGGCCTGAACTATGTAAATTTTACACTCCTTAAAATTATGTTAGTTTAGTGCAATGCGCTATTATTTCAATTAATACATCTTTTTCCTTCCATTTAAATAACATGAATAAGCAGCCACAAGGTTTCCAAATTGGTTTAAAGCATAACTATATGTAGGCCTACAATTAAGCCACAGGGCAGCCTGTAATTTGCTTTTAACCTTTTCAGTGACGCTCAAAACCTTGTGTTTCATTTCTTTCAGATAATGGTGACAAAAATGGAAACATACACTTTTATTCTTATTTTTGCCTGTTTGGCTATTACGTTTTCTTCTGCCATTCCCAAACCTGAACACCACGGCAAGCACAAACCTTTAGACAGGGTGAGTACAAAATATTAATTAGAAGAGTTAAACAGACATGCACGGACCTTCGGTTAAATGATCTAAGTTATCAGATATTGTAGGTCTTAGTTTTATGATTTCATAAAGTAATCAAATGGGAGTTTGGAGACAAGAGTGGTTTCTCTTTGCGCTGAAGGTCTCTTCCAAACTTTCAATCCTTAGAGGCTCAGACTCTACTGCATGTTTTTATTGTTTTAAGTAATTGATGTTATTTTAGAATATAAGGTCAACCAGTCCGGTATTTGATAAAATCAAATGTGTGACCGTTCAAAACTACCAATATGGCCAGACATAATCGATCTTTAGCTTCTAAAATTTTTTTGAGGCATTTTTTCCGAGGAAGCTAAAAATTGATGTTGTCTGGCCTAAAGACTCTTTTTAAAAGCTCTTCAGGTAATTTTGTCCATTGCCTTATTTCTAACACTGGTATAGATAATGATAATGGAGTAAATGGACCCAATTAAAGGGCAATTAAATGAATTGGGGTGAATTTGTGTGCATTGTGTTCAGGATGATGATGATGAAGACACTCCACCCCACTCGTCAGTCGACAGACAACAGGATAAGGTATCTTGGAATGTCCTTTGAGATCCCAATAGTTAGCATGAGTGTGTAGTTATACAAGTTCACTTGTTGTAAGTGCATAACCTTGCTTTTAATTAAGTGTTTCCCACTAGTAATGTTCAGCATTAATGTGTAGTAAGTGATACTAGTCATTTATAACCACCCTGCATTGCTTGCATGATATTGTTGCATTGGACTGTCTCCTCGATGTTTCTTAAAAAATTAACAAATTTTATTTGTTGCTTTGTAGTTGTCTGTAGTTAAATGTCAAGAATGATATTTCAATCATGTTTGTAAAGTTGTAGAATACTAGATGCATCAAAATTAACTTCAAGGATACTGCCATACTTAATTTCTCAGGTGCAGTTGGGAAAAAAAAGGCGAAATTGTTAAAACCGTAATCTATTAACATAAATGCCAAGTTAAACAAGTGCGGTTTATTTTTTGAAGAATATAGGTGCTTTAATCCTGGAAAAGTCTTTGAATTTACAAAATAAAATTTTTGCAGACGCTATCTCTGAAATTCAAAATTAAATCCTATTGATTAAATTGAGTTTTAAATTTGATTGAAATTGATAGATCTGTCAGATGATTTGACGTAAATTATCTGTAGTTAAATTATTTGAAAATTGAGGGTATATGGCTATGTAATTTTAACTGATGTAGTCTAGCTATCTCTATCCATGAGTCTAAATCTAAAAATCATGAAATTAGAAAAATTGGTAATTTCCTGGGAAATGATAAATCTCTTCGATGATTTGATGTAAATTAGAGTCGATAATTTGAAAATTAAGGGTTTATGGCTCTCTGTAAATTATGAACTCTAGCTAGCTATTTCAATTCATGACTATAAACATGATAAACTTAAAAATCATGGAATTAGAAAAATAGGAAATTTCCTGAATCTCATGCATGAGTGTGCACAGGTTTGTACATACTAGCTCTCAAGTCTCAATACCAGTTTATACCACTAAATATTTTCTGAATGGTGTGCAGTTTACGATTGCTACGTTGTATATTAATAATGTATTGAAAGCAACTATCAACAGCTTGGCTGGTTTGCTCATAATATCTACATTTGTAGCGATTTAAAGAACTAAGACATCTGGTTTTTTTGGCTATTCACTTGCATTTGTGTCATCGTTTCTTTGTTTGACCGCAAGTAGCAGGTTGCATCGACATCGTTTAGACCATGTGGCAAGATATATTGACATAACTTATCAATATATATAAATTTATATTCATATTTATGGATTTACTAGTCCTTTTTGTGCATTGGTTGAACATTTTTGTATAGCTACAAAATTTTCAATGATTTTGTTGAAAATGATCTGTATTGTGTAGTCTTTAGAAGGACTAGAGTAGCTTTTTGGATATGGCAATAGTGTACACGTGGTGACTAGATAGGAATTACATAATGCTAAATTTTTTTTTGCTAAAAAACATGGATTTCAGGAAGTAATCCTCCCTCTTAAAATTATAATCTAGACTCTGTTGAACTGCGATACTGTTACGAAAAAGACAATAGTTCCTGTATATGCAAACTATGCAAATATATATGCCCTTATATGGGGATATGGTAATGACAATACGTGGCCTATGCCAGAAAACGACACGTCAGGCTCATCTTCCGACTCGTGGCACACAAGTCTTAAATTAGAAATCATTGATTTCCAAAATTTTATTTTTTGTTTATTGAGATAGCAACACATGTCATAATCCCAGCATGATGCCTGTGGCGTTTTGCTTTACTGTTTATTAATCTCAATCATAAATCTAAAATAAAATGACTTTGCTTAATTAATCCATCACACCTTATAATTTGTTTTAATTTTCTGTATTTTTGATAATTACTCATTTGTACATCACAATTCTTCACTTGTCTATTTTTTTTTTTGATATTGTTCGAAATAGAAGCCAGAAGAGGCAGAATGATAAATTAAGAATTGAATTCACTTCTTTTGTCAAATTAAAACATAGTATAGATAATTATATGACCTAGGTGATTACACACAGACAGAGGTTTAACAAAAAACACAAAAAAGTGGCTCATGGATACATGTGAGCTAATTTCAGTATCACAAACCTCTTTGCTGCACGGTGCTTTTCATGTCTTGTATTTCTTAAAATGTTCTGTTTTTGACGTGAAATAGTTTTAAGATTTATAAGAATTAGAATTTCCAGCTACCGGTATATATACCAAGTGTTGGAATCCAGAATATGAGTGAACATGGTAAAATGGGTTGGATAGATAGGTAGATGATGGATGGATAGATAGATAGCTAGATAGATAGACAGATAGATAGATGTGAGAGATCTTTTTCTTTTCAAGCAAAAAATTCTCAAAATGCTTGATGCTAGTGTACAAATCACTTCAAATAGGAGGGGGGAGAGTTGGTCTAGTGGTAGCGTGCTGGACTGCCAATCACTGGGTCGAGGGTTCGAATCCAGCTCTTGCCGGGTCACCTGGGCCTATGTTGGACGGCTGTTTCAATCATCCTTCGCCTCATTGCCGTGTCCTCCTCCTGTCTTAATTAGCCTACCAAGTGCATAAATACAGAACGTAAAGCCCCAATCATCCATCCATCCATCTTCAAATAGGAGAATGCTTAATTTTATCTCATTGATCGATACTTTAAAAATCATTTTAAAATAAGTTTCTAATTTAATATAAGTGGTTATGATTAAAATAAGAAGTTAACGTAAGCAGTGGTATAATTTTAGCATTTTGAGTACCCTAATTAATAAGAATAAAATCAATGCCTGTCATGAACCTTTCCAACATAGGTTGAGCATAAAGGCCGTATTTGATACTGCTTTGTTTGCGTTACACTGCTTGTTTTTAACAGCTGCCAGTTTTGATACAAAATCATTCCCTTTCATTGATTCATTTTCCCTAAACACATCACCGACAACATTGCTGTGTACTCAGCTGTCATATACGCCATATTTCATGTCAATTCTGTCATTAAACTCTCATGTATCATTCTTATTTCAATATATTGAATATTTACAACAATCTGAATGAAAATGATTGCTACTTTTTGAGCAAGACGTGGCAGTAATATGGGCCTACACGACACGTATAGTCTATACAGAGTGACAGTAGCGGATTAAGACAGGGCGGGGGGGGGACGGGATGACCTGGAAGTATTTCGGCATCTTCAAAATACTATCATTAATCTTATTGGTCTATGCGCTATTGGGGGGGGGGGGGCGGGGGTTGAGATCCGCCACTGAGGGGATTATAGATTATGATTTTTATATGTAATGACCTGAAACTAGTCATTAACTTATCAAATACATTCATTGTATATAATGTAGGAGACTTAGCTGCAAGTTAAGTAATGCTTACAATTCAAAATTATATTTTACTAGTATAAGTTAGATATTTTGTTAGTTCAAAATTCACATTTGTGTGTAGTTATAACTTATAAGTACATAGTTCGCTGTGCACATACACCCTTTTGCATGCAATATATATTTTGCCAGTTTCATTTCTGAATTCCGGTTGCACACCCCAAAACACTAATGTACCATGCACACATTTTAATTAAGTATTCATAAATTAAAAATTTTTCTTGAATGAATTATACAACATATGTGTACAAATTGTGTTTGTTTTCTGGTTTTTTTTGTTCATTAATACATTATTTACTGGGTTATTTTTGAGAGGTCAGAATGAGCTGTAGGTTCTAATTCAAACATGCTCAAATTTGACTCTCCTCGAAAATCAAGGTGCACCAGCTCTTTCATTATTTATAGGCTTCCAGTGACACCGTCGATCTAAGATTATTGTTCTAATTCAGTGATAGAAATTTCCTAGTCCTCTGATACTTCTCAGACAGGAAAACTCTTAATGGCCACAGATACTGTTCTCAGACGCTCTGTTATCAATGTATCAGTGAGTGTGTACGTTCAATCTACTAGAAGATAAGTTGAGCAATCAAAAGAAAGTCTTAGTTCAGTAATTGCGATGAGCAAACTCTGTACATGGAGCACGCTTCTGTTAATTGCAATTTGTCTTGTAGCTCAATTGGTAGTGCTCTGGGATTCCAATCGCTGGGTCCCAGGTTTGATTCCAGCTTAGGATGGGTTACCTGGACCTATGTTAGACAGCAGCTTCAATCATCCTTTGCCTCATGAATTTGTTGTGCCCCGCTGTGAGTGCTGTCCTAAAATTGAGCCTACCATAGTTCATAGTGGATAAATTCTTGATGAAACGATTCTCCGATTAATCGCCAATTTTAATCGGCCCACTTTCAATTCTCCGATTATCGGTAGACCATTGCAAAAATCGATTTTCATCGATTTTAATTGTGACAGGCATTTTGTTGATATCAAGGGTCTTAATTATTGCTATCAAGCTACTTTCTGCTCCTGAACTAGTTCAATTGAGATTCAAAATGTGCTAGATCCTTACTTGACACCTCCTAAACCCATAATGGTTGTAAGAGCAATTAGCTGAAACAGTTCTAAAAGCAATTGATGATTTTTACGCATTCTGTGAGGAGTAATCTTCCCTAGCAAACTAGGTATATTAGAATATTTACAAAATTGATTTTAAATCGATTATCGAATCGAAAGTGCAACCGATTAATCGATTTCAGTGTTGAGGCCGATTTTCCATCACTAGGGTAAATACAGGATGTAGAGCTGCAATCATCCACCCATCTTTAGACTTCTACCATTGCCTATCATGGAATTCCTTTTTTTTCTTCAGAAATTAGCAGACTCCCCTCACTACAGAGACGACGAGGAAGATGATGAGCACCACGACCCCAACTTCGACCACGAGGCATTTTTAGGCAAAGAGGAGGCCGAACATTTCGACCAACTATCTCCGGAAGAGAGCAAGGAAGGATTGGCGTAAGTTATCTCAAGACTTGTGAATTGATCTGATTTAATTTCATTTAGAATTAACATGGTGTGACTCATAATTCATAAAATTATTTTTAAAATTTTCTGTCAAACAACTGTTTTTGTTTAGTACCTGCTTTTGCATGCTTTTGCGCAATGTGTGTCATATAGGACATTCACAAATTAGAAAATATATCATATTTATATTTTTGAAATATTTGCCGAGTTGCCTAAGGGCTATTCCATTTAAAAACCTGGGGGGGGGGTGGTCAGGTTACATTTTTGACCCCCCCCATGCATCTAAAGTGAATTAAGTTCGACCCCTCCATGCGTCAACTTCGATATTTTTGGAGACCCTACATGCATTAAATGCGAATTTTTTACCCACCCTACATGCATCAAATCCAAATTTTTTTCGCCCCCCCCCCACGACAAACATCTTTTGACCCCCTCCCCCCAAAAAAAAAATCTCAACCCTACATGCATATAATTTTTTTTTAAATTTAAATTTACTGGTTCGATTGCAGATGCCAAACTTTCCATTTTGCAATCCAATAAATGTGGTCTTTGGCTGCACTTTATTACCTTTTAACTTCCAAGTTGGAATTGCCTTCATGAACTGCAAGAAATTGTCTTAATCTTCTGTGGCTATTAAATGCAAACAGTAAACCTCGAAAGTCGGATTTGCATTAAAGTTAATGGATCTCTGCCTATCTCAGACAATTTTCATCGGAAAACTTGCTTCATATTTCTGACTAAGAGTTCTTTGTCTGATATCAGGGCCGTTGCCTGCAGAGGGGCAAGGCTGCCCAGTGCCCCCCCCCCCCTAGAATTTGGCCAGTAAAGGTGCATTACAATGATATATGTAAAAATTTCAGATATTCAAGGGTTTTCCAGGGTGCGCATGCCTCCAGACCGGTCTCTGCCCCCCCCCCCCAGGATTCAGCCCAGCCTACGGCCCTGGATATTCTCTTAACTTGGACAGAATAGTGCAATCTATTTTTGTCTGACTTCCGCAAGGTTAACTGTTCTCCGTAATATGATGGGGGTGAAGCCAGCCAGACTTTCCAAAATTCTTGAATTTATTTCTTATTATCCAACCAGCTCTCAGAGATATGATGGAGGTAGAGGCAGTTCTCCGAGACATGATGCAGGAGGAAGTCAAATCCTCCAAAATTCTTGAAATTGATATTTATTTTTGGAAGGGACTTAATTATTCCATTTTTCTTGGCCAATATTTTCTAGTGTCTTGATGACTCCATACTGAGGCAGAGGCTTCTCCGTGCGGAGGAGGAGGCCTCTCCGTGATAGGACAGGGGCCTCTCCCTGATATATGACAGAGGCATCTCCCTGATAATGACGGAGGCATCAGAGAAGAATGTTAATTTCACAAGATAGTCAAAATTTCCAATTTTGTTTCAAATGATTCCAGGGTGCTCCCTTGATCCAATTGATGATTCTCTCAAGAAAAAGTCATTTTATTCAATTTTTAGCATTTTCTGTATTACTGTAACTTGTCTTGAGGCAGAATTCAGATGTGAAGCATCCATTAAATTATAATATATATTGCCTCCTAAGATCTGGCTCAAGATTCAAAGCTGACCCCACCAGAACTGTCAAGATATATATTTAATTTTATTTAATTAATCACTGTCAATGAACTTTCTGGAGACTCACATGAAGAAGACCACAATGGAAATAAGAGTAATCTTTATTGTGTAATCCTACTGTTTCAGTGAATAAATTCAACTCAAATCAAATCATATATGTCTTACAAATTACCTCCTAACATACTGAAGAGGATGTATACCATTGCTCTCCAAGGGAGGTTCGCCCTAGACAGTGGGGGGAATTAATCTCAAGAAGAAGAAGAAGAAGGGTCTAACATGGCCATGCCAATGTTTGGTTTTGTTTTGATGAAGATATTTATAGCTGAATTTTGGAATAATAAGCTTTAGGATGCCTGACAGGTACCTAACATTTTTATTAAAGTGTTTAGGCACATTTTTGAATAGTTTTCTGGTGGTTTCCAGTCCATTTCAGGTCAACAGAGCGCCCGAAGTGTGGTCAATTTCGGCGCTAACGAATTTTGACAATGGCGACCTGTCAAATTTTGTCTGTTTATTTAATTTCTTGTAGCATGTATGTGGCAATTATTTATTTATTAGGTGTAGGAGGGGGTCAGAGGCCCCCCTACATGCATCTAAATCGAATTTTTCGGGTACCCCCCCTGCATCTATATCGATTTCTTTGGCATCCCTCCATACATCTAAAGTGAATTTTCGCCGACCCCCCCATCCATCTTACGAAAAAAAAATCAACCCGACCACCCCCCCCCAGAGTTTTAAATGGAATAGCCCTAATTGTCATGCTTGTGTTTATACATGCTACATGCTTTTGATCACTGCATTAGATTAATCATTTTGTATTAAGCACTTCACCCATATATTTTCATGTTGTGTGTAATCGTCTGAAATTTCTACAATCGTATTAAGTTTTTCATTGTTCAATATTAATGTTATAACTTTTCCATAACTATTGTAAATAACTGAAACATAGTAGACTGTGCAGCAGCGAACCCTCAGCTTTGAGATATTGTTCCTCCGGAAGCTGAATGAACATGTTATTGCAAAAAGAAACTTAGGGAAACTTGGAATTTTTGCTAAGGGTAAAAAGGTTATTAATTTGTAATTTACAGAAACATCTATGACCGAATTGA